>VYZV01039896.1:16502-90478 GCA_013401275.1 Pandion haliaetus | reverse complement strand
CCTAGAGGCGGGTCTGACATTTTGGCGCGCGCGTCCGACATTTTGGGGCGTCGAATTGTTCCAGCAACTTCTTAAAGGGGCCGCCTCTGCAGCCCCCCTCCCCTGCCACCAAGGAAAACCGCGCCACACAAACCCATACAGCCCCGAACAATCACTGCTGCTTCATAGTGAGTTTAACTAATGTGCTAAAAGCCACTACTGTCAAAAAGAAGGGCAGCAATATAAAATAGAGCCACTAACCTCCTGCCATTGAAGTTATTGGTCACAGTTTCTTTTATGTCAGTATGAGCAGATTCAGGTCAAGAGTGGTTTTAGAATGAGAATCTTAGATGCCAGTCATAGGGTAAAATTAACACCTGCTGATTGATCAAGATTTTAGTGATTGCATTTCCTAAAAGTAATGATAGTGCAATAAAAAATAAAGTAGCAAATCTCTGTTTTCCCATCTGTTCAGAATTCACTGCTGTGGTTTCTATCTCCTTTTTTTATTTAAATAGTCTTTGCCCTAGAGAAAATAGTTCCTTTGATGTTACAGTTGACCTTTTGGGTTTACTCTATGTAAATTTTTTCCCCTGAAGAAGGTTCCCACCTTTGCAAAAAAGGAGGGAAAAATAAACCCAACTCTTCTCCTTTAATTTTAGCTACATCCTACATTTAAATCAGTGCACAAACAAACCAGATTTGGGATCAGCATTTTAAGTTTTCCCAACAAGCTTTCCTATATTAAACCATGATTCTACAGGAATAAGCCATTCCTTTTGAAAACTGGTTTCTTACTTACTTACTCACTGGATTCCTGTAAGATTTTGGCTTAGCTAACTGTAAATTTTCTTTTAATGAATCCGTCTTCTGAGTATTAGGGATGATAGTAACACTTCTGGTAAGGAACACGTGAGGGTGAAAATTCTCACAAGGGTATTTAGGATCATACTGTATAAACAATTACAGCGTTCAATGTCTGCAGAAAATCAAGTGGCAAATCAGCAGTGAATATCAATTATACATCTGCTGCATCACAGAGGCAGATGGCATTTTAATTGTACATCTAAAACATTATGGACTATTTTCCCCACCCCAGCCTCATTGAAATAGTGGCTTTAGCACCTAAAAATATCAAGGCAGGGTATGTGCACAATGACTCATCTAAGAATTCGTTTCAGTTTGAAAATAAATATTTCATGAGTAAACCAATAATAATCTCCAAGATTCATAGCTCATATGCAGCAACCGTGTTATCTTGATCTAGGTAAAAACTTTTATTGATGAAAAGCAATAGGGTGACTGTACAGGTCACACCACTCAGCTCAGAGTGTGAAATTGTCAAAGAGTTTGAAGATCAATGAGCTAAATTATTTTGATTGCATCTGTAGAAATTGGAAATGTCATGGAGATAAGTAGAGTAATATGGATTTACACTCTCCTCCCAGCTTGATCCTAAGAGAAGAAAGATCAAATCCTTCTCCCTTGAACATGAATGATTTTCTGCAGTGGGGGAAGTTTTATGGAACTTAAACAGACTCAACTACAGCTACTGACCACAGAGAAATCAATTGACACCAGCCTATGTATGAAAGAATGACTCTGGCTACTCAGACACAGTAGTGTTAATGCACAAATACCAGAAGTGTTGTGAATGCTTACTTAATTAAAAAGAATTAAAAATTAAAACTGACTGCTCTCTTATTCAGAGATGACTATATATTATTCTGTTTGCATAGGCTTTGGCAATTAAGCTACCCTTAGGATTTTTTCCTTACTCCCATTATGTACAAAACTGCTGGGTTTTTCATTTGTCTGTGTGGTCATACAGTCTTAAAATGTCCAGTAACTCTCTGACATCGGTTTACCTTTCCTCATGCAAGCGGATAGCACTCATTTCTTCCTCTTCTCCCCAGATATATTTGGGGCTAGCCACAACAGACACATTTTATTTGCAGTGTGAGCACAGATGCATTTTCTTGGGAGAAATGTAGAAAGTTAATGACTGAAACCTGTATTTGAAGTGGTATCTCAGGTAAATCACTAAACAGAAACAAACCAAACAGGAACATTCAAAACAGGATCCACATCCAAGACATCAGGCACCTCTGGACTTTGCAGCTAAGGTTTAATTCCTACTGGTGAATCAAAGCTCCCAGGGAAATGTCACATGGATGATTCCTTATTCAGTTCTTCAAATCTAAATGGTGCATCTAACTCCCTAAAATGACCTAAGCACTACCTGACCAAAGAAGTCTAGTAGTAAAACTCTGATGAAAGAATGGGTCAAAATATTCCCACAATACAAAAGCATTTTGTGTTGGAACCAATGTAAGCAGCACGTTTGGATTTTTTCTTCTTGTAAGGCAGTGGGCAACAGAGACTGCATTTGATATTAGATACAGAGGAGGAAGAGTACTTCAGAGGAGCAATCCATCAGTAGAGAACTCTGAACAAATAAGCCTTTGCTTATATACTACAGTGAGGACGGTGACAAAATGAGTTTCTATATCAATCAAGAGGGCAATACAGGCCTCTTCATATGGAATTATTTAACTCCTGACTCCATAACAAACTTTTAAAGTGGGGCAAAAAAACCACTGCTAGGAACTTCAGTAAGTTACAAAACCGCCCAATCATTTTTCTTGTGCAATCACTGTATCTTCTGCTGTCTGTAATATTGTCTATTTAGAGCTGAAGTGCTTCCTTGCAGTCTCATTAAAGCCAGCAGTCTCAGAATACTGATTCAAGGACTTTTGTCCGCGTGAAATACTCACCCTATTTTAAACACATGATTAGAGAAAACAGCATTCAATGTAAAGCTGTATTTAATTGAATAAATAAGTGCTATTATTATTAATACCTTGTTAAAGGAAGGTACTAAAAAGAAATGTTTTTCATTATTCTTTTGTTTTCATTAGCACTTCCTTTGTCTTTAACTAGAAAATAAGGAATTCTCAACGCACCAGCCTGCCAGAGGAGGAAATACTGTTAATCCTTCTTAAAACTGTCATTTTTTAATTTGAGTTTTCAGTAGAAATATCACCCCATTGCTCTGGGTACTCTGACCTACAGAGCAATTTGAGGGACAGCACAAAAGCAAGTGTCCCTGTAGCTCCTGCTTGATCTGGAAGTTTGAAGCCCCTCTGGAGGCAGTAGGATAACTAGAACAAAGGCTGGTTTTAATGAGAAGGCTGATTTTGGTCCACCAGCAAAATCTTGGAAACTCAGTCCAAGCCTGAGATATCAGGACACAAACACCACTGGTCCAACATGTAGCAACTACCACTCTATTTGCCCCACAGCCACCTACCCAGCATCCATGCCTTGCTGCTAAAGAACCAACACAAGAGATCAGTTGGGTTTTCGCTCAGTCATTGTCTGGCCCCCTGGGATTGCCACTAAGAACAGAACCTGTGCCAGTCTTTTGGGAAGGCCAACATTTTTTTTGCCACATAAAGCTAGATTATCATCCTCTCAAATGCTTCAATTAATTGGTCTCTGTTTTTAAGAAAGTGGGTAAACTCTAACCCCCTGAAAATCAATGTAAATGCAGAATAATTGAGAAGAGTCTTCACTCCTAGATGCCTGAAATGAGACCAGAACAAGGAAAATGGGTTTTTGAAAAGCTCATGACAACTTTTTTGTATTACAATAGCTTATATAACAGCAGTAATAATGACCTTCACTAGACATTTCCTTGAGTACTAATGACCTGGGGTTAATGGCCCAAGGCATAGTTTTATGCAGAGAACTATCACAGCTAGCAATTAATTACCAGGAAAGACAATGTACTTTGACCACTACAGCTCAATTAGCCTCATATTATTAAAAAATGAAAAACATTTCAATCTTATTTACTGTGAAGCTGTCCCAGATTTTACTTTAGTATGTTAGACTAAAAAAACCTTGAACCTATATTAAGCCAAACATATGTTCTACAACACTCCTCCATTAACTTCACAGAAATTATGGGGACCCAAAGCTAAGTGTCTTGCAATATGGGGATCATCACAGCCTGCCCACAGATAGAAAAATATTGTGGAGCAAGGCTCTGTATGAATTCTGCTTCTGTGCTAGCAAAACCTCTCTAAAAATAATTTTCAGCTCTCTGGTGGCTGTAAAAGTATTGAGAGTAGGGAGGACAGTGAAGGACAGGCTGCAGAGAGCAACCCTTCATTGGCAAGAGGTGGGCAGTGTGTGTTAAGGTAAGGACAGGAAGGGGAACGGATTTTCTGTTTTTACCAAACTCCGTGGTGCCCCAGTATCTCTGTAACTGATTTACAAAGAATATTGGAGTTGAACATCTTTACACCCAGCTTTATGGTCTCCCAGTTTACTTCTATTCATTATGTTTTATTATTTCAACAAGGCTTTTGCAACATGCCCTGAAAACAAAGCACCTTGGGCTCAAGTCTCATCATTTCTGGTCAGCTGTTGGTATTTCAGCATGATCATTAGCTTTTTGGAGACCTGAAGAGCTAAGGCCAGGCACTAGAACTAGTACTAGGAGGTGCTGGCTTTAATTTGGGGATTACCAGCTTTAATCCTGTGAAGGATGTAAAAAGCTGATAAGATTTTGTGTGTAGATCCATTCCTCTAAATAGGTTTCTGGCATTCACTATGGCTTTTGTTTCCATGAAATACAGACAGACACTTCTGCAGGTCTCTTTATGTCTGGGAGGCTTCTCAAGAAAGATCTGGTACTGCACTGCCTTCCAGCAAGGCATTAGAAATACCACTTGGTCTCAGGCATTGCTGCTGGACAAGTGTGTGCTAATAGGGCTCTCAGTAGGACTACTTAATATGATATCACCCTTCAAAAAGGCAAGCAGGAGCCTTGTTTCACATGCTTTGAGAGTTTCAGCTTCAGGTCAACCCAAGAATTCATTTAAACAAGAAAATTCATATCACTTGATGGTGATGATGGGTTCAGGTTAGTTTGATACTCAGTGCCATTAAAACCCGTTTGTGAAATGACTGATTTCAACTCACTTCTGCAAATTTCCATGCTTGTTGATATTTAAGAGCAGAGAGAATTAAAACATATGGGGGCAAAATGGATGCATCTGCCTGGAGAGGTTTGCCAGTGATGGCAGCGGTGGAAACACCCATTCCCCAGCAGCATTTACAGTGGCCATAGAGAGCTGGGAACAGCGTGCCAGCTAGGGAGAGCCCAAAACTCAGTCCAGTCCCTCTGACTGACCCCACATCCAACTGGTGGCTTCTGTTTTCAGTGAGACACTTGAAACAAAGCAGCCGTCGCTGGTGCTGGCAGACTCCATGAGTGCTCACAGGACTGGCCACCTGAGCATAACTGCTATAGTTGCCAAATCACAAAAATCTGCATTTTCATGGGATGTACCGAGGAAGGATCCACGTGGGACTTTTGTATGTCTCTGAGTCCTGATGTGCTAACCACATTAGCCTGTCAAGGGGCTGAATCATTGCCATGCTGAGAAATTATGAGTACAGTAATTGTGGAAGTACGACATTCATAACCAGAAGGCAAAGAACTGAAAAATTGCAGTCGCCCAACATTACAAGTCTTTCCTATATATTAGTAGCTATTCATAGCCTTGCATTTTAATTGTGGCAATTATAGCATTTTTAACATTTTACTTTGGTTTAGGGATATCAGTCAAGTTTTCCAGTGCATTTTACTTGAAAAAAGTCAGACTGACATTATTCTTTTATATATTTTCAAAAGGAGTTGTCATATTTAGTGATCTTTTCAATCTGTTAATATGTTACTTTCCTCCTAATTGCAGAAAGTCTCTAATTAATCATAATGATCATTTACTCAAGTGTCCATTAATTCTCTTCTACAAATAGCAATGCTCTATAGCAAAAAAAAAAAATCAATGGCCACATCTCTGATGAGATAATTTTATCAGTCATTCAGAATGAGCAGCTGGAATAAAAGGCATAAGCCATATTCATAATAAAAAAAGATAATAAACCAGTAATCCCTCTTACTCTTGTTTTAAAGTGTAATAATAAATGGGAGAATTCAGATGTGCAAACATTATGGTCTGCTTCTTCTACAGCATGTTCATGCAGAGGGACAAGGAAAAGAAAATTGATGGCATGCACTAGAGCAGAATCAAAGGATAACGATTTTGTAGTCCTGCAGCTCAGATGGGTAAAATGTGACATCCACCACAGGGAAGCCAAAAGTAATCCCAGGGAGTGTTTAATCTCATTCAGCTGAATTAAATCACAATGTTTGAAGTCTTACTGCAAGTTTACAGAGGCAACTAGTAAAGTTCAGATACAATTCAGTGCTACAGGAGAACTTATCAACAAGAAATGGCTAAATTCCTGTCTATGGCAGCAAGCAGCCAGAAAGCGCCGAGCAGGAATTTGCTACTCTCATCCCATCCTCTAAAAGAGCAACAAGTACAGCTCAGCTATTTGCTGCTTGTGAAGCCCATTAGCAAATTACTGCCTGGCTGGAACAAAGAAGGAGCCATGGAGGAAGGGAGATTCTTGCAGGCACAGCTCCTCCCCAGTGACCTCCAGGTGCCACACCACATTATTGTCTCCCGCCCAGACCTTCTGGGAAGGCTGCGGATGAAGCCCCACACCTGCATGGTGGAAATAGCTGCAAAAGGAGCACAAAGAGGGCTGCATAATCACCTCCCCTTGCCACCAAAGCATCCCCACAGACCTCATTTTGGGCATGAAGATGAAGAGGGCCAGGTGTCAGTGGTGTAGCCGATTCCTGGGGGAAGGCATCATTCATTCCCAAGCAATGCTGCTTACACCCAGACCTGTGAATGGGTCATGCACTGCTGACACGTCACACTGCTTCAACATCACATGAAAGCTGCATTAACCTCTACACCGTGCAATGGCAAGGAATGAGTGGGTTTTGTTCTTGCAGAATGAACATGCCAAGCGTAGCTTGCCTTCCAGGTCAACGTGGTCTGTAGATGAGGTCACAGCAAGGGGGTTTGAATGTTAAGGGCTTTTGCATACTGTCAACATAGAGATAATTTAAGCCTGAGATAAGAGAGGCAGAAAATGACCTCATCTTCCCACTGTACCTTGCAGCTCCCAAAGGCTTTAATATGATCCTCCAAGCCGAGCTGTGCTGCTGCAATCTGTCCAGAGGTGAGTGGGACAAAACATATCTTTATGGTGGGGGGGGTCAGTCCTAGGTCTAAACGGGGCTTAGAAGTTCTATACCTTTTCAGTTAGTCACCCAATTTGCCTTCACAAGGGCAGACTTCAGCCGTAAAAACTTAGCAGTCAAACATGTGAAATAATTTATGAAATACCCAGAACATCTCTGTGTGTGGTTTAAGGGCGGTCTACAGAAGTCAGTGCTATGTTTCAGAAGAATGACCAGATCAAGGAGACTCACGTTGTTTTGAGGACTCCAGTGTAGCTTTGCTTGAGGGATGGAAGGATGATTCAGGAGAACTGTCTTTAAAAGGAGGACTGGAAGCACAGCAGCAAACTGGGATTTTCAGTGGACAATGACACTCAGATGCCAATTTTTTTATGCTAAGATTTAGAAATGGAGCAGTTTTCACATGTCTTCCTGTTGCAGGTGTCTGCCTTAGACATCCATTGCAATGCCTTCAACTCAGCAGAACAAGGAAACACCAAGGCTGACAGCCCCGATGATGGGCTAGCCAGCCAATTTCTCATTCTCCATCCTGGACATTGTGAACACCACAGCCTGAGTTAATGCTCCAAATTCCCTGTTGGCAGCCTTTTTCCCCTTGAACTATAGAGATAATCAAGCCCCATGTAGTGAAGGTCACCTAGGATATCTCACATGCATCTCTATTCCAGCCTCAGTTTGAATGCAACTCAGGCACAAAATAATGAATTTTAAAGTGAAAGCATCACACAGTCCCCTGAAATGAAAGATGCTCCTCCAAACACAAGCAGTTACCATTAATTTCCAAGTGTACTGCTTTTCTAAAAGGTCCATCATTATTTCTTCAAAGAAAGCATCCATATATACAGACTAGAGAGAAAAAAGATGGATTATAAATACAGAAAACACTTGAATTTGATGGAAGGGCTGAGAAGAGCTAGCTGGAGCTAGCTTTTCTGAAAACAGAAAACCATGCTTCTCTTCCCTACCATTTTAAGATCATTTTAGATTAATTGATGTACACTGAGCTGTATACCTTTCTTATCTGAACCTCCATTGTCATTTAACACAGATTAATTAGTGTTCGTATTATGACCTACAATAGTTTGAAGGTCAAGTCCCTAAGATCTATTTTCATGAGATGCAGTAATGCTGTCTCAAGAGACTCCAGGTAGCATAACTTACTGTTCTGTTAAAACCTGTACAATCAATATATCTGCAGCTTTAAAATTTTACAATATACTAATAAGATAGACATAAAATCCTACTGGTATTGCATTTATTCCCATCAGCATCAATGATTTTAATACAGCAGGTGTTATCATTCCTAACACGACATGGTATTTGCTATTTCATGCTTAGATGCTCCTTCCTCTTGGTTCACAGAAGCTGAGGAAGCTCTGTTTTAATGACTTGATAATGCTACAGGCAGAGCCACTTTGGGCACAGTTCAGCCCAATTTCCTCTATGCTGAACCAGGCAACATCCCTCATCTGCTGTGGTCTCTGGAGCAAGGCAGAGGCAGGAGTCCTACAGACCATGCACAGGCCAGAGACAATTTAATACAAGTCATTTACCAGAATGGACAAGTTGCAGTTATATTTTCAGATTGCAGACTTTGTATGAAAGCACTATCTTTATGTTAGGAAAATATATGTTTAAGACTGAAATTCTCCTTCATTGAGCCTTTTCCCTGGCCTGGGTGAAAAAAAGGAAAAACAAAAATCACTAAAACCAGGAAAAAAACCACACCTGAGTATTAAACTGGCTAGAAAATAAGATCAAAATAAAAACAGATTCAATTGAGATGAATTCATTGTATGGTCAATATTTTTTCACTAAACTGAAGTAGGACATGTCCACCTAAGGCTGCAGGTTTAATGAGATTCTCTGGTGTGCTAATGGCTGCACAAGCAATGTGCAACTCCCCAGTGACCTGCCGTCTGGGAGCTGGTTTACGCCATGTCAGCTCCATGCTCTGGGTAGCATTTACCAGGCACTGGTAAGTCATCATGAGCTGTCATCATGGCTGGCCCCAGAAATGCCACACGGTCCCATGTGCAGCTCTCTTTGCCGGGGCATACTGATGCTAGATACCTATGTCCTATCGATGATCCGTCTGTAGTAAGGAAACCCCATACCCTGGAGATGTGCATCTTTCTTAACTGACCAGAAAGGAGTTCGGAATGAGCAAAGTCCTAATTTGGATCACTCAATGCAGTGCACCAAATTCCACAGAAGTCAATTAATGGCTCTGTACTCTGTACCTTGGTTTCTTCACCTGCAACACAAAGTGCTTTGAGGTACCCCATTGAGAAGGAAATATTTTCAGACTGAGTGTGATGCAGAACTGCCAAATGCTGCTGCTGATTAGGTCTCTTAAAAAGTGGATGGTTGGATGCACATTCTGCATCTTATTGCAGGGGAAATGCAGTACCGAAATACTCCTTATTGCTAAAAGAAAACTCTCTCAGTGGAGAAAGCCCATCAAAGTATTAAAAGCTACTTCTGTGGACTTCCTGAAGACATCTGATCCTGTAATCTCTGGAGGGTGGCAGTTTTAGAAGAGATGCCATTATAGCTGCTCATCGTGGGATGAATTATGCAAGAATTTATTATTGATTCAAGGGGAGCCTGCTCAAGCATACAGTCAAAGCCAAGGCTTTAAGGGGCAGAGGGGAAAGGACAAGGTTTCTATAGTTAACTAAACTGATTCACAACCCAAGAAAAACCTAAGGCAAAAGAAGCAGTTGGCAAAGTGGAGCATTTTACATACCTAATCACCTTTTCCACATCCATAACCAGCCTCTAGTACCATACCATCCTGGAGCAGAGCCCAAAGAGTTACACAAGTCCTCTCGCAACCCAGAAGTACATCCCTACCAACAACAACCCAACCATCCACAGGGTCAAAGGCAGGAACCCCTTTGGCTGTGGACCCCAACCCAACCCAGCTCCTCCACGTGGGGCTGGGAGGCCACAACAGCCCTGCCCAGGGCTGTGCCCAAGGTGAGGAGACCCAAAGGGTCTACATTACAGGCCAGAGCTATAGAAACACCCTACCCACCTCAAAGTCACAACTGGGGCAAGGCCATGTAGCCACAGAAAGCCATGTTTTAAGAGCAAAAATCTGTGTGCAGCTTGGCTCCATACCAGAGTTTGACAAGGTCTGTTCAAGGAGTACAGAGATTGAGGAAGGAGAGGTTTCACTTGAGAATTAAGAGGGTAGTGAAACTAAAAGCATATACAGCCCAAACAATGACACAGGGGTGACAGGCACCCATCATTTTCTCTTTGAAAGAGAAATAGAAAGAGGCCATTTAAAAAGCCAGGAAGGCCAGAGGTAAGCAAGAGGAAATAAAATGAGCTTACACAGCCAGTCAGTCACTGGCAAATATAAAACAAACCATGCAGAGGCTTAATGGCATGTTTAGCATTTTGAGTAATGGACATAAAATTTGCTTTTCTCAACTTGACCTTTGTTAATAACCTTAGGCACTACAGGGCTATTATCCTGCAGCATTCCCTTTACTAAACTCATCATGTCTCTGAGTGGTAGGGACCATTTCCTAATACAATCAGAAGAGAGATCAGTAATAATAATTATATAGATATATATATAATACATATATATCTATGCATTCACACAGACACACGTGCACACACACATGCTCTTTCCTTATAACAACTTTCTGGTGGAAACATTACAGTGACATTTAGGCAGAAAAACATCCAGCAGAGATCTTACACTAAAACCATCCTTGATGCTGCTGCATAGAAAATGGCAACAAGAGTAGGAGAGAGAAAAAAAAAAAAAAATCAGTAAAACTAAACAACTCTCTAATACTCTGTAATACCCCACCAAAAGGGTTTGTTTTAATTGCAGCAGGACAGTGGCATGTTTCTGGACTCAGCCATGTGTTTTGCTAAATAATCTTCTTTAAAATGTTATAAATATGCAGAACTTTGAGAAGTAGGTCAGTGGCTCAACATGTTGTAGCAAATAGCTCAGATAAATACTAGTCATTACCCTGTAGTCTGCAGTCAGTAGCAGGTCTGACACATTCTGCAGCTAGTCGAATGGCAATTCACTGCATGAGATGACCATTCCCCAAATGATACAACATCTGAGTACCCGGTCACAGCTAACAACATGCCTCTCAACTGACAGAGAAATAAAGCTCTCATCATTTAAGTTGTCTCATAATCATCAAGGGCAAAAGCAGGAGAAAGCAGAAGGGTGTGAGAATTCAAGACACGGATACAATGAACAAAATTAAAAACTACAAATCAGGATAAACCCCGAATGCAAGTGTCAGCTCTGCCGGAAAGGTGACTTCAAAATCCTGCTTTGAACGCTGGTCCAGATGCATTAAAACCCATCGCGGGAGGACTGTCTCCATGAGAGCACCAGAGGAGCCCTTTGCAAAGTTCCCAGGACCTGTAAAAGCCAAGCGGTGGCTCACACAAAATCCTCCCGTGGATTTGGTGCCCTGAATCTATGTGGTGTAACTCCCCTCGCCCACCCTCCCCTTCCCAAAAGGATTTCAGCAAGCACTTACCATCAGCAAGCTCAGAGCAGATTCGGGAGCACGCTGCACAGCCATCTCCTCTCTTCCTACATAGAAATCCTCCCCACGACTCGGTCAGCCCTCGGCCCTCTGTCACAGGAAAGCATCCACAGAGCCCACAGCTAACTGCAGGGAGAGAAACCCCAAATCAGGGTCGGAGAGCATTTGCAAGAGGAGGAGAGGATGGATGAGGGGGTGGGGAGGAGAGGAGGGAAGGAAATAACCTTCTCAGCCAGGGAAATAAGCTTAAGCTAGGCCAAATTTTACACTAGAGAGAGGAGGAAAATGAAACGGAGAGCCTGCTGGAGAAACAAGATATCAGGAACTGCAGGATATTTAAAGCTCAGGCGCGTGCCACCACAGCGAGCAGCAGCAACACAGGACACGTATCAAACACCTACATGACAGGTTAGGTCCAAGCCATCCTCCCTCTGCCCCAACATAAGGACTATAATTAATTGCTTTTAATTGCCCCTCTCCTTCCTCCACCTAAATAAATGCCTGGGTAGCACAAGACTGTCACGCCCCTGACTCTGCATCTTCCTCCCTGTCCTGGCGATGATAGTGCAGAAACAATGTCAAATATCACAACATACCGCTTCCAATAGGGTCAAATTTCTTCTCTCTTCTCGCAAAGCCCTGCTTCGTCTGGTTTTGAAAGCAGACGCCTGCATAATACAGACATGAACAACGAGTGAGAGGAGCCAGAACCAGGAAGCACCCAGCGTTCACTCGAGAGCAACAATTACCTTTATCATATTTGAGCGAGAGCTGGGCTACGCACTGACCCTTTTCACCTTAACCTCCCCTCCAAGAAAGCCCCTTCCTCCTCCTCCTCCTCTTCTCCGAATGGACTCAGCTCCCTGTGGAGCTAACACACTTCCTAGAAACATGTAATTACACAGGCTGTTGTGTTAGCGCTCTGATCACGCTGCCTGTACTGCATGGAAACGGCAGCTAGGCAGCCCCCCCCTTCCCTCCCTTCGTAAGGCAACATGCTGCAATCTCCCACCAAGCTCCTGCGGCTCGGGGGGCCGGAGACGGCTAATTCTGAAAATGTGGCCGGTTAAGACACAAAGACAAATTAGCCTTGAAAATAAGCCCCTTGTTTAAATGATAGCTGTAAATGGGAGATGGCTTTCTGAAAGCCTTTAAAAATAAACAGAGCATCCTAGTAAGAAGGCCAGTACTCTCACATAGATGTGCCCTGCCGGACCTGTAGGACCCCTGTTTTGCAGCGCTCAAAAACCTCCTGGGCTTCAGTGTATCAACTCTCGCATTTCCCCTCTGAACAAGCAGAATTTTGGCTTTGTTTCCTGAAATGTTAGGCTTCATGTAATGACAATGTCTGTCCATCTTCCAACTCCCACCTGCATATTCCCACCCCACCCCCATGATTTTGGAACCCAATTAAAAGTTTCAGACAAATTCAACCAACCAGAGTTGAATTTTCTGACACGTGTCATTCCTGCAACTTTTATAGAAATTGGCACCAAGACAGAAAAGAGGATCAAATCACTGTCTCCATGAAGGCGGGCAGCAGTAATCCAGCCCTTGTACTCTGCAAGCTACATCTGGCAGGTCAGCTGTGGCGTCTGCCACACTGGAGTACTTATTTGCCCAACCTCTTGTTACTCACCTGTCACCATTTCTTAGCACAGGGGACACAGAGTCATGGGAGACTGCAGACATTGCCCTAGGAAGGCCATTCAGGACATTCGTGGCAGACCCATACCTCTCAGCATGCTACTCTTGAGCCAGGGGACCACCATTCCTGTAACACATGTAGCATGTGGCATATAGAGAAGCTTGTGGTTTTTTCATGTAGATACATAGACCAGTGAAATCCTCCCCCCCTCCACAAGCTGCAGCACCAAGCCTGGGTGTTGCACTGTGATGGCAGGGTCTTCCTTCCTTCAGCAGGTTCTCCACCAAGAGGTGTGGGAGGGGGAAGCCCCTTGTACACAGAGGGGACACCTCTCAAGAGAAAGTGTAGACTCACTCATACGCACACAGGAAGGCATTTTCTCGGGTCCCCCCTCCTTGGTCTTGGGTTACAGACATCAACACTCAAGGAGAGTTCCTTGTGTCACACCTGGGGGTGGCATTTACTGTGTTGTTTCTGAGACCTGATCTCCTTCACTGCAGTGAGCATAGCTCTTGTGAAAGCATGCTTATGCCAGCAGCTGTCCTTATCTCCACCCTTAGATGTAAGTCATCTCCAATTAGGCTGATGAGGAATGGGGACCCACCTCCTCAAATGCATTAAGGTACCTGAGCATCACAGAGCTCTGGGCTTCAGTGATTTGCTTCAATCAGACCAGAGAGCTGAGGCAGAGTTTCATAGTGCTTTCTAACCATAGGGCTACCTAACCATGGCTGTCTGCAGTGGGTTATTCTTTTCCTCACAGTCATCTGAAGCTGTGAGCTATCATACAATGTGATCTGCTCCCTTCCCTCCAAAGAGATTTGTCATCACCCCTGAAGGTGAACAGGTTGTTGACTGTTATAAGGAGTGGGGAAGTAGGCTACTTAAATGTCTCTTGAAAGGGGAAAATATGCACAATAAAAGATGAAGGTAAACTTTAAAAAACATCTCAAGGCATCAAATTATAAAATACGTAACTAAATCTTTTTCAACACTACCATGACAAATAACCCAAGGCTATTACATTTTCCCCTACACTAACTTAATCTGAAGTACTGCAAGGTGGTGGCTGCAGAAACAATGCATTCAGTAACTGTCGAGTCTGACAAGCAAGGTTGCTCCTATGCCAAGTGATTTTAAGGAACCAGCCTATCCCTACATTTTCGGACTTGGCTAAAATGAACAATCTGGAAGTCTGCACGTCTCTTCCACCTCTAGTTCCTGAATTCATACTATAGTTGAGCATGGTAAAATCTCAGTCAAACACTAGGAGCTAGTTATCATTTGCGGTGTCCTTGAAAAAATTCTAGGTTTTTCCTGAGCTCTGCAAGTGTCAGGGTAATGATCATACGTAGGAAGCCATCTGTGCACACGTATATGATCTATGGCTTCAAGGTACACTTGCAAACTTACAGGTTTGCCACTTTCTACTATTTAGGTGAATAAATTTCATAGAGCAAGAGGAAAAAAAATTAGGTCATTATTCACTGTAGGTTGTCAAGGGATAAGAAGAACAATTTTTAAAAGGAACTTATTGGATGGATGTTAAAACTACAGACTTGTGGTTTTGTTTCAAGGCCTAAAGCTATGACATTAGGAAAAGAAAAGAGTTTATTAGCTGTTTTGTTTTTTTTTTTTCCTCCCTATACTTTAAGAGAAATAGGTGCTACAATTGGTTAACTGTAATGTAAGTAACTGCTTACAATCACTCAAATAAAAGCTATTATGGCAAACTCTAGATTAATAGAAAAATTGATACCAGTAAGAAGATACAAAGCACTTGCAGACTGGTATATATAGAGGGATCCTCCAATTCCAATGTTATCACTGGCATTGCTTTGACAGGGATAATATAAGCATAGATATGCCATGCCATGGTGGGTCACCATCATTAGAGCTAGTGGTTGCTGGGGCTGTGATTTGAGGTTTTGGTAATGCAACGTGGTAGGAAAACCCTCTGTCAAAAGCACATTATGTTGACTGTTCATGGACATACAGAACCTGACAGGCACCTATTGTTCTCAACAGGAGATGTGGCTTTGGAAGCCAAGAATAAGAAGGCATTATTAATGGTATGAGCAAAGGCAATAGAGAGCTCAGGGTTAATTGCAAGACTTGATTTCAGCTGGTACAAAACTTATGATTTTTCTTAAATTTATTTCCTGTTTTTTTTCCTCAATGAGCAAACAGGAACTCTAATTTTCAGTCAAGTGAAAGTAAATTTCCCATGTTTTGCTACCATATATATTTTAACCACTAAAAATCAAAGTCTTTCCTCCAGTCACCTGTGATATTTGTGAGAGATCAAAATCCTGATATGAATTTTGATTTGTCTTCTTGTATCACAGATGTGCGTTTGGGTGAAATGTTGTCTAGTGATATGACAACTGCCAGGAGCTCACTTCTTTAAGCAAAGGTATGTATAAAGAAAATTGTTTTTTCAAGAGGAGTTAAAGTCTTTACCTCAATTTACAAGGACTTAATAAAACAAGTCCTGCTATTGTTTTGGCAGGAAAATAGTCAATTAAAGTTGATGGTGTTAACATAAGCAATGATGTGACCAGAATCACACCCATTTGCAAGACCCTCACCCATCCAAGAAACCAATGGGGAACCCAACAAGCATCTCTGGGACTTGAGCTATATCAAAGTTTATGCCATGCTTGTAAATGTTTAACCTTAAATTTAAAGGACAATGAGCTTTCAGTAGTGTGAAAAGAATAGATGATGTGAGAGTATGAAAAGCTGTCAGAGTTAATTGAATTTCCTTCAGCCTTTCATGTGTTCCTCATGCATCTCAGTTGTTTGCTGAAACTTAGGTGATTAGTTTCAAGTACGTGTTAGTCACAGAAATCAAATTTGCATTATGAATGGCCACAGCAGAAGTGCTTCTGCTTTAATCCACATAGGAGGAACCACTTCATAAAACAAACTGCAACAAAGCAGCACAGCTGGGATGTCTAAGATGCCTAACCAAACTATAGAGAATTACACAGAAAGATATATTCACATAATTCAAACAGACAAATTTGAGGACCTACACTTTGCTTGTAGCATATCCCCAAAGAAGATAAAAGCCTGATGCCAACAAGTAAATTATTCATTCTGAATTATTCACTCAGCTTTAAAAAAGATCTGGAAGGAACTTACTGCATTAGCTTTTCTCCTTACCTTCGTTTGCTCCCTTCCATCAACCCAATTGCTCTAAAAAGCACTTGTCGTGCCCCACAAACAGACCCCAGCAGGGCTGGGACTGTTTCTTTTGAAAACTCTCTTAGAAGCTTTTGATAATCATAATTGCAGTGATAAGGGTGACTCTCCAGGCTGGCAAAGAAATGCGATATAGGAAGACAAACGTCATTCCTGGAGCCAGCAGACTGTCAAATGAAGCCACTGCGTGTGGATATATGAGGGGAAGAGTCTCTGGTCAGCCTCTTCCTCCACCACCACTCTCTCTGGAGAGGGAAGTTAGTGAAGGGTTCCCTACCAAGTGTTTGGGAAAATATTTCCTTGCCTTCCTCAGTGAGGAGGTATTACAGAAAATATGCTAGAAATCTATCCAGGTTAGGTGGACACCCAGATTGACACAGGCTAAGAGAACGATTAATCTTAAACTCATCTCTAATTTCCTGTTCAGCTGTTGATTGGCACATTTTCCTTGCCTTGCTTTTATTTGGCAACTGTTCACTAAGAAAATAGCCCTGTTTGTGAGTGGTATAAACTAGAGACTCCATCCAAGTGCTGAGTGCTTCTCTGATTGAATCTCTCTGGAACATTTGTTTTTAGAGCTGTGCAAGCAACCCACAGGCTGCTCATTGCTAAGCAGTCCCACTCCCAAGATGACTTATGTCTGAACACTAATTAGCTTTGCTAGGTACTGCTTTGGAATAATAAGAGTCCTCAAAATATCTTCTTCTTGTAAGGACAAGGGCAAGATAGCACAGAACTTTCCTGATATACCACCATAGCTAGAGGCAGAGATATTTCTTGGTCTCTCTGAGGATGCTTCTTCATGACGGTGACTATCACTGGAGAACAAAGATCCTTGCGAGAAAAGGTCATTGCACTCCTCTTCCACAAGCATGAGAGTGAGACCTAAAAAAAGCAAGAAGACTTAGTCCAGAGTCCCCTAGCAGACAGCTGCCTGGGCCAGGAGGAGAAGGGAGGCTTCTTGTGGCCTCTGTGCCAACCACGAGGCAATGCCCAGCCTTAGACCACTTTCAAGAGACCTAAGCAGGCCAGAAAAAGGTCTTGTATGTAAATATGAGAACTGGAGTGTCCAGAGAGTTATGCCAGTAGTAGGAGTTGAAAGTAATACAGAAGTATACCATAGTCACATACAAGAAATATGTGTTGGAAGTGGGGTGGCTTCCTATCAGAAGCGGTGAATGGACTCTGATGTATGAGCAGACCTACTGTCCTTGCACAAAGCCAGCTGCCTCAGGTGCTACTGCCTCTCTCAATTTTGAGATGAGGTTGGTCTACTTTTTTCTGCCTCTCAATGTGAGAAAGACTCGTGTCTTCCAGGTACCCCTTCAGCCTGTGCTGTGCAAGATTTCAGGATTCTTGGTAGTCTGCACCTGATATCCGGGAAGCAAAGCATCTCCTGCTGAGCTCTGGACAGTTGGACCTGGCACCCAGCAGCACATCCTGCATCTCCCATCCATCAGTAGTGTCTTTCTGTTCTGAACTCAGTAGGGGCAGGGCAGCCTTGGACATGAATTATTACTGTCCTGAACAAGGCAGGTTTAACCAGACATAGCATCTCCCATCATCCACGAGCAGCTGTTTCAGCCCACAGCTGGGCTGACCTCTGTAACTGCTTGGGACTCATACATCTCAGACCTGTCTATGACTGTCTGAGCTCCCATTCCCCAGTATATCCTCACCCAGTTATCACAGCCCACACCAAGCAAGCCAGAAAATCCCAGATCCCAGCAAAACTCTGAACTTCCTCTACTTCATGAAACAACCTGTGGCACTTAAACCTGTTGCAAGAAAAGATGTAGATTAAAAGAAAAACCTAACATAAAAGTATTCGAAAAGCTGACCTCCAATGTTCTTCCAGCTTATAGTCTATTAAATTTAGCATGTGAGAACGTAATACTAATGCCGCCCTGGGACAACCCTAATTTAAAAAAAATCCTGAAGGTTAATAACTAGAAAATAAATATGTTATAACTCAAAGTATACTTAAAAGTGGCATAGTAATTAACATTCAATAACCATCTTACTCAATTTGAATGCCCTGGGCTTCGTATCATGATTATTTAATATTAATTTGACATTTATAAGATGGTGGCCTCAGCAGACTTGGGTATCATGAGTCCAGCTGAACACAGAGACCCAATACAGGGTGTGGAATCTGCAAGCGTGCATTACTGCTGCAGTTATATTTGTTTTCTGAAAATGCATTCCCCAGTGCTGTTGCATGATCTGTTGGGCTATACTTGTGCTTACTTGACCTAATTTGCACATGTACAAGTGTAATCTTAGTGAAATAAAGCAGCACTTTTCAACCAATTCCATTTTCATTTTCTTTTTTTTTTCTTCTGGTATTCATTTAAAAGAGCCCGGAGGGGAGTGATCTCTCATCAACAAGCCTAGTTTCTCTTCTCAGTCAACCTATGCATAGTTGTGGTGAAAAACTTAACAGGTTTTGTTTTACTCCACATTTTTAACTTCCAATCCAGATTTATTCATAACCAGTTCTTAATCTTTGTGCTGATACTATATTTCAACTGAAGTAGCTCTAGCTCCTAACAATTCATCCCTAGATGTATTTGAGATAACCAAATTTATTCTGAGCATTTGTTTTGCCCTCTATGGGTTTTCTAGCAGTCTGCCAAGGAAAAGATCCTCTCTTTCTGTTAGAAACCCTTTGCTACCCACAGAAACTAGGATTTGTCTTTACTGAACAGCATTGACCAACACCATCCACATTATTTCAGATGAGACCTGACACCTTTGCTACATTGTGCCACATACTTGTGCATATCATGCAATTGCCTTCTCCTCTGGGCAAGGCTTGAGTATTTGAATCCTTTTCTTCTCAGTGCATCTCATTATGCGCTCATTCAGCTCTTAAATATGTTCGGGTTAATGCATTGCACCCATCTTTAGGCCCACCCAGGTCCCATTAAAAAAATCATGACACAAAAAGGGATGAGCACATATGTACAAGACTACATGTAAGTGGCTAGGGGTTATGATGGATCTGGGACTTCCAGTCTTTGCCCCATGTACTGTCCTTGGGTCTGAAAGGTATATTTGACCTTTTGAAACTTCTCTAACAAAAACCCCAGCACATCAAGTAGACCAGTGTTTTCAGTGTCTGAAAAGTGAAGGTGTGAAGGCTTTATACTTTGAATTCAAGCCCCATGGGTCCTTTTAGGGCAGCACTGTAAGAGTTGCCTATATTCTCAAAGAGAGTCTGTAATGCAACCAGGGATGGGATGTCTATTTCTTTGGTCCTACCTATGCCCCCCCTTGTGAAACCCCTTTCTTCTCCTCACAGAGCATCTGCCTTTCAGCCTCAGAACAGCTTCTGCACAGTGTGGACTTCATACAGATTTTGTTTGGCTGGATATTAAGTAAAGTGACTTCTGCTACATAATGCCTCAGGGCAGAAAGTTAAACCAAATAATACCTACCTGAATGCAAGTGTTACTGAGAGCAGTCTATTCTCAGCTTCTGTCCTTAGACCAAGAGTCACCTAACCTAGTAAAAACAATTTATGAGTAAGACATCTAGCTGAAGATAGCCAATTAAGGCTCCTTCACCAGTCAATAGACTAATACATGCAGCACAACAGAGTAGGTTACACATCCCATTAATTTTCAGATGGGATGAGTGCTCTCTGGAGAGCCTGGACTCTCTCCATTGGCTACTACAGAATTCTAAATTACTATTTTAACATTGTCAGCAAATCTCAGCTTGAGCATCAGCCTTGGGAGCGACTCTCAACTACCAGTGCTGCTGGTTGCATGTGCTGTGAGCATCTCAGCTCAGGCCTTCCAGCCTGAGCCAGGAAAAACCACACCAAGGGTAGGCGTGCATTTGAGGATGCATGCAAACCACAGGCTCAGTGAGACCCAGGTCATGGAGGCTGCTGACCACTCAGGATGCTCCCAGCATCAATCTCATCTTCTAGAGGTTGCCTGCCCTCCCTTAAGTTTACCCTTTCCTTCTGCCACAACTTGAGGTAAGCCCAGAAAGAGACAGAAGTGATTCTTAGGAAGGTTCCCTTAGATAAACAAGAAAACCATATTGAGAGCTGCGGTAAGGATGGGGTATGCAAAGAGGTAGTTCATCTGCCTTGGGCTGAGGAATGAAAATAGCACAGGCTCACATGTGAAACTCAGCATGAACTCTTGACCTCTTTGCCAAAATCACTTGTTTGTACCACAGTTGCATTTTGGATATCCATCAGAGATTTAGATGACCGTGTGGTGTTAGGCATTGTACATATACCTTACTAGACCAGGGATGTTATTATCAACTATTTGTTATCACTCCCACATCAGATGAAATCACGAGTGCTTATCTACTTCAGAGCAAAGTCTGGGCTTCAAGAAGGTGAAAGTGATGAATATTTTCACAATCTATTCACCTGGCTTCCAGCACAATACTGTAACCTCTCAAACTGTCACGGCTATTTCAGCAGTGATGGCTGTGGCACGACCTAAGTAAGATGCATTGCTCACACTGAAGAGTTGACAATCCACAGTGAGATGGAGGGACTAACGGCAGTTTAAGAAGGGGGGAAAAAAATGCACTCACAGCAGTAAGATGCAAAGGATTTCTGCATTTAGAATATTTACAGCAATCCATTTATTGGTGCTTGCCAGAGCAAGGTATCAAAGTGCTAAGAGTTTATCATTCAGTTGCTATTTCATAATGTAGTCAAGAGTAACTGTGTCATATTTAACAGAAGTCAATTTTAAAATAAAAAGGAATACCAGTTTTATTCACTTATGAATTGCTGTTACAAGTAACTAATTTATAGGAATAGTAATAAAAGCAGAACTGTGTTCACTAGGTAACATCTACAGTTCTGGAAGAGTATGGTTATTAATAAACAGAAGTGAGTGCAGAATTTTAAGTACCCTTCCTTAGTCCAGAAATATGTTCTGTGAAAACCACACATAAGGGAGTGAGCAATTCAGATCAGTCCATTAATTGCCTTAAATATCATGGCTGGTAATCTGCAAATTAGATTATAAAACCTCATTGCATATAAACAAATGCTAAGATAGATTGTCTCTGCTTTCTCGGCAATTAGTTTGCAAAACAGTTACTGTATTTTATGTTTAACGGTATTAGAGAGCCAACAGCAATTTCACAGTAAAGCAGCTTCATAATGAATATTGTTTCTATGAATCGTAATTCCAGTCGTTACAAGTTTATGGTTGCCCATATAATCCAATTTTGAAAGATACTTTTGATCTTCACTTTATCTAATCAGGTCCTCCCTACAACACCTCTGGGCAGCCAGGAGCTGGGGCTCCAGGCCCATGGAGGGACATTGCATGTCCAGTTTTCCCCAAATGTGCTTTTTTTTTTCCTTGCCAGGAACATAAACTGGAGGGTTATTGAGAAGTTACCATGTCAGCCAGGGATTTCTGGACATCTGGTGTCTCTGACAAGTGAGGTAGACAGATAATAGCTCTGGCTGGGATGCTCTACACCTAGAAATCAGGGTTGACCATAGTGCACATTACTCACAGTAACTTTCACATGCTGGGGAAAGGAAGAGTTAAAAGTGTTTAAATGCCTTTCTAGACCACAGCAATTAATGACTAGGTCCACAGAGTGACCACCCTTCAGATCTGCTGTGGGTGTGAAGGCAGTAACACAGGCCTGCGTACAGACCTGTTCCTCACCACTTCTCATTAGTTGGTCATGAGTGTGGTACCTGACACACACATCTGAAGAAATCAGTCTCCATTTCAGGAGAGAGTCAAAGAGATCAAGTTTAAATAATTGGAGAAATGGTTACTGGTGTCAGTTTGCAACTGGGAAGTCCGCGTACCAGCCCTCCGGCAGCTCTAGCTTGTTGCAAGAGAAATACTGACTTTTCGCCATCCCCATGTTGTGTATTACCATTAAAGCAGCTTATCAAGCTCCTCTTCCTCACCATCCCTCAACCACTAGTTACTGGCTCCTACCTCAGGCATGGGCCAGAGAGGCGACAGCTATTAGATGCTAGCATAGCGCAGGGATGACAACAGAGGGCTCGACATCTCAAGTCACATAAGTACAAGGAACATCAGGATGGGTTTAAGCTCTCTCCCAAGAGCCTGGGACTGCCAAAGGGAGGGCCAGCACACCCCGCAGTGCTGAGCAGTGAGAAGATGGAAAACTCTTCCATTTCCTTGTCCTCAAAGATTTTGGCATCCAAAGGCTCTGCTGTGCTCAGGCATCCCGCCTTCTCTTTCAGAAACCCACAAAGTGGAGGAAGGTACAGATGAGAGATACTCAAAGAGCAATTGCCTCAGTCAAGCACCAAGAGGCTGAGACACCCCCAAACAGTGTGGGAGGCCATGGCCTGGTGCCCACAGTGGACCAAGGGAGTTCAGACTCCTGTGACTCTGTAGTGACCCAGCTGAGCTGTCTGCAGGACTTGCACTTCTTGGCAGCGCTTAGCCACCCATAGCTGCCTGGAGATGTTGTGTCATGCTGCCTTGCAGAGCATGGGCGCATCATCTTGCAGATGCAACTCCAAGGGACTCTTCTGGATTTCAACAGCTGCAGAACAACAAGGAGTTTATCTCCAGTCTTTATCACTCCAGAGAAATACCACAAACCAAACATCTTGTCTCCAAGGTACTACAGAGGCGTTGCGCCTCCTTAAGAGGACATCTTCTTGTACATTATTATGGTATGTTCTGGGTGGTATCTCCCACTGAGTTTCTAGAAAACATTTAATAGCAGCAACAGGGTGGAGACAGGAGAGCTGCACTTCACTGGCCTAAAGCAAGTGTGGCAAAACACACACTTTGAGGGATGCTGATGGCACAACACTTGGCTCCACACACGCATATAACCCTGATGCTTTATAGTGTCATCCTGTTGCATTTTTGCTTCCTTAGTTTTCCAGATTGAAACGTGGTATTAATACACCAAATTCTCCCCCTTCTCAGACACAGCTGTTTGATTTACAAAGTATTGTAAACCTTGCACCAGCAGTTTAAACATGCCACTTTGCTATACACAGGCAGTTGGAAAACCATGTTTCCTTCCTTCTAAAGCAAATAAATATAAAATAATATTAATTTTTTTGCGTTTTAATTATTTAATTATTAGTTAAAATTAATAATATTTATTCTGCATTTTCAGCTATGCTGGGTGTCTAAATTAGAGTTGGCTGAGCTCAATAGATTTTCCTACTCATATTAAGGAGGATTTAGGTCAACTTCTCACTTAGAAAATATATTTCAGCTCTTCTACACACACACAAATAGCTGGCAGCTCAGAGGTGTGTATTTTACTTGGAGTGCCTTCCCTTGGATAAGCAAATGCCTACTAATATCTGCAAGATGTTGCCACTCAGGGAAGTACATGCTTGAGCTGAGGACAGTGTTATCTCCGTGACATTGCACAGTCCCAGTGCCACAACGCTTAAGTGCTCAGATATGCAAAGGCCATGCTGAGATGCAATATTCAGACCATGAATTTTGCACCATTATCACAACTCGATAGCTCTCGTTTCCCCAAAGTCCTCAGCAGAACGTGAAGTGGCACAGGTAGGAGTGCTGAAGAGCAGTGCCTTTAGAGTGGCCGTTAGCAAAACACAAAGTCAAAGCTTAAAAAAACCATGGTGCTAGCTTGGGTCTGTGTCACCAGGGAATGACACTCCATTTGCATGACTAATACATGGAATTTTTAGAAGAGAACAGGAATATTTGTCATTGCACTTCCTTGAGATCCCAAGAAGTAGTGTTTCAACACAATCTCTCCAAGGACCTCAGAACATGGCTTAGGAGATCCCAACTGGACTCCATGCTCAGAAATACAAGTGCTTTCCCTTCTCAGTGGAGGTCTTCATTGCTGCTCTCTTGCTCAACCTGGCCCTGAGGGCCCCACTCCCCTCCTAGCCCATGTAATGCATGAGACCATCAGGGTAAATCCTGCGTCATAGGCAACAGCCAATTCACCCAACACTCTCCTGAGCGGAGCATGTCTCCAGTCACTCAAGGTAAATACATCTTGATTACCCTACCTGGGTTTAGTGAGAGAGTCACTCTCTTGGCCAGTATTGCTTATTAATCTGAGCAGACAGTGCACAAGTCATGTATGGCTATATTTGGTCTTCCCCCTATTTGAACTTCTTATGGTTCCATGCAGAAGCCACCACAGAAACAAGACATAACGGGACACCCTTTTATGTATAACAGGCACCTTTTCATAACCTGTTTAAAATCCAAGCAAATAAACAACCAAAACCCCTCACACCAAGTTCAGTTGGCTCAGCTACACTTTCCTTGGCCAGTGAGTTTTACCTGCCTGTGACAAATTGGGTGACTGTAGGAAGGAAGAGCCAAGACCAGCATCTGGAAATTAGGAATCAAGTAGCTGAAGCTCAGCCATGAAACCTACATCTCCTCTCTCCTGACCAGGGAAATGCTAATATTCTGCAACCCATTCAAGTTCTTGCTTCAGTTGGATGTTCTATACAAACATGAAATTGCAACCTTATACCAAAACAAAGCTATTTCCAAGGCTAATGAGATGATAGAAACCTCACTGTTTTCTCTGATAATGACTCTTCCTTCTTTCCCAGAAACCAGCCCAATTACCTCTCTCTACACCCCCTTATTCCTTCATTTAAAATCTTCAAAGGACTTTGTAATCATTGGATCAGTCTCACCTGGGAGGCACCAGAACAAGCACAGGTGCAGTTATGCCCAAACACCACCAAGGCACCAGGCATCTGAGAGTGAGAAATAGCTGGCAAGATGCTTTTTCCCTTTGAGCTTTAGGCAATGCTCAGGCATTTTCCTATAGGATGTGCAAATATCAGGCAGGGTCAGTGTACCTAGACGGGTGCAGAAGGTCTTGTCTTCTGGACTGAGTGCACATAGAGAAACCCCAACCTGCTGGGTGGACGCAGCAGTGGTGCAGTGCTGCACCAGTGCACCTATTTATTAATAGACGCCCTTGTCTTTGCTTGGGGAACAGTATTTGAATAGATAGCACCATGCAGAGACGAAATAGCCCCTTTCCCTTCATGCACTGAGTTCAGCTAGAGACAGGTAAAGTCAATGAAGATAGTAAGGAATTTCTCTGCTTTCCATCAGCAAACAAATGGTACCAAAAAGGGATGTTGCTTCAAGTTAAGAGCCGGTGAATTCCCACCGACTGGATCTTTGCGTGTGGTGGCCACTGGGAGACAACTGAAATCAGTGTCCTGCAAAGCCTCGTCTAACCGCTCCTCGGCAAGAACAGCACAGAGTATGTGGGGATCGCACATGCTGCCTTCCTCCCATGGTGAGAGCATCTCAACAGCTACTCCTGAATGCATTTAGTCACTGAACATTTTTTTTGAGGCAAGAAAATTCCCATATCCCTGCCCTGTAGCTAGTGAGCTTAAAACAAGGGAGAAGTTTGAAAGTATTTAGATGGGCACCAACAAAACATTGAGGAATGCAGCTGCATCAACAAAAGACACCAAAACCCCCACCGAACCAGATTGACTGAAGCTATTCACAAACTGTAGTCACATTTGGCACACAGTGTCCAGGGGAAAATTAATGAGAAGAAAATAAAATTGAAACAAAATGTTTTATTTCAGTAAATTCTGTACTTTATAATGAGGTTATTTTTAGACACATAGCTAATATTATACATCCATAATAAAGATGTATGTGTTTGGGGAAAAAAAAATGTTTAATTTCATTTGAAAAAAATGAATGAAAATGAAAAGGATTACTTTCGTTTTAGGTTGACCTAAAATGTTCCCTCTACTTCTGAATTTAATCAAACAAACAGAAAATCAAAAAAGTCAATTATATGCTAAGCCTTGTGAGTGACACACACAGAGAAACAGGTAATTGAACTTTAGCCTCTAGGATTTATCTTTCCATCCTCCATTTCTTCAGAGACAAAGAACTCTGTTTTCATTAAAATACAGTTAAATACTTTAATTCTACTAATGCAAATCTTTCCAAGTATATTTTGTCATTTGAGGAGGTCTGCTTAGAAGCGTGTGACCTTTTACAGTGCCAGATCTAAGCAAAATGAAAACAGTTTTCTTTACAGTCATTCGGAATAGCTCCTCGTGAATTAGATAATAACAATTTCCTTTAAAATGTCAGATTAACTTAAAATCAATATAGTGCTCCCAGCTTGCATTATGACTCAAGTGTTCTCAGGCAAGTTCTTATCCAGACAACATATTTAATGCTATGTTTACTGCAAATGGCATAAATAGAAGCCTGTATAGCTCATATTAGGTAGTGAAGTTTGTTAAATGAAAATGTGTTGTATTTGTTTTATATTCTGGGAATACATCTAGAAAGCAATTTGTAGCCTTGACATTATGAGTGGCTGAGTGATTGCTGTACAAGTGTAAGTACTGTGTGCCTTTTAACAAATAATGAGCCAGAATGTCTTTATTGCTTTGCTAATTAATATAAAGTTTAGTTTGGGGCTCTAACTTAGCATGAGATGTCATGTATTTCCTCAGCCCAAGAGTGCCTGGGTTTCCCTTATTGAGTTGTAAAGAGAGGAATATCTTCTACAGCATTTCTAGGATACTCTGTGGAAATCAATAGCTTGGCTAAAATTTTCTGCTCCGTTTTATCAGAGACCGTGAAATGCTAGAAGTGAGATGGGGAGTCATGTCATTGCTATTGATACTAGAGCCATTTAATAAGGCCAACAAAAACCCCACAAGAACAAAAGAAAACCAGAAAAAGCAGAAGGGAAAAGACAAAGAAAAATCAGATAAAAAACAGATAAAGGAAAAGTTTGACAACACTTTTTCAAAAGAGTGAAAAAAGGCGTTGAAAGAACAAAGGGTGAAAAAAGATTTTTGCAAAAAAAAAAATAGATTTTGGCTGTTGTTTCATCTGAAAGCTTCCTTTTGAGTCAGCAGCACCAGTAAGTCACTCTGGACTCAGCTGACACTAGTCAGCATGTTTTGAAGGAATTATAACAACTTACGTGTTTGTGTGTGCCAGAGATGTAATCAGCGGGACATGAAGAAAAATAAAATGAACGATATGAGATCAATAAAAACCTAACCTTTTGACCTTGTAGATGATTCCTATCCATTTTTCAGAGTTAGCTGATAAAATCAGTACAGTATAAGGCTTTAATCTGGCCATTACTTCTACATTGCATCTGTGAAATTGTGCATTCATTTGCCACACAGATCTATTTTTAAATGTAGATATAGTGCCTCTAGAGAAGAAACCAAATCCCCAACTGGTATTAAAACTGGCTTTGGTAAAATTAACATTTGTACTCAAACTGTTACAGTTCTCAAAGCTTATCTCAGGAAAAGAGAGGGCTCCGTCTTCTCTGCTAGGGGAAGAAAAAAGGCAAGATAACAAAAAATGGAGCAGATGGAGTAAATTTTCAAAGCTGTGTGTGGGAGTTGAGCATTCAGATCCCATTAACTAATATCGGAGTCGGAGGATCAGACTCCTACTCACCAGGCTTCAAAAACAACAGGTTCACATTTCTCCAGCTTCACTTGCTTCTTGCGTGTCCCTGACGCCGTCCTGGCTCCTCTCTAACAGGCTGACATTTATGCAACAGCACAGGGCTAAATGTGTCTTTACACTTGGGGCAGGGCTCTTTATCCAGCAAATAAAAATGGAAATATCTGAAGTATAGATCTGAGCTTATGTATATAGCACATGTGCTTATGGATGTGCTATGGAGAAGGACCAAAACCCTGCAGTGGCTGCATCCCACAACCAGAAACAAGCCACACATCATCAGTAGTTTGATACAGATGCTCCTACTAGTCATACTTTACTCCTTTAGGACAAATGGAGGGTGGAAAACAGGTAGATGCAGCCAGTACGGGTGTTTAGTGATGTTCCAAGCTCTGTTAAATAATGTCTGGCTGTTTACAACAACCTTGCAAGCCCTTAATCATGAGAAATGCACTGTTCAGGACGATGTGATGACTCTGCAAGTAAGTATGTCTAGTGCCAACCTCCTGCACAGGAGGAGCTAATGAGCACAGCTTTTGCCATTTATGTCTATCTCCTGTGTGCTATATGAAGAATGCAATGGCCCCACACGTTCAGCTGGGATGGGCACATGCTGTCCAGGACTGATCTTTTCCCTGGGCCATCTCCACAGTTTTCTATTATATGACTAAATATTCTCTTCTGCAAAATCAGGTTCTCTGTCCTTGATAGCTAATGAGAAGTAACCATCTTCAGCTCCACTGTATTTTATCATGGTAGCTTTATTTTTTAACTGACATTAATCACCCAATTATTAAGAGTGACACAGTACTTACACCCTATCGTTGCAATCTAATTAACTTCCGATCCTATAAATCAGTCTTGTACATCAAATATATAGTATCTGTGGGCTGAATCTCTTATTTGCTCCACAGGGACGCTCAGCAGCGTTGGTTATGAGCAAAATGCAGGACAAAAGGAACACAAAGCTGTTATTGAAGAGAACACAGAGGCACTCTCTTTCTTCCCTCCTGCTGAGCTTAAAACACCTGCAGGTGGGCAGCAAAGGCACAATTGTCTCCGCTACTCGGGGCACCCCAAAACACTGCACCTGCCATCGAGGTCTGGGGGGAAAGCAGGAACATATCTGGCATTGCCTTTCATTTCCCCCATTTCTTTGCATGTAGAGGATTCAGCAAAGGTAACAGACTCAGATTTTGGTTACTTGCAGCACAGGGCTGGGGGCTGTGAGATGTGGCCTCTCGACATGTGTGTGACAGAGGCAGATGCCTGGTCCTGGTCCTCTTCAGTCTGAACTAAGCTGAGGCCACACCTTCAGCTAGACACACTTTCAACACCATCCTCATAAGTAACATCTTTGAGTAACAGCATCCTAAAAGTCCTGCAGAGCTTCTACTAGCAGGCTTAGCGACAAATTTGTTTGTAAAATTAGAGACCAGCACACTATTCTGGAAAGTCTGTTATAGGCGACATCCTGGGGACACTCTGCGTCCAGGCTCCTTCCCCACCCCAAAGGCTCTTCTGGACAGCTCTGGTTATCAGAAGACACTTCTTCCTCTTCCTGACCCCAGTGGGGTCATGTATGAGGGTTGTCTTGTCACTTCGCATGCAACCAGAAATCTCCTGTAACTTGCATTAAGGTAAAGTGAAAATAAATATCATTATTTATACATGTAACACTCCTCCCCCCCCCCCGCCCCTCCCCACCTTGTAGTTATCAATATTCATAAAAGACATAGCTTGAAGAAAAGAAAGAACACACTTGAGCAATCTGGTTATAGGGAGGTTAATTCTGCCCGGTCTCTGTCTCTCTCTCTCTCTGCTGCACACACCATCCTGATGCATACACCATCCTGATGCATCCTTTGTCAGGGGTCCAGTCTGGGCTGTTATCCTTCAGAGAACCTGTTCGTGGTACATGACACTAGATTTTATACATAATTTCCTTTTTGGAGCCCTCAGGAGTGTCTGGCCAGATTACTCTTTCCTGTTTAAAGATATTTCTTTCTAACATCTTCAGAAGAAAAAAAATTGATGTGGCTTTAATAAAAACAAGCATTGTTCCACTTCCTTGGCGATACAAGCACAGCCTTGCTAGTGCAGATGTCACATCCTTAACGGTCCTTGACTCACTGAGGGGGAAAATTTCCCCTCCCTCCTCTCAGTATGAAATGTATCCACAGCCTGAACCTTATTTTTTATATTAATCTGCACAATAGCAAACATAATATCAACATTTAAATGCAATGACAAAGGTCACTGACTACAAACATCCTTCTAGGGCTGTGGGAGTGGTCAACAATCCCTGTGTTATGACATAGAAAGTGGAAATGAGGAGGGGGTTTTGACTCAGTCTGGCAAGGCAAGCAAATGTCATGGGATTCAGTAGAAACTGTGTTTGCAACATGACACACTTACTCCAGAAGGACCCAGGCTCTGATCTCATCCCTAGAGGAAGGTGATCACCTGAAGTTGCAAGCAGAGCATAAACAGCAGGCACGAAACCCATCTAATGAACAAGGCTGAAATATTGCTCTGTGCAACTGCAACCCCACACCCTCAGCCTGAAACTTTACAGATGTGGGTGCAAGAATGTTCATTTGTTGCTGCACCACACTGCAATGCAACTTGGGGCCTTTTGTGCCAGCCCATGGTGGCTGCGCTGCTGGGAGCTTGCTCACTCCAGTCACATCCAGTGAAACATGATGGTCTCAGTGAAATTTTTTTATTTATTTGCCTCGACTAGATGATCAGTGCTCCTAGCAAATCTGACAGTTTCAACCATCATCAATTACTGCTTTCACTATGCAGTGACTCTTTCTGTGTCACACTTTCTATTAGAAAGACCTTTGAAATCTGCTTTATTTAAAATGGATAGAACTAAACCCAGAAAGCTCAGAGTATTTCCTCTTTTCAAAGCAGTCTCCTACTAAAAATATTGCACTGTAATAATAGGAACCCAACAAGAGTCTCACCTGATGTGGGAATTCTTCCTCACAAAGTTGGCAGGCTTACCCACATCATTTTGTTCTTTATAGCTGAGCAGAGTGAAGCCACCGAAGCAAGGTCTTTGCCTGCAGAAATGCTCAAATCTGGTGGTGATCATGGAGAATCATTGTTCCCCTGTTCCCTGGGTCCCTCCACAGCAGACCCTAGCACTGCTCATCACAAGGGCAGAGGTTTTGTGAGATGACTGAAGACGAACTGCCTGCCAGGCATGATATTGATGAGCATAGGGTGCTATATCTCTATCCTGCATGGCTAGAGGGAAAGGCTGACAGGGTCCCATCTCCCCACCATGCAGAGACACCCACCACGCAGGGTCACTTTCCCAGGAGGGAGAATGAGACCTTTGCCATGAGCATTGTGTTGAGGTGAAAGAGAGCTGAAGGGCTACTTTCTCCCAGGACATACCTGAAGGACTTGGCCATTTCCTGCTTCACATCTCCATTCCAGGAACAACCACTGCAGTTAAGTATGATGGCATGGCCAGTAAATGTGCCAAAGATGAGGCAAACCAGAAAATCACCCCGAGAGGATGCTATCCTCTCAGGCAGCAGCATGGTAGGATTATCTGCCATCACAATTGTTATGTGGGAAGCAAAAGAGCTTCACTCTTGGGAAATAAATATTTGCTCACTTCAAACAAAAGAAAAATCAATGAAAACACTAAATTGGAGTATATACAGAGATCAGAAGTCTCAGCTGTCAGAATGAGCTGAATTAGGATTCAGAAGACCTGGGCTCAATTTCTGGCAGAGCCCTTGGTCTCTGAGTTACCTGTTTTCTTGCTCTGTGCCTCTATTTCTCCTCCTGTGAAATGGGGCCAGTGGTACTGATTTGATGTAAGATCTACTGATGAAAAATCTTATATAAGAACTGGTACTATTATTATTTTTTCCCACCCAAACACAAGCTGTGATGCTTCTTTCAAATATCCTTAGCAATAAAGAAAATATGACCTTGTTCACTGAGTGTAGGTCTGTTTGAAAGCATTTCACAACAGCTTTTCTTCAGCGTGATCCAAAGCACTAGGGTCTTTTTGAGGAATGTAGTTTTCCTTCTCATTAATTTCCTGCTTAAGGATTCTTCATGGCAGCAGTAAGTGTTATGTTTTCCCATATACAATAATGAGCTACTAGCTACTTCAGCCAGAGTGACCTTTCATTTTCTAATAGGAAGAACAAAATAAAAGCCAGCGAGGAGTCTCTACCAGGCAGGACAGTGTGTGTCACAGCTCTCAGCAGCTGAGCAAAACTGGCAGCTGCCTCCAACTCGCCAGCTGCTTCCCAGCAAAAGAAGATGTGGCACACAACACCCCTCATGCAAGGCAAGCAAAGGGGGAGGGGGTCCCCAAAAAATTGTTTCACAGGGTTTCATTCACATCATGAAAGATGCAAATGAGAAAACGCTTTAAGTTGAAGTGTCTTTTAATGGTATTATCCACAGCTCACACCTAGATCCATCCCTGCCGTCTCCAGGGATACTTAAATGCTGTGGTTAAGGTTGGTGTTCAGTTTTGCACATGGGAACATCTTCCAAACATTGCAAACTCAGTAATTAAGCAACCTCAAACTTTGGGATGCTCAGGGGCCCAAACCTGTCTAAGTCCAAGTTACCTCTTTCTGCTGTAGGAGGTTTCAACAAAAACACCCAGATGCCTATTTTGTCTAATGCACGCAGAACGGAAATCACTGCATGACTCCCAGGGCTTCAACTAGTCCACAAGTCTTCCTATAAACTAATCACAGTGCAATATCATTCCACTTGTCAACAGTTCGGGAGGAATTGACAGATCCTAGTTTAACTATTTAACGCTGCCAGGGGTAATAAGTTCTCTCATGCATTAAATTAAAAATGACACTTGAAAATAAGTACATTATGGACCAAACACAGCACACAAACGGGGGGCAAAGATTTAAACTGCTGCCTGGTGGAGAATTGCCAATGAAGCAATATGCATCTCATTATCCGGACTTACACTGAACACATCCACCAAGAAGGCCCTTTGCATATGGATGCATTTGCTGTGGGCAAATGGCTGCTGTCAGCGTGGACGAACACAACAGTTTATTTTCCATTGTAACAATGTTTGAGTTAAAAAACCTGCTGAGGGCTCCTTTACGGTGGGCAAACTCTGGACGAGGCAGTCCCTCCTTACCCTCAGCCTCCACCATTTTTGTCTTGTGGCCTATGGTCTGTTTGCAAAACTCCCCTTCTGCTACCATCTGACAGCCGAGGAAAAACACCAAGTGCTGGAACTGATAAGACACACTTACTTAAGCTGATAGGAGAAGCAATAACATTAATAAAGGCAGGTCTTACTTGTAAGTGGAGTGTATTTCTTTCAGAGAAAGCAAATTTCTTTACAAGCTTTCGGTTCAATAGTCTTGAGTTATGCTACCTTCTTCCACTGTCACTGAGGTTTCTCTTTCTTTTGCAGCAGTGTCCCCCATGCAGCCGCAATTTCATACACAGATACATAGCTCTATTCACTCCTAGTACTGCAGCATGTTTCCAGTCCCTTGATAGGCATTTGTGCCTCTTAATTAAAAAATGTAGTCATCTCTTTGTGAATTGGTCTCCTTGATAGTCAATGGAGAGTTACAGGTATTTGAAAGGAACAATTCATCCAGTCTTTCTGATTGAAATGAATTACCCAGCCAGTAAGTAGGTCTTAGAAGCTGAATCACTCCATGTTTTTCCAGGTTGCCAAACAGCAGTAGGAAGGGAGGACTGTGACAGAAAAGACTACCAACAGCCTCGCCAGCTGGCTCAGGTTTAGTCATCTATTCTGCAGATATCTGAAGTTAGGCAACAGGAATCCCCCCATGTAAATTACGCTTTTAAGTGAGAAGACACCTCAAAGAGGAAATGTTGGGTGAAGAACATATGAAATACGCAGGTCCATTAGTATGAGCTGAAAACCAGGAGGTAAAGGGAGATGTGATGAAGACTCAAGTTTGCCAAAAGCTGAAAGCCATGGGCTGGAGTTGGGAGCATGCAAGGACCAGCTTTCATAGTCAGGTTGGCAGCTGTGACAACTGACACAGGTATTTATATACCTTCCATGGCAGGATATAGATGTACTGAATTGCTTAGGCACTGCTTAGGGCAGAAAGCAAACCCCCTACAAACAGGTATGAGAGAGTGTATGTGAACAGCCCAAGTTAAATGTTGGCTCTGTGCTGTGTCCATCTGTTCCAGGAGGAGAAGAAAATAAGCACCAACAAGTTATTCTTGCAATAGCTTCTAGCTTCAAATCTTGCATGCCCTTCCATAATAGCTTCATATCTTGCATGTCCTTTGAGAAATATTCACAATTGCTAAAAGGTTGCAAACTGATGTAAAAAATTCTATTGAAAATGTATCCTCTGGGAGAGGATATTGAAAATTTTCTACTGCAAATGTGTTCTCTAGGAAGTGGTGGAGTTTTGTAGAATAAAATTCTTGTTGATTGGACACCCTTTCAATTTGATGGGGAATATAAAAGGAATTATCTTAATGAAAGCAATCCTAATCAAAGCACCCATTACACTGAGGTTGCAAGGAGATATTGGGACATTTCCTTTGACCAAATGCACACTGAAAGTAGGAAAGAGGCATATATGAGTGGGTTTGGGGTCAGACCCTGCACATTATGCCAGGTGTGTGAAGATATCTATCTCTAGAAGAAATAAAGACATTTATTCCCACAGCTACTGAAGGATGAAATAAAAAAAAGTTGGGGGGTTTAATCAGCGTCCACAGTCTGGGTTTGGAAGTCTCCCTGCTGAGACTATAAAAACAAAACATGATAGAACATGGGAAAGAGGAAAATCAACAAAATAAAGTGCCTATCCATACTTAAATGTCAAACAAAGCAAAACCCACTTGAGGCTTGTTTTCATCTTCTCTCATTCCCCAAGTCCTACTACCAGGGGAATGGATGTTGAAGAGAAAGCAGTGAGTGGTCCCACTCATTTTGCCAAAGCGCACTGAAAACTGAGTCCTCTCCCTCTAGAAACTGAGGGGGGACACCAAACCACCCCGCTCACAGCTGTATGATTACTTTACATTTGCTAAGCTGGTTCACACTCATTCTGGCACAGCATCCTGGTGACTGGTTCCTCTGGGCTGTCACGGCTTCATCCCATAGGATGAGCTGTGACATGACCTAGAGGGACCCACTGGCAGCATCAAGGTTCTGGTGGGATGTGGCCATGCAAGAGCAAGGGACCCTTGCCTTATGTGGCTGAAGGGAAGAAATCAAAAATCAGTCTCTTCTCAGCAGTCCTGTGCATCATATCTCAGCTCACTGCTGCCATGCCGGGCTCCCTCAAACAGTGCCTTAGGTGCAAACAAAATTCTCAGAAATCCTTTCTTGGATTACTCAGAGTCATTCATATTCATTAGCGGTTATCAGCACACAAGCAAGGCCCACATTAATTAAATATCTTTGGCATTTGGGAATTGAGGAGTTTGGTCTTGTTTTGTTTAAGTTTGCTTCTTTATTAGGAGTATTAACTTATTCTGACCTAACTTTGACATCCTTCCCAGTTACAGGAATACATGCTTATAAACAAGATATTTGAAAATGCGTCCACAAAGATGCAGAGAGCATAGCAGAAACTCTGGAACCGAAAATTACAACCTCCATCTTTTAAAGCTCATTTTAAGGCATCAAATGATAAAAACACAGGGGAAGTCCTTCCCCCCTTGACTCTTTCGCAAGAAATCTTTGTACCAAGAATGCTAATTACCTTTGAACCTGCATCTAAATGAATCACTTCCATTACCAAAATAATTTATACAAATATAACTTTTTCCATTTCTTTAGAAATCTATTCACAACATTAACACACATGGCAGTTACCAGCATTGCGGTCAGGGATGTGGATCTGCTTACAGACCTGTTGTAAAAGGCAAAGCTCCCCGTTCAAAACCATCATTTTCACAAAGTTCATTGCCTGTTTGTGTTTTTTTTTAATAGCATCGCTCTTCTTTGTTGCTTAACACAATCCCATTACCTAGATGGCCTGCGGGGTCCCATTTCAGCAACAATCCTGCAGTGGCTGCATCTTGGCATTGATTTATGCTTGCATTTTTATGAGATAGAAACCCCTTCTATCGTAACAGTTTCCTTGTTTACTGAAGGGCAGAAAAAACAGGTAAATTATTTCAAAAGCATGAAGTAATTTGTTACAGGTGCTATTTTACTGATATGAAACAACTGCTCTGCTGGGGAACAAACTGCAAAAATATTAACAATTATGCAACTTTGCATCACAAAGAAACCACTGCAGAAATCTTTTTTGCAGAAAGAAACTCAAGCCTTCCTCATCCACGAAGTCACACCTCTCTCATTAAAATCCCTCAACTCATGCAGCCTTAGCTCCTGGAAGGGCTGAGGATTTGAGACAAGGGTCAAGACTTACAATTAAAGGTGACAAAGTCGTATAGAAAAAGCCTCCTAATGCTTCTGGACCAGACTTCCACAGCAGATGAAGGTGATGCTCGGGAAAGAACAAAATCTGTCTCAGTACCAGAAGGAAAAGCAGACAACTAACTATTTGGACCATGGAAAATCACTGCTTTTTGTTACCCTTTTTCACTCATACCTATCTTTGCTGCTGCTGTACTAATAGCACACGACACTTTCCTCTAAGCCACAAGAGTTACAGATGTGTTACACATACATTCATAATGAGGTGGAATTTTTGTTAAACTTGTCTGTGGAAGCTCTTGTGGAGCCTGATTTTTATTTACTACAATATAATAAATTTCCAAAGCAGTTGTGACACCATGGTAACAATATTGCTAACATAATTATTCCCGCCTCTAAAATAGAGTCAAGTCTTTGTAACATGTAGCAGTGCTATACAATAATTGAATACGATTAGGTTTCTTTTCTTCTAAGCAGGAGGCGAGGAGCTGAAAATACACTTCTCCATGGTAATTTCAATCAGTAATTATTTGCAGAGATCAATGGGAGGAATTACCCATTCACAAACCATAGCCTTCTGTTTGGTTGTTTTTCCTAAATCAACTGAAATTGAACAGGGAGATTTTGAACTGGGCATCCTAGCAATACAGGTGTGAGGTGGCTTGCTCAAGGTCTATGCACATACATAGGGAGTCATAGCTTCTGAGAATACAAATTTTTGCAGAGCTAATAAACCAAAATCTTTTTCATTGTTTACATTTTAACACTGTTTTGCAAATTTCTGGAATATAACAAGGCAGAAGGACAATCTTATTCAGATAAATCACACATACTTCGATGAAGTGTAATTACTTAGCTGCGCTGCCAAATTTAACCTTCACATGGAAATACCTAAAAGAATTTTATAAGGGTTCTTATCAGTAATGGGAAAAATGTCTGAATGAGGAGGATCAATGAAATATCATGAGAAAAAAATGTTCATCTGTAAAATGACCAATGACAATGAAACATTTAGAAATCAGTGGTAATTTTTTACTATTCTCATCATATAACTATGATCACACATCTCTGCTCCTGTGATATAAAAAAGGGATGAACAAGTGGGCACATAAGGCCCACAAGAAACATTAGCCTACAAGCATACTTTTACTGCTAAATGAAGGCTGGAGCTACTGTGCTGGGATATACATTGATATAGCTCAGCTGAAGCCAATTAAACTCCACTGCAATCTGCACCAGAAGATGCATGTCTCTCCTGCATTTTGCTAATGAGAAGAGAGAAGTCTTTCTAAAATTATCCTTGTTAAAATTAAGTTTCCTCATTTAGTTTCTCCTATACAGAGAGCAGGCATTTGATGGAGTGGAATGGAAAATCTCATGGAAAAGGGGCTGGTCTGTGGATTTCAAACTGTTTTATGCACTATTCACTGAATTTAGGAGCTTGGCTTCAGAAACAGTAGGAAACCAAGAATATTACAAGGACTGTGAGTGGAGGAAAGAGCTGTATCTCATGTGGAAACCTCTTAGTCCCTTAAGCATGGCAAAGGTATTGGCTGCATTTTAGAATGTGTATTTAGCGGTCACCTTCACCTGTGCCCTTCACAAAGACTGCTGAGCATTTGTCACACCCCTGGAAATACGGTCAGGAAACACCTGAAGGGAGGCAATAAAGGGACCTCTAGCAAAGGAGGCTATTTTTGCCAAATGCCCAATGTTGCAGTCATAGCATTACTTGCATGCTTAACGTTAAACATGCGCTAAAGTGCTTTGCTGGACAGAGGCCAGGAGGCTCAATGCTTTGCAAAACTGAGCTCTAAATGAAGTTTCTCTGGGGTCTGTCTGTCCTTCAGCACGGTCCTCCTTGGCCTTGTCACACCACGGCTCTCTAGAGACTGAATGCAGACCTGTTTCTCATTTATATCAGTTCAGAAATGACCCAGCCTCTTTGCTGTTGTGATCATGGATTCTCTAGAAATTCCTAAAATAAATAGATGAAAATAATATATTTGTTAAGAGAATATTCAGTTTGGACTATTTTGGCTTCTGACCCTGGAGTTAGACACTGTAGAGGCTGCATTGCAGATACAGTTGTTGGGCACTGCAGAACCCTCTGCAGTGTGTTGGGTCGGGCTCCTCAGAAGGTGCATTTCAAAAGGAGATGGCATTTTGAGCAGAAAGATCCCTATGTGTAGACAATGTAAAAAAGGGATTCTTCCAGGCCTGCAAACAGAAATCTCCATTTTGGATCCAGATTAGCACCATTTCTTGAGCCTACAAGGTCTCTATTTCTTGCAAGAACCAAGCACATCCCTGTTTTCTTTTTAAAACACATCTTGTGATATAGTCCATCCTCCTGTCCTTCACTCCCCAGCCAGCCTGGGCTGCAAGAGACTTCCAGTCAATGTATGTGCCAGGGCAAACCCATGTCTTTCATGAAATGACCCCAAAGATGGGGCAGAGAAACGTGTGCTACCTCCTCCTGCAGAGTCAGTGCAAGCAAAGGACGCCAGTCTCAGGGGCAGAGAGAAGCACTCAAGGCCAACAAAGAGCAAGCAAGACCCAGCAGCAGGGTCTCAGCCTGGGACTGACAAATTCGGGTATTCCTGGGTTTTGTTTCCTGTAAAATATATAAAAGGTGCTGAGCACCAACAGTCAACCCAGAACTTTCCTTTCTCAGACAGATATGCTAACTGCCAAGCTCAATTTTTATGAACACGCCTTGATGCATTGGTTTTTCAGAGCCTAAGCAAATAGAGACGCTGAATTACTTTCATTCAGATCACAGCTGATGAACTTCATCAAGGCTGTGGTTGAGATGATGCTGAGTATGAAATCCTGTACCCAGACCAAAGATAAAATTTCAGGAGTTCAAGTGCAGGCAAAGGGAAATGAGTCCCTTACACAACACTTTGTACTGAGAGAAAAGAAGAGTTAAATAAAAGCTTGTTTGCAACTGAAATAAAAGAAGTATGTTATTGTTTCTTACCTTAAAACCCTGCCCTTTAATTTCTAACCCTATTGCTAGGGTGATTCAGACAGGGGCTGTGTGACTATGAAGATAAGAATAGATGCGATGACTGGTCTGTACACAGTGATATATACCTTATTGTCAAGCTGGGTGCTGTGTGAAGTCAATAAACCTCATAGCTATTGATCATGCTGGAAAAGGAAATTAATGCAGACACGGCTTGTTTTTCAATACGATAGGTATGTCTGCACATCATCACCTGACAGCCTCGAGCTGTTTGTGCTTGTTTGAGTTGGATCGGATGCAGCTACCCAAAAGCTGGATAAATAATAAAAATCAGTGGTGACCTTTGAGAAACTTCAGGGTCATAATCAAAACGTCAAGACAGGCATCTGGGAAGTGACTGTACTGGGGGCCTAAGTAGATGCAGAATGCCCTAAGTTCATTAATTCATATTTGCACTGCTCGTAATTGTAAACCATGGCAGTATCCTACTCCTACCAAGTCTCATATAGATAAGTATTTTTATTCATAAGCAGATCTATAGATACCAAAGTCAGCTGGGGGCATAAAGTTTGCAAGGCACTTCCTTTACGTTGCTCAGTGTGCTTTTATTAAAAAAGTTACAGATATTATAATAAAGTTCCTTGCTGTTTTTACACTTTGGTACATTCCTCCCGTAATCCATCACTAGCTATGTCAGGGAAAAACCCACAAAACTTAATCAGGTGGAAGTGGTTTGTTTTTCAAAGGAAGAAATTTCCCCTGAACCACAGTGTAATATGAATTTTCCAGCCCTAGTAGATTGGCAGAATGATATTTGAGTCACAGTGAGAAATGGAGTTGCATGGTTGGATGAAAGCAGTAAAAAAAATCAAGTGCCTTGCTGATCATGTGGTGTTGCTGCTCTGCTTTGCTCCATCTCTCCAGGAATTACTATCCGTTTTGCTGCATCAAATGAAGGAAGACACTTTGGAAAACCACTGAGCAGAAAAGTCCCAACTCTGCACAGATTTCTGGACTTCTTCGGTAGGTAATTTAGATGCAAAAAATTATTCTTCCAATCTTTCAGTCTACTAGCTTGCAATTTCTGGCTGGTATCACACAATCTGTAGAGAATCGGCGTATACACACCCAAACCAAACCAACAAAACTAAGTGATTGTACCAGTGCTTGGTGTTTCACTTGCTGACGCTTACAGCAGTGGAGATGGTATTAGCAAAGCCAGCAGAAATAAAGGACACCGTTACTGCTTCTTGCAATCTCCCCACTGCCACAAGGCAGGAACCGTGATCCCTTTTATCTGCTTTCACAGCCCTGACAAGTCTCAGGCCTGCAGTGGTTCTCCGCAGACCTGCGCTTGTCCCATAGCCTGCCCTGCCCTTGGGAGATCACACACTTGTCGGACATAGGAAATATGAGCTGTCAGGATTTGCCTTTTTCAGAGCAGGGAACCTGCTTCGCACTGCAGCCCCTGGCTTCATGAAGTGCTGCAGACAGGAGAGTCGGACTGGAGTCATCGTGTGCTGATAATTGTCATTTACAGCCTCTGTAGCAAGCTTTAATCTTTTCTAAACAGCTCTCTATGGCTCCAAAGGGACGCATCTGAATGGCCCTAATAGGTTGTCATCATTTCACTAATGGGAGTTTAGCGCCTGACTTATGGACAGAGACCTAATTCCATTTCTCATTGCTGCCCTGCAGAAAGAGTGGTCCTGTTTCACCTTTCCCCCGCCCATATCCCTCTGCCAATAGGTATGATTATCCTGACATTAAGAAGGACTTCAGATGAAGAACCCAATTCCCTTCCACAGTTTAACAAAGCAGAGGACTTTGACCATCAAAGCTTTTAGTAGGGATGGATGGGAGGAGAATTAAAATCTTTCCATGACCAGATCCATGCAGTATTTCTATTATTTGCTTCAGTACTACTCCAGAGGCGTATGAAAGCCATATACAATGTGATGTCCAGCATCTCATTAGGAGCAGACATGCAATGCCAGGAGGCACAATGAGAGGAAAAAGCTCTATTTTTAAAGAACACTGAGTGGCTGCTATATGCAGAGGCTCCACAGAGAGAGAGAGTAGACTGGGCTTTTGGGTAGGTCTCCCTTGAAAATTTGCTCCCTATTCCCTGCAGATCACAAATAGCTTGAAATCTTTCACCAGCATCATATCTAGCTACTGTTGTGCCTGTGGCTATTTTCTGTATTCTTTAAGATCTTTCCATTGGAAGAGACACCAACATTTTCTGGCATTAGGAAACAGAAATATTTTCAGGCTCCAGCTGCCAAAACCTGCACTAAGGCTCCAAGAGATCACATCTGCTACAGGATGCCTTAGGGCTGTGTGGCTAACACTGGACCAATGAAGACACTCCTTTGTCTCAGACCTCTTTGTTGCTAGCTCTCAAACTACCTGCACAAGAGACTGTATCCCATTCCTCCATAGATGCTTTGCGAAAGGTGTTGGGAGGTTGGGGCTCAGATTTCTTTTTTCTAATGGTGAGGATATAGATGAGACACAGGCAGTCTGTTCTCAGGGTTGCACAATGAAAGGTGGACAAAAGTTACTGAACAAAAGCTGGAACAAAGAAAGGTACAAATGGTCACAGGGAAAAATTCTTCACCATAAGAGTGGTTAAGCACTGGAGCAGGATGCCCAAAGAAGCTGTGTAATTTCCATCCCTGGAGTTTTTCAGAATTCAGTTGGACAAAAAGCCCCAAGCAATCTGACCTAATTTCAAAGTTAGACCTGCTTTGTGCAAGAGATTGGACTACGGACTTCCTGAGGTCACTTCAACCTATGTTATTCAATAAGCCTATGACTCCATGGGCGGTTCAGAAACTGGGCTAAAAGTATTAACATATTCAGAATTATGGAACATCTTTATGTTAGCCTTGTCTCTTAAAATCACCCTAAACTTCAGATAGATGAAGCTTGATTATAAATCTAAAACCCAAAATAAACAAAGAAAACCAAACCATCTACTCATTCAAAGATTAAATTCCTTCTCCATGTCCATCTGGGAAGATGAAGATCTAACTCAGATAGTGTATGGTACCTAGCCTCCATGCATACAGTGTATCAAGGTGCAATTACAGGCGAGGAATTATTTGCTGGCAGTACATCTTCATATTCAGTCATTTTCTTGCAGCCTCCTACGGTTTCAGTTCAGACTTTTCCTTCTTGGTCCTTAACCTCCTCAGCAGGCAGGTTCAGCACCCCCCACTCCAAGCCAGTGGTTTTAGACTTAGGAAATGCCTGTGCTCCTTCGGGTGGAGTAGATCCTACAGGCTTCACAAAATCCTGTTAAGGACTCATGCTCCATTCTCTTAGGAAATGATGTAAATATCTCAGTGCAAACCTTTTCTATGCATCACAGTTCATATCAAGATCTGAATACACAACAGCACTTAATCCAGATATAAGGAAGGAATTACATTGTGCTGCTCATCGCTGACTCTCATTTAAAGCAAGTCATAGTGATACTAAAATAATTGGAGGTCATACTGGATTAGGCACAACTAAACCCAGTTTAGTCCCCAAACCTATCTTTTGATTACTCATTAACTTAGAGGATGTGACTTATCCCTCAAGCAAAAGCTGGAACTACATTGCATTTCTAATCAATAAAAGAGAGAAAAGGTGGGGGTACTACAAACATTAGTAAATGAAAAGGCTGAGGTTGTTAGTCACTGTTTAAATGGCAGCCCACTGCTCAGCGTGGACTAATTGACCTAGTTTTTCAGCATCACATGACAGACTAAATTACCCTAGAAAAAGTGCCTTGACCTCACACCTTCTGCCGGAAGAGAAGTCCTACATCAAACCCACATCCTGGCCTGAATTCACCAGGGGGTCTTACGAAAGTGCAAAACTTATTAACGTTAAACAATGCTAATGCACATATGTTAACCCAACAGCAGGGATCAGCTGCTGAAAAGTGAATCCAGAGCATGAGGCATAATTGCTCAGTCCTGCCTATGCCTCTGATTATCCTAGCTCAAATCATTCCCTAGGTTTCCACATGTAATTTTGTCTCAGGTTTCCCATCTATGTCTTTTGCAGCAAAAATGTGGAAGGTTTCTACCCCGTGGAACAGGCAGGGGAACTGGCCTGGGGAAGCTGTAGTTACCCTGTATCCACCATATGAGCTGAAATCGTTTTTCCTCTCAGTTCCATGACCCTGTAGTTTTAGTTCACTGATGTAATGTTTTTCAACTCTACATGCCGTGGAGTGTTGTGCTCGATTGCTGAGAAAGTGCATCCATTTTCTTTAATACCCCATACACACAACACATGTATCGGTAAAGAATGCAATTTCACCGTAAAATCTATGTGTTTCATTATGTGCTCTGTATGATCTATATATTCTATCACGAAATGTTGCCCTCTGTTTGCTACTTTATGTTACATTTCTCATGAGGTTATCTTGACTTTCATGTGGCTTCTATACTAGATTTTTTTTATGTCCACATAACCTTTAAAGATATACATGGGTTTTGTTACAGGTACAAAAAGAGTTAGGTTCACATATTGCAGCTTTTATTAGTGCTCACAGAGAGGTCTCATTACCCTGAAAGAAACAATAATACCTGCTTTAAGGCAAGACTTTATCTTTTCAATGGCCATATACATTCCTATTGTCTGCAAAGTAATTTTTTTTTCTTTTTGTACTAAAACAGGAAATGTGCAGTGAAAAAATGGTCTGTTCTTTATTGACTTCACACAGCCTTTTTCAAATCATTTCAAGGGAAGTAAACCAGTGCAAAGGCAGACTTCACATCGATAGTGGGAGCAGCACTTCAGACAGACAGCAGTCCTGAGACTTTGCTGCTGAAAAATCAATTCTGGTCCATTGGAGTCAAGAGCCTACAATGGTATAAATGAGAGAAGCAACTGACCTATTTTCTTAGCACAACTTTTCTAAGAAGACTGATTAATTGGCTCGTGGACACTCTGTGAAATTGCAGCCCTTTGTTTTCTATCACCTTGTCCCAGTTTTAGACTGTTACACCACCACAAAGTCACACTAGTTAAAGTAGGAGCAACGAAGTGCTGAGCCACTGTCACCAAGCCCACCACACAAGCTTGGATGTGATGGCCAAGAAGAGGCACTATTCCCTTGGCATTGCGTACAGGTGTGACCAAACTGGATTTATGCAGCAAGCTGCTCTGTGCATTGAGTAACATTGTACACTGTGTAATGAAAGGTGACTTACACAAAAAAAAATGTGTGTGAGAGTAGACAGTCCCTTATTACAAGGAGCTCCTAAGTGATCTTTCAGTCTGATGTGATTTTGTGGAGCAAAACAATTTTGGCCAGAGTGGTATTGCAGTACAGGAAGACAGCAAGGTGTTTGAACCCATGCTGCACAGACATTTTGTATGTTATTTTTCTCCTGGTAGTTTTTAGAGTTCCTTTTCTTAGCTGAGATGAGAACTCCATCATGATCCTAAATCAGCAACTTTGCTCACTTTGTAGTTACTGGACAGAGAGACACGTCCAGAGGGCAATCCAGATATAAGGGGAGATTAATTTCCTCCTGGAATTCTCTCAAGAGGCAGCAGACCTCAAGGGTGTTAAGTAAATGTCATTAATCAAGCGAGATGATTCTGAGCCACTTTCCTCAAAGTCAAACATGGAGCATGGGGTAGAAATAATTACTCAGATCAGGAGTTTTCAGCCTATGTCTTGACAGCAAAGGGTGGAATCCTTGTTGCCTGATGCAGGCATCTACGTTACACCCGGATTTTAGGTGCCAGTGAAGCTCTTCTTCCAAATTAATGTCCACATACAGTTCATGAAGGGAAACCAAGACCTCTAGAGGCACACAAAAGAAAATCCTGTTTGGCTTTTTGATGTCTGCTTCCCCTCTTTTTTAGGATTCCTAGCCCATGCAGGCTTTTTCTTAGGCCAACAGGATCAAGCTGTGTGATGAGTGGTCTGAGCTCTGTTGTACAGTATCTAATGAGTGGAGCCAGACTCATGAGGAAGGCAAAGTATGTTTAACTCTTATCTGTCCAACACATTTATCTTGTGACTTCCAGAAAGTCTTTTTTATTCCTTCTGTGCCTCAATTTCCTGCTAGTATAGTAGGAATTATATTTCTCAAACTCAGAGGATTATTTTAGGATAGAAGATGTAATATTTGTGAGATGTTCAAGTATCATACTGAGAAGCTCCACAAAGGTTATATGGAAAGATCTGTATCTTCAGTGCAGGGGAATTGTTGATTTTATTTTTAGTTGAGGCATAAATACACTGAATTTCATACACTGAATGAAAAAGATGTGAAGAAAGGCAAGAGTGCTACACTGCACACTGAGAGTACATTTTTTTAAAAGATAGTGAGAGTGCATATGTGAAAAGGGACAGAGCTAGGATTAACAAAGTTATCCTCATTTTGTCATTTATTAACTCCAGAGCTCAGGGCTAAGGTTGTCTGCCCTGGTGGGTGGAAGAGTTTTGCTAGGAATATTAATAAGAAACACAGCTTATTTTCTCTTTATTTATGTGCAACTCCTATCAATGTTAATGGGACTCAGCTAAAGAAATACAGGAAGGAAATGAGGAATGGGAATGGGAAGAGGAAGAGGAAGGGCAAGGACAAGCAAAAAGGAAAGAGAAGGGGAAGAGGAAGGAATTTTGGTATTCAGATATTAACTTTCAGTCATGGAATTTAAAAACTGAACTGTGTTTAAACACTACCCTTGGCACAAACAGAGCCTGGCACCCTTGATTTTCCCTTGCTTTTCAGCTGGTACACTCCCTGCACAACCACGGAAACATTGCTATTCTCATAAGACGTTTTATGCTCATTTCATAGAAGTCATCTACTAGAGAAGATGGCGAAACAGAAGCAAACCTCTTAGGATTAAGAACAGGATTCACATCTCCAGGATGATGCTTCCCCTCAAGAAGGGTTCAGCCCTGAAAAACACTCACAAGCAAAATACTGACTGCAAGCATTTTAAAGTTCATATTGCTGAAAATGCCTTTTGTGTGAAATTCCTATTATGTATTTGCAAAACCTCTGCCCCTATAGATAATAACAGATTACAAATGAATGTAGCTGTATTTCATTATTAATTGTAACATGTTCCCAAGCTGTTAAGTCTCATGGTCTGCTGATCATGCCTGACCCACAAATGGAAGGATGCAGTGCAATAAAATTTCACACACTCTCGGTGTCCTTTCTAATTAGCGAATGAGTCATGCCTTATACCTGCAGAGCGGAACTGTACTTTCTTTTTCTAAGAGCATCTATAGATTGGTGTGCAGATGTCAATTCAGATTGTGTTGTACGCCACAGTTGTGGAACGATCAGCGGATTGGGAGCTAAGTTTTATGCCAAAGCTTCAGGCTCCTCTAGGAGTATGGTTTTGGAGCTGGCTTCTTCAAAATCTGGTTTGGGATTTGGTTTTCTTTTCATACTAGGTACATTTGGGAGGTTTGGGTAAGCCTGAGCATAGACTAACTGTGCTTGTCCTTTCACTTCTCTGTGTGACAGTAAAGTATCCTTCAGCTGGAAGCAGATGCAGGGAGGCTGTTTCTGAGGGTGTTGTCTGAACATCACCACATGATGTACAAATTGGTACTCCAGCGAAAGGGCTCTCTGCTGACAGCGAGGCTTGCTCTGGGACTGAAAGGACTCACTGCCAAACAGTTCCACTGTTCAGGAAAAAGATTAGGCTAGTTTAAATGAGGTCATTAAGTCACTTGGCCAAATTCCTACTCTAGGCATTTATCCTATATGTCTCCTCCACTTCTGTAGCACAACTGTTAATTGAAAGCTGGATATTGCCTGAGAGAAATGCAAATCTCACCCCTGTAAGCTTTCTGAACCAGCAGGGAACTTGTAAGTCTCAAATGGCGATGGAGGCCAAAGTGACCCCTTTCCCATACCCTAAGGCATTGCCTAAATGCCCATGGCATACAATTACCTCCCTAGACAACACAAAGCACAGGCAGTTAGGAATCTCCCATCAAGTTATTCCAGCAAAAGCCAAACTGCCTTCTCTAGCAAAGCCTTCCAGATGGGTTTCACATGATATCTGATCAGAAGGGCTGATATATTCCTGACCAGCTGGCTGAATGGCCCTCTCAGCCCACCATGTGGATTAGAGTGGCAAAGGCACAGCAGAAAGGGAAAATAGCCCCAGGTAATGGATTTATTCCAACCTCATCTGATTTGCTGGACAACAGAAGCTAAATTTTCCAAGTTTGCACAAGAAAGGGACAATTTTTCAGAGTAACATCAGCTGAATACAAACACCACCACTCCATTGGGCAACGGGGTTTTGCAGGTGGCCATTTTCTAAACACCCAAGCTCTGTGAGAGCACGCAAACTACCTTCCTCTGAGCAGAGGTGTCGGACCATACAGCAACTTCGTATTTTGCCCAAAAGGATGGCAAAACCTTCATGCAAGTTCAAAGAGCTCAGCTGTTTTGCTCTGAGGATGCTTGACTATCATCCCAGTGTCAGCCCACAGACATAATTACCACAGAAATACGCATATTGGCATACGGGAGGCATGCAAAGAGAAATGGAAATTAGCCTGTCTAGGGTTTTAATGGCACTAACGTAAATTAAAATGTTATTTTTCCATCAGTCCTTTCCTTCCTGCATTATTTTTTTCCAACAGCTCCCTTATAAAATTTCATCTTAATCTAGTTGTGTTTCTGTCAGTTCAGTAAATTTCCTTGGTTGAATTTTTATCATTATTATCAGCAAGTGCAGTCTGAAAGAATGAGAATGAAAGAAAAGCACACACAATGCATGTATGAAGCTGAAGTGAGCTCTCACATGAGGTTACCAAGTACTGCCCTCACAGTGATGGGCTGTAAATAGAGCACAAAACACAGAGCATGGTGTAGCCTGTGCAATTTCTATGGGTGTTGGCTGGACAGATGGGACAGTAAGGTATGGGTGTCTTGCTGTGGAAGGAGGAAATCTGGGGTCTCCAATCACCTGAGTCACTGTCTTTTGTTGCTCTTTTCATCTCAGAACTTCCTGAGAATGGTCTGATTCATATAAATATGTATAAAATTCCTTTGAAAGTCACCTCTACATGACTTGCTTAAAGCCACATATAAGCAGTGACCCACATCAGTGCTTTCCCAATGCTGTCCACATCCCATTGTAAGAGCCAGCTTCCCAAAGGATTTTCTTAATGCCATTGGGAAAAAAAAGGAAAATCCACAAGTGTTTTCATAGTTTCACATGACATGGACTAAAATGCTTTACCAAGACACACTAATAGGCTGGCTAACCATTTTCTCATTCTCACACAATTAATATTTCCCTGACAGTAGCACAGGGGAAACAGGTGGTTCCCAGAATGGAGAGGGATAGACACAGCGAAGCTAGAGTTAATTACACTACAGTAGATCTAGGTCTGCAATGATTTAGGTCTGCCATATTTAGAAAGCCAGTTCTCATAAAATGTGCCCAGAAGTAATCATCTCTTGATGCTTCTGCCAGGTAGAAAAGAACAACCAACCCCCCCTCCCTTCACTAACACCCCACGCATAAACTAGGGACACCAGGTTCAGCACATAAGAGCTCTGGAGGAGGGATAATTCCCCACTAACAAGTACCAATACTAATGTTTTAATACCACAAGAATTTTGCAAGGAGTGGGAAGTTGTGCAGAATTTGGTATAAACTTGGAAAATCCTTTCATAAATGCATCAATAATATAAGGTGGAATTCACTCCCCAAGGCCACAGGACAGAAGCAGTAGCCCCAGCCATCTTCTGATAATGGTAGCATTTAAGGAGACAAGTCCATTAATAAATCCATTATTTTTCACTCAGAAATTTTTGACCAGCATCAAAGGGATGCAAAGGTGTCGTGATTTTGGTTTCAGCCCAACCAGTAACAAAGCACCACGAAGCCTCTCGCTCATCCCCCACCCCCGCGCCTGGCCACGTTGGGATGAGGAGAAAATCCAAAGGCAGGCTTGTGGGTCAAGACAAGGACTGGGAGGGATCACTCCCCACTTATGGTCACGGGCAAAAGACAGGCTCAACTTGGGAAAAAAACCAAAATCAATTTAATTTACTACAAATCAAAACAAAAACAAAACACAAGGGTATTAGGAAGGGAAACCAAACATCAGAACAACCTCCCCCCACCCCTCCCACCTTCCCGGCTCAGCTCCATTCCTGGTGCTTTCTCCCTCCTCCCCCCGGCAGCGCAGGGGAACAGGGGATGGGGGTTGAGTCAGCTCGCCACACATCGTCTCTGCCGCTCCTTTCCTCAGGGGGAAGATTCCTCACTCGTCCCCTGCTCCACCGTGGGGTCCCTCCCACGGGAGACAGTCCTTCACCAACTTCTCCAACGTGGTTCCTTTCCGCGGGCTTCAGTTCCTCACAAACTTCCCTGGCGCGGGTCCTTTCCGTGGGCTGCTCTCCAGTCACACACTGCTCCAGCACGGTTTTTACCATGGAGTTACGGCCATCTTCGGGAGCCTCCGCTCCATCATGGACCTCCCTGGGCTGCAGGGGGACAGCCTGCCTTCTCACCACGGGCTGCAGGGCCATCAGCCTCCTCAGGCGCCCCTCCTCCCCCTCCTTCTTCACTGACCTCAGTATCTGCAGAGGTGTTCCTCTCACATTCCAATCCCCCCACTCACTGCCAGTTCCCCTTCTTAAATCTGTCCTCCCAGAGACGCTCTCACCGTCACTGATGGGGTCGGCCTGGGCCAGAGGTGGATCCGACTTTTTTGGAGCCAGGGGAGCTTCCAGCAGCTTCTTAAAGGAGCCACCTCTGCAGCCCCCTCCCCAACTACCAAAGAAAACTGCGCCACACAAACCCATAACAAAAGGTAACTCAGGTATCTCTCTCAGCCCTAAAGGCTCTTCTACTCTCAGTCTTGGTTGAAGGGGTGATTTTGTGTAGGGAAGGCTGGCATGGAATCACTGCTGAAGCTGCAACTCAATCATACTCCTAACTAAAGGCTAGAGGTGGTTGAAATGAATTCCCCTTTTGAAAAGAGGTTGACATGAGTTCCTCATTTTTCTAGTGAAATAATAACACTGCCACATCCCATCAGGCTCTGTGAGGCATAATAACCATTTTAAGGTACTTAGTTATTCTGGCAGCCAGAACCATCTTTGTGTGAGAAATAAGCATCATACGTACCCCTTCAGAAATAGAAAGAGGAGCTTCATATCACAAAAGCACAGACCTACAGGACAATTTAGGTTGAAGGGACCTTGGGAGGTCTCTAGGTCCCCTGTACAAAGGTGGGGTAACTTCCTAATTAGATCATGTTGCTCAGGGCTGCAGGTAGTTGAGTTTTGAAAGCGTCCAAGAACTTTCTTCCATCCAGCTTGTGACTATTGCATCTCTGAGAAGTCTGGCTTCGTCTTCCGTATTAGCCCCTCCAAGCACCAGAAAGCTGCTATTACCCCCTTGCTTATCTCTTTCCAAGATAACCAAGCCCAGTTCCTTTTGCTTCTCTATACCATGTGCTCCAGACCCCTAACCATTTTAGCGGCCCTCTATTTGGCTCTCCCCAGTTTACTAACAAATGCTTACCTTGGTATAGAAATACAAGGTTTCTAGACCCATCCAAGACATCGCATTTCAGAACGGCCATTAAACTGTGTTCTTGAGAGGTAGGTTAAGCAAGTTCATCAGCTTCCAAATGTATTAGCTATATATATATCTATTTTAATCTTCTTAAGTCATGTAATTTGGACACCTGGCTTTACAGATGGTTGGACTGTAAAAATATAAAAATATTCCTGGTACATCTGTTTAAACATTTGCAAAACAGTGTCTCCTTAAAACTTATAGCATATGCAGCCTATTGCTAATATTCCTAATTTATAATAGTTTCCAAAGGCACCACACAGTCAGGGGGTGATGCTCTCTGGGTGCTGCACTTCCCTGTGGGAGGAAACGAAGTTGTCTCAAAGAGCTCAGCCCAAGGAGTTTGCAAACTAGGCTACACAAATTGCAGGAGGAGAAGGAGAGACGCAGAAGAGGGAAATGGAATATCTTGTTCACAGAAATTGTCAATTGAAGAGCCAGAAATAAGACTCAAGTCTTCACACTGACAGATCACTCTTCTGTATGCTTCTTCTTTTCCTTTTGCTCATCTTCTAGTGCTTATTGGGATATCTGTTGAATGACGCTTGCAGAAGTCCGCTGAAGTCTTCATTTTCTGCAGGAATTATGAAACATGAAGTGGAAATTTCTGGCTTAAACCATTAAAACCCTTAGTTTCCATCTCTCCATCACGTATGTTTCTGCTGCAGATTCCTTCCTAGTAGAGTGTTTGTGCAAGGACTGATGCTGAACACCATAATGCTACCCTAAATTCACGTATTTGGAAGTGGATAGGGAAAGCATGTCCTTGGATTAATTTTATATATGTAAATAAAGGCAATATTGCTGACCTTCAAAATGCAACTTTCCTCTCGACAAAGCAGACTGTGAAGCTGAAGGGGATTTGAGAATTCAGCAGGAAAGCATTAGCACCAAGGAGGTTTGGCACTACTTGTAGGAACACAGGACAGCAGGGACCCCTTGGCTAACCAGCTGAAGACAGACATTGTTCTGATGGGCAATGGTGTCATATAATCTCATTCAAAAGCTTGAAATTTGTCTTCCTCTTCCTTTATCAGCTCTATATTTGGCAAACAGCTTAGGTGGAGGAAAGAAGACTGCCAAAGCCAGAGCCTCATGCAGGATCACTGGGTGTGAATAATAGGACTCTCTGTGCAGCTTTCTCCTGTGCCTATCTACATGATAAATCAATTAGTTATCCTGTGACATATTCAAGGAGTCTGCTATTTATAGCACAGTAGTCCTCCCATCCCATCTTCATGTAATCTCTTCATCCCCTGAGAAAGTCTGACATATTTAATCTAAATACATTCTTTTTCATACAGACGGCCTCAAATGCAGATGGCTGATCGGATGTATACTGTCTGCTGGTGTTTCAGGTATTTGAGTTAACAGTTTTCCTACATCTCCTGATGTTCATTCTCCTTAAACAGGTCCCACCCACTGCAATCGCTGGACATCCTCTGAGCTCCTCAGTGGCTAACTGTTGTGTCCTCTTGTATGAGGAGCCCAGCAGTAATTAGAAAAGTGGTTTTTAGCAGTGGCAGCTTGTACAAGCAAGTGGCAGGCTGGGAGAGATCTGCTTAGAGTCTGGTGTATTTTAATAACTCTCTCTCCTACCCACGGCGCCTGCAATCGAAACACAACTAGTTTAATGGGAAGGCAAACCACAGGCAGAGTGAGTAGGGACCAAAGAAACAAATCTATTTAATATAAAAAATAAAGCTTTTGATATTGTGATGCCAAATGGATTATCCAGGAGAATGTGCTGAAAGGAAACAAGCATCTCTCCATTTAATATTTATATATCCCTAGATAACAGCCTTCATTGAGATGGATTTGTCAGAGTTACAGTGCTGAGCATCCTTTTATGGTTAGTTTCTCAGTTTTATGCCTAACAATAAATGGCAGCGATGCTTTCTATTAGAAATGCACAACAGCTGGATTTGGCATGGAGTTCAAAATCTGATTCCAAAAATGGCAACAATTTATGAAGCTTTGACAAAAATACATAAATGCAGTAAGAAAATATTGATTCTTCTGACTTCCACTTCACAGATTTGACACATGCACATATGGCCCAATATAAATGAATAATAACAACAGTAATAATGATTAATTTCCTTCTCAGCTTTCAGACTTCACCTTTGAATCTCTGCACAGCTTTTTCTTACCTCCATTACTGTTCAAATTCCCTCATGTTAATCTTTCTTTTAATATTATTGGTTATATTGCAACACCTCCAGAGGTTGCAGCAGTTTAAGGCTTCATTGTAAAAAAATGGGACCTATTTGTTCTGTTGCCAACACATACAGTCTCCATACCAAAGAGTTTATGACCTAATTGCAGGTAAGACAGAAGCAGTCAAACATATAAAACACGAAGACATTTCCTATCGTCTGTTGTAATCTGCTTTAATCCCTCGTTTCTCTCTTTTATTCATCTTGTTATACCTTGTATGGATTGGATGTCTTCCCATTCTTAGTGTACAAGATCTGTATTGGCTGAATTTAGACCTTATCTTCAAGCACAGTTCTTTGTGAAGTTCCTCATTGCCAGCTCACCAAAGGAAGACTTCATGCTGACAGAAGCATTGTGGCTTGGAAGAGTTCATGATGGCTGGTATTGGTCTTGGCATCACAACTTTACCTGGACAAGAATTTGCTTGCTCCACAAATAAGATGTGCGATAATATGGATCAGAACTGCTGATAAGAACCATTGCTTCTTGCTTGAACAGTTTGCTTTGAATGAGTAAGTTGGAGTCCTGGGAATTTGCATTATTTTTTCAGTCTGGTTTAAGACAGTTTGCCCTGAGTGAGAACTTCAGCTGACTTAAAGAAAGAAGAGATTCCCTAGTTCTCCAGATCAAAGGGGAAAGCTCAGAGAAGTGAGTTAGCGCACAGAAGTAAAAATCCAGGAGATATAGTAAAAACACCTTGCCTTCTTATTTATGAATTGTTTTTTTTAAATCCTCTTAATTCTTGGGCCTCTTTGATGTTTTTGTAAGGGCATAGATCTGACAGCATGGAAGTTCAGATTCTTGGACTGAGAATCAAAAAGGACTTTAAAAAAACTGGGATTTGTCATAACTTGTGTTGAGTTGCAGGCTGCACAGAAACAATGGTGCATCGGATGTTCTTGATCAGTGCTGAAGCCAGGGAAGTCCATAGACATTCCCAGGATAATTAATTAAAAGGAGGGCAAGGAGCCCTTTTCCAACCACAATTGAAGAGTTTAGAACAAAGTCTTGTCTTTTTAGCTAGAAATTATAGACTCTTAAAACTTGCATTTTATTTAAACGTCTTTAAAAGACTGGAAAATTGACATCAAAGAACAAGCAAATGAAATGCCTAAGAGGAGAGATGATTTTTAGCTTTTTGAAACACTACTGAAATCCAATATACTGAACACAAATATTGCCACCAGGCTCAGGATTTCTGCCATATTTTTCTGTGTGATTCCATTAATTGTCTTTCATACACCTGGGGAAAAAAATTTGCTCAAAAAAAGCCTCTGATAGAATGTCATTATGTCCCTCCATTTTTAATAAACGTTGAAAAAAGTTCATAATATGCATCAGAGATCACTGAGTCACTCTCCAAAATCAAAGAACAGAAGTACTTTCTTAATGTATTAAGATGCCAAAAAAAAAGGGGGCATCTTTTTGAGGACAAGCAAGACAAAAAAACTTCCAGATTTCTTTTTATGCATGGAGAGAAGCAAACCATGGGGAAAAATCCCAGTTACTTTCTTCCTTTGTGAATTACCTTTAACTACTGTGGAATGTCACCACTGAGCTGTAGGTGACAACGGCATCACGTCTTGTCTGCTTTGCTGATGTTAATGTTTTCTTACTGCTCCCCTGTTAACAGCAAAGGTAGGAGACGACAAGAGCCCAGCAGTCAACAGCTTTGCGGTGAAATTGCTGGGTGTCTTTGGACTTCAATCCTAAGTCGTTCTCATCTGCTTCAGAGTAGGTCTATTGATTTCATCCAATGCCTAGGTATTATTTGTAAGGTGCTTTGAGCTCCCCTGATTGAAACTACTTCTGAAGTGCATAATATTATTGGATTGCCTTTTGGGGGGAGATGACTGCAAAAATCTATGTTTTAAACTATGGTTTAGAAAAGGAGAGAGGTAAAGACAAGCATCTGACAGCTATTTAATCATGCGACTTGCAGCAACAGGGTTTTTTTTTTAATACACCAGGTCTTTGTGGATATTGCTGATGGATCAGTCTACCCATTGGTATTCTGGAGGGTCTCTAAAGGAGTTCAACTCACATTTCTTCCAACAACACATTCTTCAGCAACTTCTTAGCATGTCTGACATATTATAAATGCACGGTTGTGGAATCAAAAATATATCAGGACTGAGACATACACTTCTGACACTTGCTATATAGACTGAAGGTATTTTACTCTCATAGGAATCCCAGCATCGTTTTTAGAAATGTCAGCCATAAGAAAAGAGAATCCCATGCATTTCCTAGCAAGCCATTTAAATATTAACAATAGCACTTAAGCACATATTTAATTTCCTCTCAATTCCAGTAGCTCATATAATGCTCCTTTTGATTGGAAAAATGCATTATTTTACTATAGTAATGAGGTTTGAAGTGCTGCAAATATGAAAAAAAAAAAAATCTTCTGTTTACATTCAGTTCCATTTCCGTACCACCACTTTCTGCAGAGCTGATCTCCAGGCAGACCATGGATCTTCCCCCTATCCATTTTTCTAGGGAGATAAAGGTTTTAAAGCAAATTTGCTGTCTGCTTTTCATGAACCTCATGAAGTTCAACAAGGCCAAGTGCAAGGCCCTGCACCTGGGTTGAAGCAATCCCAAGCACAAATACAGTCTTGGGCAAAGAATGGATTGAGACCAGCCCTGTGGAGAAGGACTTTGGGGTATTAGTGGATGAAAAACTGAATATGAGCCAGCAATGTGTGCTTGCAGCCCAGAAAGCCAACTGTATCCTGGGCTGCATCACAAGAAGCATGACCAGCAGGTCGAGGAAGGTGATTCTGCCCCTCTACTCTGCTCTCATGAGATCCCACCTGCAGTACTGCGTCCAGCTCTGGGGTCCCCAACACAAGAAAGACATGGACCTGTTGGAGCGGGTCCAGAGGAGGGATACAAAGGTGATCAGAGGGCTGGAGCACCTCTCCTGTGAATACAAGCTGAGAGGGCTGGGGCTGTTCAGCCTGGAGAAGAGCAGGCTCCAAGGAGACCTCATAGCAGCCTTCCTGTACCTAAAGGGGGCCTACAGGAAGGATGTGGAGGGACTCTAACAGGGAGTGTAGTGATAGCATGAGGAGTAATGGTTTTAAACTGAAAGAGGGGAGATTTACACTAGATATTAGGAAAAAAATCTTTACTGTGAGGGTGGTGAGGCACTGGCACAGGTTTCCCAGAGAAGCCGTGAATGCCCCATCCCTGGAAGTGTTCAAGGCCAGGTTAGATGGGGCTTTGAGAAACCTGGTCTAGTGGAAGGTGTTCCTGCCCATGGCAGGGGGAGGTTGGAACTACATGATCTTTAAGATCCCTTCCAGTCCAAACCATTCTATGATTCTATAAATAAAAGTTTTTATTACAACTCAGTGGATCGAAGACTTCCTACTGAAAAGCTTATACCTTATCAACATGCCTCACAGATTAAAGAAGCTGGGGATTCAGGGATGGAAGCTGGAGTTAAAGGTGATTGCCTGTGAAAAAATGTCTTTAGAGAAATGCTGAATATTCTGGCTTTATAATGCAGTAGTATCTTCATAATGCTAAGGCATTTTTAAAATAGGCTTCCTTTGCAACAAGATCTGGTTTTGATCTTGCTGTCTAGAGATTAAAGATTTTTGTGCAGCTTGCAGAAATGCCTAAGGTTTGCTAAGGGAAAAATTGTTTTCAGTGTTTCAGGCTCAGTTTGAGCAAAATTTCCTTTGTGGTGTGGACCTTCCTTCCTAGAGAGGGCTGTGCACTGAGTGCATTAGAAACGAGCTGGCTCGAGCAGGCTGGCTCTGTATCTTCTAGAGAGCTGATAGCTTAATAGTTCAGCTTAAACTGAAAGCTCAGGCTTCTGCTTACACTGGGCTTACCATGTTCAGGGAGTCAATAATCACTAGCATAGCTGCACCTGTGTCAGCGCAACATTGCCCCGCTTGCATATTTGGACTGGAGTCATTCCTCTGCATGATAAAAGCTTGGAGTTGATAAAAGTAGGTTTTCACAGGATGGCCATCACAGCAACTGTCTTCATGCGCTCCTGCAGCAATGAGGGCTAAGATAATGTTCTTTAATGTGGTCTGCTGAAATGGACGTGAGACATTTGAATAGGCCTAATAGTTTGGACCAAATTTCAGCTGACAGTTTTTTACAATATCTAATATTGGATATTGAGAGAAGAGATAAGAAACTGTGTCATTCTTACCCTTGGCACCTCCACAGAGCTTCTAACTACCAGCGGCACAGGCATTTCCAAGTCTCATGCTGCTTCTGGGCCATCATGTTTAATAGTACAGCATGGATGTGTTTGCCATGAGTTTGTCCAGCTTCTTCTCAAACCCATTTTAACTTTGGATTCCCTGATAACTTGTTACAACGACTGCCCCAGTTTCACTGGTGTTTTGAGAATACATATTTCCATTGCTTATTTAAAATGTACTGCTCAGTCATGACTCATGAGCACTGTGCAACAAAAGCATAAGGATGGATACATGGGTGAAGACCAAAGGAGAGTCCAGCCCGGTGCTGTCTCTGACAGTGACCAAGAGTTTTCCATGGAAGAGGACAAGGGTAGGACACTGGGAGGGTTGTGAGCCATCCCTGAATACTTTCCCCAGACCCAGAAATATGTAGCTTAAGGGCTTCCTGACTCAGACTCAGTGTCTTTGTACTTAACATTTTTTAATGGATTTTTCTTCCATCAACTTGTATTATTTCTTTTTGAACCCTTGTAAATTTTGAAGATCATCCTGTGATGAGGAGCCCCATAATTTAAGTCTATGTTGTGTGAAAAAACAGCTTAGTCCCTACAGTACACCCTTGCTGCTGTGCACTCTTACTGCACGGCTGTTCATATGTCATTTAGCTTGTTTCCAAAAGCCTGGCACCTGCAGGTCTCTTTTGGTGCAATTCTGGACACTGAAAGAGAAAGAAGCTGAGCCTCAGACACCTTCTGCTTTACAGCAAGACGTTACAACTTTGCTCAGCCCCCTGGCCCCCCAGACACCTCTTTTCCAGCTAAGACTGCGCCGTTATTCTGTACCCTAAACACATCTTCTCTGAGACCTCTGAAGATCTTGGGCACATCTGTGATGCATGATCTCTCTCTACAAATGTTGTGCCTATTCCTCTAATTTATTCATGTGTCTGCTGATCATTTTATATTACAGTTTCAGCTGATTTTCCTGATGTGGAAGTCAAATACACTCATCAGATACAGTGGTAAACAGACATACTTGCACAGGTATAGTAAACAACTATTTCAGTTCAAGTAACAGTTCCCTGGACCCCCCCAGAGTCCTTTTTAATGCAGAACTGATTTTTAACGGAATTTCTCTACTAGTGCAATTGATTCCAGTGATAGGTTACACACCGCTGCAGGTAGTTTAGCAATTTCCTATCTGAGTTCCTTTCAACTGAAAGCCTCCTTTGGCTCACTTCCATCCACATACCCTTCAGAAGGACTGTAAACCAAGAATTTGGGACTCACGGAAGAGTATGGACTCTTTTCCCTCGTACTAAGCACAGGGTCCTCTCTGGTCCTAGGCAGCTGCTGATCAGTACAAAAGAGCGTAATCAGAAAACACCTATATTCCCTTATCAGATACAATTCAGGCATTTAGGTGCTAATTACCATTCTTTTCCACCTAAGCCTTCATCTTCAGTGTCAAGTAATTTGGTGTGGTGGGATATCAGGAGATAGAAGCTGTCAGCAATGAAACCTCTGCAACTCTACTATGGGCAGTTCAGGGGGATTCAGTTTATTCCGGTGCCTTGCACTGAATGTCCCCACCACACAGGTGTTTTCAGGATATCTGGAGGGCAATCATTGGTCTCGTTGGACCCATATGTCCCCATGAGGAGATGGAGAGCATTAGCAGTGGTAGCAGAGCTTGTGTGGCCTCCAGAAGGAATCCAATCCATGCACACCAAACCCAATCTGAAAACCAAACCAAATCCTGCATGGGGACTACTGCTAGGGGATTCACCTCAGTATCTCACCAAGGCTCTGAAGCAAATGGCTAATGTGGATGCAGCTTTAGACTACACAGTTTCTGAAGAAGAGTCTGCATCTTACCAAAGCAAGGCTTTGATCCTTGCTGAGATCTCTGCATGCTACTTTGGTACACATTACTATCTTGAAAATGCCACTCTGTCCTTTGGGAGCTATGCACAGATCTAGTTTTGCTTCAATTTATGTAAACTGAAATAGGAATAGCTCCATTTCCAGTGCTGAAAAAAGGGCTATCAGATCCCTATCTATGTGGCTGGAAGTTTAGGGGATTTCTAAGCTGCTTGTAGAAATATTCCCAAAACCCTCGCCCTTATTTAACATGCCATTGCACAATAGCTTCTTTATCTTGCCCAGAGCAGTATGGTCCACAGAGTTCCTGTATCTACCCATGCCCTCCCCATCTGAAAGCTGGTCCTGGTGTGTGGCTGCTCCTTTGTTGGTTGGGAAAGGCAATGGTCGCCGCCTTACTAAATGGCTTCGGAAAGGAAGCTGGAGAGAAAACAGGGCATGGTCCTGCCTCCCGGAGCAGCAGCCCAGCCTAGGAGGAGTCAGAAGCCCCAGATCCCTTCTCAGCTTTGTTCTTCACCACCGTCTGTGTTTCTGCAGCCAGCTGTAGGCATCTTGGGTGGCCCTGGACCTCCTGCGCTGTGGAGGGAGAGGTGGGCTCACCCCATGGGGCAGGCTGAGTCCTCCTGGGTGGCAGATGTCAGGAGTTTCCTATTCATCTCTGTTGACCAAGCAGGAGGCCTGGGGCAAGAGATCGGCTTTCAGACTCTGGAAACCCAAATAGGAACCTGAATCGAGATGGGGTTTTTGGGGGATCTTTTTCATCCCTTCAGATGGGGATGTTTACAGACAGTGCTGAGTTCCCCTTCTTTCTAGATCAACCCGAGCAGAGAGGACACAGTGTGATGCAGGGATAAATTACCCCAGAGCCCTCTCGCAGGGCAGATCAGCTGAGCGACTGAGCTAGCAAGTGATGCTGATTCTCTCACTGCTCCTCCAATCCATACACCCTCAGCAGTTTCCTTTGAGGTACTCCTGATCTGCATTAGTGGAAGGACAGTTTGGGAGTACTGAGTCTGGCCAAAACTCTGCAGGAGGAGGACAAGGAGCCTCTGCACTGACTTCAATGAATTTAGGGTCAGGTGTACTGCAACTCTCTCTAAAACACACTAAGCTCATTTATAATACATTTGCAGTTTATTCCGTGTTACTGTATGAGGAGAAACAACTTTTGTTTCATAGCCTAAGATCCTTCAGAAGGTATTTTTCAGGTAAAAATATGAAGCAGAAATAATCTTCCTCTTCAAAAGGAGTAAGTGTAAGGACATGACTGACACAGAGACATGTTTCCCTGACCCTCTTCCAGCTTGCCATGATTTGCATCCCAGGGACTTGCTGAGCTGGGGTGATAGCACTGCGCACAAACATTGCCTCAGAATGGCACAGCCATAAGGGTAGCAGACAGCAATGCATCTGCTTGAAAGAGTGACACCACCAAAATCTAGAGGTTTGCACAGCAGGGACAAGACATTGTCACAGTGCTCATGCAGCATCAGGGGATGTTCAGAAAGTAACAAGCAATCATCAGGCCATTCAAATTCGGGCTTGGTTCAGAATTGCAGACTGTTTGTTGCTATATTGATGGAGAAGAGAGCTTTAGACATGTCTCTTGGGAGCAGCTTGCTTTGGCCAAATAAAGGACTGCTCTGCATGGCACTTATTCCCAGGAATGAAAAGGCTGTTTTCCCAAAAACATACTAGTGTATAGCTAAAAGAAGAGCCTGTTGCTGGGGGAAAATATTTGGTGACCTGAGTGAATCCTGTCTAGTCCTCTGCTTTCCTCCCCGGGAGGAGAGCCTGTGGTTGCCTCTCTGGCAGAGGTGGTCTTGTCCAGAGGGATGGTGTTCTCACACAGGGGTCCCAAGGCTGCCTCTGCATGCCCCGGCCTGGTGCTGATATTTAGGGATGTGCCAAAGCAAAGGACAACACTGAAAGCCCAGGCTCTAACAAGATTAACCTTTCTTTCATGTAAGCACTGGTGGTTCCTATGACTAATAAAACACAGATGTATCAAAAAAGACAGACTAAATAGAGCTGCGGGGAGCAGTTTCCTAAGAGGGCATCCTGGGAATGAGGGACATGTGTGCCATCATCCATCATGAAACCCTTCATGCCGGGAGCTGTCTTAGGGAGACATGGGATACAGGTCTGAAGGGCTGTATTTGGCCCCTTTAGCCACAGAATTAAACCCCATTTGCTGTCTTTGCAATCCCCCACAGCTGTAGCAAGCAAGGCAGGGTACCAGGAGCTACCAACCCAGCCTCACTCATTGCTCTGCATGAAAATGATACTCAATCACACAAGACAGCATTATATCAGCGCATGACAGGGATCAGACTGGGTTATAATGTTGACCCTGCCCTCTCCTAATTTAAAATGCCTGATTTCTCCCAATTAAGGTTTCAAAGCTGTATTTTATGTGCTCTGTGCTTGAGCTAGGTATTTACAGCCACATCCCTGTGTCTCTCCACCTAAAGAAAAAACAGTCTCTGTGCATTTCAGACACTTGGACCACTGTCTGGGACCACAAAGCTGCAGCCCACTGAGCCTTCCTCTCCTTTCAGAGAACTCTCCTAATCAAGGGACAAGTCCTGAATAGTGCCCAAGGACAAAGCAGCTCTGCTGCCTCCTTCAGACCTGACACCACACCAGTGTCCTCTTAAGAGTAAGATGTTTGCAGATGACAAATAGGAGAGGGAAAAAAAGGGAGCGTAATGGGGGAGGAGGTGTTGGGAAAAAAAGAAAGCAGCAGTGCTCATTAGAGGCACAGGGAAATGATGCCTTTCATACCTGCTTCGCTCCCTTTTGCTCCTTCCATTCTTCAGACAAATGAGATACCCACGGCGCACGCAGTGCACTGGTGTGCCTCCTCAATTATTAATGGCAGATGCTTTGTTTTATTTAATGCCATGGTTTTGATTAGTTTATTCTCCTGAGACATGCTTTCCACACACCCCCCACCTCGTCTCCTTCTTTCGTCCTCCTTTCTCTTGTCTACCTTTATTCCATTTTTTTTCTAGCAGTAACAATGCACCTACATTGCTGCTTCTGCCACCAGGTGCTTTGCTAACATGGGCTCAGGTGAGTCAGGCAGGCATGACGTTTCTCCAAAAGGCCATATACTGCCAGAGCCCCTTCCTGGGAGAGAGCGAGGCTTGCTAGAAAATAATGAGAACTGGCAGGTCTGATGATCCAAAGCCGAGAAACATATGCCTGGCCTGCCACTTTCATCTCTGTAATTGGGTTTTTCCACTTCTTTCAATTAGGTTTTTTTTTTAACTCTTCCTTCTGCCCCAGTGTGCCTCCTTTCGCAGAGCACAGTGTGAGCGTCTGAATGGCTGATCACAAGGCTGGCCCTGGGGTAACCGGCACCGGGGTGATGTGCAGAGGTAGGTTTGTACGGGATCATGGCAGCCCGCTGGAAAATCCTAGTTACTTTGACAGGAGAGGGAGGACTATTTCTGCCAGACAGAGACAACACCTCTGAGCACATGGAAGTGGAGGTCTTACTTTCTCTTCTTGTTTCCAGAACAGCCTGGGTGCTACGTGATGACATATTTAAAGACAAGGCAAGGTTTTTTCCTACTTCCACTTCCGGGCATGAAGTTTATTCCCAGTGGTGCAATGACGGGGGATTACTCTTAGCTTCAGCAAAGACCCCTTCTCCTGTGTCAGTGGTCAAAGAGGGGCTTAAAATATGTAGCGTCTCTTTTGGGAGAGCAGTGTCTGCAGAAGATGACGTCTTACCTCCCCTAGATTTGACCTGGCACCTTTTCTCTAGCCCTGGCCCCAGCTCTTGACACCCGGGGACATAAGGCTACAGGCATCAGGCAAGCCTGCCTGCCAGAGGTGGGGGAAGCCTGCCATAAATCAGCCTGGATGTAGGAACCATCCACTCAGTGGCTCATAAAGACAAGCCAGGTAGAAAACATATTTCTTGCTATTTTTTATATTCCTCAAGCCTTTCAAAAATCACTGACTTCTTTCCATGAACATATCTCCTAGTGGGAAAATGTCAACCTCAACAGCTCAAGAGTAGGTGAGAAAGGTGAGGGCTACGTTTCAAATTCTGCCAGATAATTTGAACAGCTCATCCTGTTGCTGAGCAGGGCAAAAGCTCATTGCTTTCATCTCTCATTGCAAACAGCAGCTCATTTCAAAGGGAAATTCAGGGCTGGTGACCTCAGCTGCCAGGCTGGAGGTGGAGATTCTGTGTTGGCTGCAGCAGTCACCACCGCTGTCACCAGCTCAGTCACCAGTCTGCACACACTGTTACAACTGGAAAACATGGGGATTTTTTTCCATGAAGTGGATTTGAAGATATTTTTGTCCCATAAAAGAAAAAGAGGTAAAAGCTATAAACTCTGAAAAGTACTTCAAATTCTACATTGCTTAACACAATCTTTTTTCCCCCATTTTTTTATTGGAAAGGTAATGTGAAAAAAAAATTTCTTATTTTTCATTTTTCTTGACAACTGCAAAACAAGTTTCAAAAAGTGCTACTTAAACATCAGTGCATGCAAAAATTCCAGTTATAAATACAGCTGCAGAAAGCTGACAAAACCTGTCCTCAGTCTTCCTCTCTGCTTGTACTTTTTGACCTGGTTTTCAGAAGTGTGCTGAAAGTATCTGATATTTTGTGACTTGGGATGGATGTGAGCGGCCAGAGAGTGTCTGCTCAAGGATGCTTCCAGACTATGCAGCTAACCCCTGGGTGTTTGCAGTTAGGGATCCACTGATTTTCCAGAGGGATACTGATTTTCCAGAGAATTGGGCTGTATTACAGATATTGTAGCTAAAGCTCTCCTCTTGTAACCAAATACAGTGGATTCTCAAATTAGACTTAGAAGATTGCTTTGTATGTTACATAAAAAAATTTTGCATGAATTTTACTGCTGGGCTGTGCCCAGAAGGGGCACACGAGGCTGGGTCTATGTATGCAGGAAAGGAGACAGCACACATGCTTTTTATATTTCACCAATTTTTCACCTGAAAAAATGCTGAAATGACCAAGTACTATCATATTTCATATAATACTCATCTTGCACAACTAAATAGGTTTATCTGAATAGCTGTCAGCATCAGACGTCTGGGGGTAGTTATACATCAGCCTGGCTGATAAAAAAACATGGTCAGATTCAGGGAAGACAAATTATTTCACAGCCTCAACACCAATTAAATGTGTATTTTGTTTTCCTATAATATACTGCAGGTATCTGTAAAAAGAGTGAAGGGCATATTGCTGACTGTCTCCTTGTCTGCATGCGTGATTTTCCCCCCAATGTGTTCCTCACCAGAAGCAGTAAGGGTAATGCGCCAGCAGAACACCACGGCCCACTCCCTGCCCCAGACCTTCGCTCTGAGCACGCTTGCAGAGACATGCTGGTTTTCCAGCCATTCATGGGCACCATGAAGAAGTGTGGTTTGGAGGACATGAGAAAGGGGTTTTCCAGAATTGAGCACTGGAGTAATTAACATTTCTGAAGAATGAACTCCAAGGAGCCTGTGACTGAGAAAAGAGACGTGCTGATGTGTCTGTTTTATCAGAGCAGAGAAATGAACAGATCCAGAGAGTATGTATAGATTGAATTCCACTGGGATGGTGTGATTGAAATTACGTCAGATTCTGTGGAATCTTGAGGAATTATTTTAATATTTTAAGAAAAAGTGCCATACCTGCAGGGGACTGACACCTCTCCAAACCTCATGGGAGCAGGTAAAAATGAGAGAAGAAAACTAAATATCACAGCTGAGATATTCTGCTGATACACAACAGTATAGTTAAGCTAAAATCTTTAAAGCTATGTCAAGGTAAACCAGATGTTGCTCTTTCTGGCCGCTATACCCAACCACCAGGAACCCAAGGAAAGAGCCACAAAATCAGGTTTTAACCTGAACCTCTACATCTGTCAGAAGACAGTAGCTTGAATAATAAGCTCAGTCTTAAAGCTCTAGCTGGTGTCATGCTGCCAACCAGTTCTTCACAAAGGGATGATCCGCATAATTAATTTTTTAAAATGTGGCAACAAAATACACTATATCAGTTGAAAATCTAGCCCTGAATTTTCTTTAAGAATAAATGAGGGCATATTATTAGCTGGAATTTTAAGTATTAGGCCTTTAGATCATTTACACCTTTTAAAATACATATAATAATTTCATAATATCTTACATTTACTGCCCCCCTTAAGCTTTCTCATTTATTTTCTCTTCTTCCACCATCTCAATTATCACAGAAAGTGGATAAACGCCAGCAAAGACAGACACAGGTTACGCCATCTTTAAATGCCCAAGAGGTAGGTAAGTCCCTGGAGAGGCAGGAGCCTCCAGTTCAATGCAAATTTCAAGCGAAGCAGAGGAGGGACCAGCACCTGGCTCTTTCACACTCAAGAGAATGATCTAATTGCTGGCTATTAGTCCTCTATATGACTTAAAAATCTGGCTGTGCCCTGTGCCTTTTCCTCTTACCGAATCTAAACCAGGACCTAATCACTGGAAATTGGAATTAGATACTTAAACAGTGCTGTAGATCTGGCAATAAGCAGTAAGTCAGGGGAGGAAATCTGACCCTGTCCTTTAGCCCATATATCGGTCACATGTCTGAAGCACAACAACCCAGCTTACCTCTGTTGGGGCACAATAGCCTCAGGATTTGCTGTTCCAGTTTTCAGGCACATCAAATTCTGCTTTGGCAAGTAGATCAGTTATCCAGAAAAGGTGTTACTGCTACTCCAGAAACTGCAGACAACAGTTTCAGAGTTAGATTCCTGCTTTCCAAGGCCATGATGCCTTTCTAAGATGTGCCCCCAGATGCACAGGTCACATCCCCTTCATTTCTTGCCAGTCTCAAGGAGCTCCCTCGATCTCATTTGTCCAAGTGCTGACCCTAACCAAATTCTGACGCCTAGCAACTAACTTCAGCAAGATGGGGGGATACAAAAAACACAGAACATGCAGCTTTTGTAGACACCAAGGGCTCTGCCATCCCCTTCACCCTTTACCAACTCTTGCTGAATAAGATTCAATGTGTAATAGCCATAAAAACACTAGAGAGGTTGATTTCCCACTATACCTCTGTTTTTATCTTCTTTCCAGCTTGCCTGAAATCCTCTGACCAGCTTCACTACATCTTGACAGCTCCAACATCTCGGTGGCAAGAGAAGGGGGTCCACTGAGAAATGACTGATACCTCCCAAGTCTGTTGCCTCCTGGTGAGTCCCATCTGTGGTGGACAGTGAACCTCTGTGCTTTGGAAGGGGCAAGCGGGGTGTCAGAGGAAAGCCAAGAGCTGGGCATTGCCTGGCACGGGGGAGTGCACCGCAAACCTGTGGCCAAGCTTTGACTCCTCGCCTTCTCTCCTAGCAGCTGTGATGCCCGTTGCGCTCCCTTGAGACGCAGTTTATTCTTTCCACCCAGAATAAACACAGGAAGGTCATGCTGTACTAGTAGCTGCAAGTTAAATGAAACACCGGCATTTCGTAACTGAGAAATGTGTAGACACAAGAGGCAGCGGGGAAGGAATGGCTTTGAAGTTTAGCTAGTCAATGCATCCCTCTGGGTTTTTTTTTCTTTTATGCTCATTTTTCACTTTTTAAATATATGTAATTTAAATGGGTGTGTAAACAAATGAGGACCTGGGAGAGGATCTGCCACAGCATAGAAAGAAAAGAAATTTCTATGCACCAGACAAAGAAATGAACTGTGAGAGTACGTTGTACAGCCCCCTCTCTCGGTAGCAGTCATTAGTAATACCAAGCTGGAAAGTCAGTGTTTGGATATTCACACCTTTCCGTGGTGCACTTCGCTGCACCCTGGTGTACTTACTATTTGCAGCTCCTACTTGAATTTTTTCTCATGCTCCAAAGCCCCATGGAGGAAATGTCAAGAAAGGAAAGCTCTCCTAGTTGCTACCAATATGAAGTTCAGGGGGAAGCCACCCAAACTCCTTCCAGTCTTTCAAACGAGCTGTAGGGTGAAATATAAAGTGCTCCTCCAGGATCTGGAATCCCACTAGTTAATAGATATTCTGCAATAATTTGGGATAAAAGAAAAAGAAGCAGGGAAAAAAAGCAGTAGGAGGAAAGAAATTATTGCTCTATTCCATAAGATTATATTTGTTTCCTAGCTGAATTAAAAATCAAAGCAAAATATATTCTCTTCAAATGAGAAAAAGTTTTTAAATTGTCTTTCCAGATTTTTTGGTATTTAAAAAAATCAAAACAAGGAAAAAAGAAAGTGTTAAATTACTTAAAACAAACAGAGCAATGTGTAGCTAAGATCATTCAGTGCTGCAATAGAGACAGTACTTATTCTTTTATATCTTCTCCTTTCAGACTGGAGACCAGAGAAGAAAAAAAATGCTCATTAGGTGATGAAGAGTAAATCAGAACTGTTCCAGCACTGGAGCTCGATGTGTTCTGTGAGACTTTAAGGTCATTTTGCTACACAAAAAAAGGAAATGATTACAGGAAATATTACACTTCATGCTTCTGCAGCTGGATTAAGTGTTTTATTACTTACCACTGAGGACACTTCTGTTTGACACAAATATATTTGTTAGAGTATTTTATTAAATTACAGCAAACATCTGAATTCAGAGTGGGGCTATTGAGAAGCTAAATGTAAGAAGAATTGACATTACAGTGTCTCAGCAGCAGTAAAGCTGTAATCAGTTTTGACAGATCTTACTCATGTGCTTTAGGCTCAACGAGAAGTCATTCAGATACCACCTTGGTGAAGCAGAAAGGAATGAAATATCAGGAGCTCCCTAGAAATGCAGCACTATGGAGAAAGGCTCTCCAGAGATGCTTCTCCCTATTTTTCACCAACAAGACTACAAAACTGAGGGCTATAGGTAAATAACCAATAAATACTTTGGTGTTTAGAAAGCTTTGGTGTGTTTTTTAATAGTCCTGCCTCCTGACCTTACATGACTGCATGGACAGCTTATCTATCACTAAATCATAAGCTTCTGGTCCCCAAAGCTGTAGACAAATTGTAGGTAGAAAATAAAATGATCCCATTGAGTGTTTTTCAAGCCATTTTTTTTAAGGCTTGTTTCAGGAGTTTTGTAATTCTCATTTGATTTTTTGAATGTTTGGGACCAATAACTTTAGGTCCTTGACTTTGCAGTTTCTGGCAAGAGAATTAAGAAGAGCTGGTTGCTGGTGCCTGCTGTACCCCAAGACAGCCTGAAACAGCCTGGCAGGACCAAATCCCAGGTAAGGGCAGCTGAAGGGCAGCAGCCGGTTCTTTCCTTCTCCCTTGGACATGAGATGCAGGAAGAGAGGTATAAAAAAAAATCACTGTTATCTCCCTACCAAAGATGGGGGATCCCCAGTGGATCCCCTGCTCAGATTTAAGTAATTTTTAATCCCAGGTCAGAAGGAAATTATATTCAGCAACAATGAGACCAGTCTTCTGTAACTATGTGGGGTGCAATATGACCCCATTTATTGTTAGCTCTCACATGAGAACTACATGCAAGGAACATTTTTCACATCTGCAGTCTGTAGGAGGCATTTTCCAAAGGTTAAAGGCTTCCTGCTCATCACAGGACAATGAATTTCCCAGAGGAAGTTCCTCAGGCTTACCCCTTATTCCTTTCACTCTGCTTTATAGTCCTGGGAGTCATTAGAGCACAGGTACATCTCGAGTCATTTTTTAAATACCATAGGAATTGCACAGCTGATTACTTCCTCCCTCTAGCATGCCAATCATCCCTAAAAGGGTTTTCCTGGAAAACAATTCCTTACATTTTTTCCCAAGGGCATGAGCTCTTTTATTTGTCCGGTATGAAAATGCTTATGTGACGATGCATAAGGAGCTTTTTAAACCTAGAGTACTTTGAAGTGGCAGCAGCTCTTTCTCCTCTTCCCTTAATTTTGTCTCATTCTTTTTACCCGTTCGTAAGACCTCCACTGAGTCAGACACTCAGAAAAAAATCTTTAAATGGTCATTCAATGTCTTAGTGCGATGAAACAAGCCAGTTTCTCTGCAAAATTCACTTAGGCACCAGCTGATTACCTGTAACTTCTTGTTGTGGGCACATTTTTCCTTTATAGACTCCTTGGACTTTTATTTTCCCTACTCAAAGTTTGCATGTAATCAAGAGTATCTCTTGCAATGAGCTCCATCTCACCTAAGTTCAGTGGCGCAGGATTATTCTTGGATGTCTGCTATATTTCTGTTGCAGTCTCTTGACCATAAGCATGTCCTTTAAGTCTCCACCCAGAAACAAGCAGCAGGTGCCAGATGTATGAAACTAAGTCCTACATATTTGCTTCTCATGAAAAATCTCTTAAGTATCCAAACCCTTTGTGTAGTCAATAGAAAATGAAAGGCGTCTTGGAAGATTTCCAGGGAACAAACCCAAGTGCGGACCCTTACTTGATTGCATGTCCCTGAAGACAGGCACAGGTGGTCTCTCCCAAGGTTAAATGTCCTTCTAGATGGTGACATTAGAAGCATGCTCATGTTCCAGTGATTTCAATAGGAATTAAAGGCCCAGACCCAGGTCACTAACAAATTGCAATTTGGCCATTCACATCAGGACTGAGATTTACATAACTAAGCAAGAGCTCTGGTGTCCAATGGACACAGCGTTTCAAATTGTCTAATTGTTTCTGAATTCAGACAGGCTGCCAGCTCTTTGGGTTGGGTCTTCTGCCCAGTGCCAAATGCACAGGCTGTGCTAGCGTGGAAGGGGCTGCTCTGTTGACTAACTCCACAGGGAGTCCTTCCTCCAGACTTTGTTTTGTTGCTTCACAAAAATAAAACCATTACAGTTCAGGTGGGATTTCTAGTTCCTGGAAGCCTCCCTCAACATAAAGCTGACTAATAAAGTTGCGCATTGTTTTTTGCTGGTGTTAGCCGCCCTGAGTCAAAGCCACTGGAAATGATAGCACCGTGTAGATGAGTTCAAGAGTCTAATGCAACAAAGGACCTGTGTGTTCAGCTCTTTTTCTCCCTTACAGGAGCAAAGTCTTATTCTTTTTTAGTTTCCTCTCTGGAGAGAGCTTTATTTAAAATTCTGTTTGTACATCTTTTTTTCTTTAGTGCCTTTGGGCCTTGAGAAATCTGGAAGCTCAAGAAGTCAAACTTCAAGGAGGTTGTTTAGAAAAACTTCAGTGTGCTACAGCATTTGATAAACCCCACATGCAGGCTGGTGCCTTTGATTATTGATACTTGTCATTCAGACTCTACCTCTGTCAAACATTTTTTATTTCCACACTACTGGGTGAAAAATTCCCCATCCAGCATTTGCCTTGTGAAACAGAAAATGCTTATGTTTTTGTCTGTTGCAATGCACCTCTGGCAGGAAAAACAGAGGCTCTTTGCAGGGAAATCTCAGTGTTGTCAACCCCTCCTTTTCAGGTAGAGTATGGACCTATATCACATTTTTATATAATCACTGTAGGTTGGTCTCAGCAGAGAATAAGGAGCTCAAATTTATGGCTTGCCTGACTGTGGTTGCCCCCTGCAGCTCATTTGACTATTCATCATGCTCCACACCGTCAGCCCTCCATGCAGCTGAGGATGTCACCTATCAGAGGACAAATTCTTGGTCATGTTATAAATTTAACATTATACATTAATTATCTGTATTATTATAATACTGACAAAAGATATTTTATATATATTAAATCTCTAGAACTCCTTGCAAAGAGATTTTGACTGTCACATCCTGCTCAGGTTGTAGCTCCAGTAATTGCATGATATTCCTGTCATATTGGACCAGAGCTTCAACTGGCTGAAAAGCCAAAATCATAGAATAGAATCATAGATTCATTTAGGCTGGAAAAGTCCTTTAAGATCACCGAGTCCAACCATCAACCATGCCCACTAAACCATGTCATGAAGTGCCTCGTCTACATGATTTTTGAATTCCTCCAGGGATGGTGACTCCACCACTTCCCTGAGCAGCCTGTTCCAATGTCTGACAACCCCTTCAGTGAAGAATTTTTTTCCTTACATCCAATCTAAACCTCCCCTGGTGCAACTTGAGGCCATTTCCTCTCATCCTATCACCAGCCACTTAACAGAAGAGACCAGCACCCACCTCACTACAACCTCCTTTCAGGCAGTTGTAGAGAGCGATAAGGTCTCCCCTCAGCCTCCTTTTCTCCAGGCTAAACAACCCCAGTTCCCTCAGCCGCTCCTCACAAGACTGGTGCTCCACCAACGTACTGCCACTGCTGCAGCTCTGCTGATTCGCAGCATGATGGACTGGCAGCATCTTCCTTGCTTTTCAGTTTTACAGATTTTTCTTAGAAAGCTCCTGAAATTTAGAAATATTCCCAGGCAGCCTTCCAAAATTCAGAAAGTAGAGAATATTGAACACTATTTTCCTTCCTCTAGACCACCTCATCAATTTTAATCACAAGGGAATATATTTTAAAAGTGGCACTTAGAGGCAGACAAATCACATTAAAAAGTAAGGGGATTTCCACCCCTAAATCACCATGACCAGCTTTAAATCATACCTGAAGGCAGTCCTTTTTTCTGTCCAAGCAAAGAGCAAGGCAGAGGGAAAAGCTCCGGGTGCAGGAACAAGCCTGAAGCTTTCTTGCTTGAGGAACCCACTTTCTTTGCACATGTCTAGGGAGGATCCCAGGAGCAGCTGGAACCTGCGTCCTGCAGAACCTCTGTGTAACCTGGTTTTTGCTACCCACTCCCTGAAGCACCCGCTTCACACAACATCAGAGTCTCTCTGGGTTTTTAACATAGGGTGAAAGAACAGATGTTAATTCTGCAGGTCCACTCCTATATAAACAATACAGCCAAAATGGCATCTATCTTCTTGTTGCTGCAAACAAGACATCAGCTTAATTGGGGTTCTGGACTTGCATTCTCATGCTGCATTTTTGTTTTAATTACACCTCATTAACTTTTGCCTTCTAAACTACTACAAATGGCAATGAGAAAGCCACATGCAAGTATGTTCACCTTCATTTTTCATGAGCATTCATATTTTTTCATTCTGAGTAGGAGATACACACAACATATTGACACCAGAACACTTGGTACCAGAAGATTAAGACCCAAACACAAAAGCATTTAGTCTGTTGGCTTCCCACTGAACTCAGTGGGCTGTTCAGAGTCTCAACAGGAGCAAAGAGCTGCAATGGTTGGCTGAATCGGAGCCTCAAGGAGGAGGCCAGGACCACACAGTGAGCTAGAACGAGTGCCAAGAATAAAACCGAAGAGCTTCTTGGCTCTTTGTCCTGCATTCAGGACACAGGATCAGGCTTCCTCTCTCCACTGATTTCATGTAAGACCAATAAGGGATGACAGTAGGAGGCTACATGCATGATTTGGTGATGGCCTGTGCATCTTTGCATTCACAGTGACTGATGCTCCAGGTAACTAACAGAGAAAATATTTGAGGAGAGGGATGTAACCAAATCTGAACACAGCTAATTGAGAGAAAATAAACCAGAGCTGCACAAAGAACTAGGTCAAAAGCTAAGATCTAAAAATCATAAAATACATAGGTCACAATATTATTTGGTACAGCAATATGCGATTAAACCAACGGACTTCTGGGAATGTGACATATGTAGATTTGCAGGAGTATTAACAACTTTGTATGAGGCTTAATGCCATGTTTCTTCAAAAGAGAAATGTTAAAATACATAAAAAGGAACACTGAATTTTTAACAGAAGAAACCATTAAAGTGGCCATTCATGACACAAAGCCACTCAAAGCATTTTTTAGCACAAAGGAAAAGAACAAACTACATATATGAGATGATCCAAACAGTGGCCTCTACTTTGGTTTTCTTGAGGCAGTTTTCCCCTGGCACACACACAAAACCTCACGCTGCATGAGTTGTGCTGGTACTACTGTGGACTCAAGCCACGTTTAAACACAATGAAGAGTGCTGGAGCTACATATGCATGGAGCACCATCTGCGGACATCGCCAGCACTGCTCCTAGCAACTTCTGAAAAACACTGACGTCTGCACTGCCTGCAATGTAAATATTTCTGAACTTAAATATCAAGTGAGATATTTCCGAACTGAATTCAGTGCTCTTTCCATGAGCTAACCCGTGCCTCAAAAGAGGTGAAACACAATAGTTAGTCATGGCTGGAAGAAGGATCAAGCACATCTTCTAGTCCCGTTCTTGTTACATTTGGGATAATCATGACATTTTCAAGACAAAGAGTGATTTTTTGAAAGTTCCTTGGGTGAATACTGGTCTTTATGAAGACAGCTGCTTTCAAGGAGTTGTACATACAAAATGCCTTCACTGAATAGCATCGCTTAACTATGCAGGTATTTTCTTAGATGCTTTCCTCTTATTTGGAAGCTTAGACATTCCAAATACCTTCAATTTTAAATTAGCCTAAGTATAGGGATGCTGTTGTTGCTGCATATGAACTCAGTGGTAACAAAATCCAAATACAAACTCAGCCCAGAATCCAGAAGGAAGTGCAGTAGATTTTGCTAAAATCTTTAGGAATCGGAGTAACTGCTGATAAAAATACACAACTTATCTTTTCCTGAATGCTTAATTGCACAAACCCAACTCAAGGTGAGAACAAGCAGATTTTGGAGAACTTCTTTGTTATGGGTTTGTGTGGCGCGGTTTTCCTTGGTGGCAGGGGAGGGGGGCTGCAGAGGCGGTCCCTTTAAGAAGTTGCTGGAAGAATTCGACGCCCCAAAATGTCGGACCCGCGCGCCAAAATGTCGGACCC
>VYZV01039896.1:291-16152 GCA_013401275.1 Pandion haliaetus | reverse complement strand
GATTCCCCTGCGCCGCCGGGGGGAGGAGGTAGAAATCATCGGTAGTGAACTGAGCCGGGAAGGCGGGAGGGGTGGGGGGAGGTTGTTCTGATGTTTGGTTTCCCTTCCTAATACCCTTGTGTTTTGTTTCTGTTTTGATTTGTAGTAAATTAAATTGATTTTGTTTCTTCCCCAAGTTGAGCCTGTCTTTTGCCCGTGACCATAAGTGGGGAGTGATCCCTCCCAGTCCTTGTCTCGACCCACAAGCCTGCCTTTGGATTTTCTCCTCATCCCAACGTGGCCAGGCGAGGGGGTGGGGGGTGAGTGAGCGGCGTCGTGGTGCTTTGTTACCGACTGAGCTGACCTGAAACCACGACATTCTTTGACACATGCTAGTTGACAAGGGCCTACAAAACAGCTCTTCTAAAACATTTCTCAGGTCTGAAAGCTTGCAGAGAGAAGACGAAAAAGGCATGTGAGCTATTGAGGCTTAACCCCCTCTCATGTCCCTAGTAGCCACCCTACATACCATGACAAGTTAAAGAATGGGAACAGAAAAAAATACATGGCCTCAGAAAGCCACAAATTAATGTAGCCTGGCATTATTGAAAAGGGTCCTTGTTTTGTGATTTGTGGTATTAAACAGCATAAAACTCATTTGGGTAGTCGCTGGCTGGAGGCAGATTCTGTCCGATCCTTTCTGAAAAAACACCCCAAATTTGGAAGTCTCTGCTAACATCCAAATTGTAAAATACTGCACCAGTAGTACTTTCAGTTTAATCTGACTGGGGCTGGAATGAAAATTTTAGAAGAAATCATGGATTGATAGAGGAATCATGGACTGACTGAAGAACAGGTCACAGATTGATTGACAAGGAAGCCCAAGATTGCCCTAATCAAAACTGTAGCATGGGTCTATGGGGGACTGTAGCCTTATGGGAAACGGTGCACAGGACCAAATGTGTCCAAACACTTCATCTACATGAGGTGACTCTCAAATGCTTTGTTGTGAGATCAGACGGGCAGTCCTTAAACTAGTTAGGAACAAAGAGCCTCAGGCTATGGGAAAGCAAGGACGGTCTTAAAGAATTTTGACGTTTTCCTCCAAAAGCTTTTGAAATGGCAAGTGGAAAGCCAGGATCCATTATACATACTTATTTGGATGGCCTCAAAGAAAGAACGATGCTTTCTCCTGAGAAAATAGGTGATGCAGGACTGCTGGTGTCAAGGAGATCTCTTGCTGGGATTTCTTCCATTTCACTGGGTAAGTCAACTTTGGTCAAGGGATATCTTCTGTGCACCAGACCATGTCACTCCTTGGCTGGCTGCTCTTGCCCCTGCCTCTGGGAGGGCAGCATCCCAGGGCTGGGGAAGGGAGGCCAGCACAACTGGAGCTGGAGATTGGACTGGGAAGCAGCAGGTTTGTTGATCAACCAAAGTATGGACAAGAACATCTGGGCCAGCTTGCTGCTGTGCAGGAGGGCACAGCCTGCACCTGCCACAGCTTCCAGCTGAGCCTGCTTAGGGGCACAGAGCACATCTCTGATTCTGCAGCAGAAAACAGCAGCTGAAGGTCTCCACTTAAGGGAATAAACCTCTGTCTGGCAAGAGAATCCCTAGCACTTACCAGTTTCATTAAAGATGTCCTCACTTCTTCCTTGGAGGATGGAAAACTCGGCACAAACTGGCACCAAGCCCTGTGGTCACAGGAAGAACGTAGGCTTCCTCCTGATGCCAGAGTGGCAGTAGCACCTCAAATTTGTCTCAAGCCTTTTCCCAGTTATTAAACCCAGGGGGCATGAAAAGCCCATCTGTACACCAAGCCAAAAACATTTTGCACCTAAAAGTTGTTTTAAAAAAGAAAAGATCAGTAGCTTTGGAATAAGGGAGCTCTTGAAGCCAGCAATCCAAAATGAACTGAAAGAACAGTTCTTTAATCCAAAACTACATATATAAAGAAGTAAATTTATATTGTGGTTGAGGCCACAAAAACACAAAAATTTCAGTAGCTGATAGGCAGTTCCAGCTGCAGGCAAGACTGCAAATCCAGTTCATTGCTACAAGGAGCAGAAATTACCCTAAGTACTCTAGGTAGCTTTTTAATTTGCTGTTTTTGAAGTGATTTCACTTCAGTTAGTGAGGATGAGATACAAATGTCAAGGGGCTGGAGAATATAAAAATGCACACAAGAGTACTTTTTGGGAACAAACTCTCAGCAGGTCTCTTTGGCTGTGTCTAGGCACCTTGCTCGTCATACAAACACAGACGGCGCTGGAGGAGAGCAACTCCCAAGGCTCACTAGCCCACCAGAGGAAAATACATGATTTAATGTTTGTTTTGTGAAACCCCCAGATTTCCCCTGTCCTACAGCCTGGCATGGAAAATGCTACAGGTAAAGCAACAGCTGGAATGCTTTGATATCCTGAGGTGATGAGATGGCAGAGGACATAGAACCATAGAATCATTTAGGTTGGAAAAGACCTTTAAGATCACCGAGTCCAACCATCAACCCAGCACTGCCAAGTCCACCACTAAACCAGGTCCCTAAGCACCACGACTACACATCTTCTAAATACCTCCAGGGATGATGACTCCACCACTTCCCTGGGCAGCCTGTTCCAATGTCTGACAACCCCTTCAGTGAAGAATTTTTTTCCTTACATCCAATCTAAACCTCCCCTGGTGCAACTTGAGGCCATTTCCTCTCATCCTATCACCAGCCACCTGACAGAAGAGACCAGCACCCTCCTCGCTACCACCTCCTTTCAGGTACTTGTAGAGAGCGATAAGGTCTCCCCTCAGCCTCCTTTTCTCCAGGCTAAACAACCCCAGCTCCCTCAGCCGCTCCTCGTAAGACTTGTGCTCCAGGCCCCTCACCAGCTTCATTGCCCTTCTCTGGACACGCTCCAGCACCTCAATGTCTTTCCTGTAGTGAGGGGCCCAACACTGAACACAGTATTTGAGGTGCAGTTCCTCATGACCCACCAATCTGGCATTAGCCCAGGAGGCTGTCCTAGGTCTTCTTCAGCACAGTGGTCAGAAGTCCTCGTGATGAGCCCGGGGGGCAGCAGCCCACCCAAGCAAAGGGCAGCAGACCTGGAGCTCAGCAGGGAAGTGGAGCTTGGTGCCACACTTTCTCTACTGGAGCGGAACTCGCCATTTCCCACCTGCATCTTCCAGTCTGCTGCTGTCAGGCCCCAGAAAAGCTTGAAGAAAGGACTTTTAAGCAGACTTCATGATCCAGGGTGGAAAAGCCACCATGAATTCCTGCTTGCTGCTGGGTTTAGCAGGACCATCAGGAGCTCAAGGGTGGAAGGGCTGGTTTTTGTGCTCTCTGCAGGAACAGCAAGCTCTGCCCACATCACCCTACATCCAGCGTGCAGTAACAGAGGCTTTAACCAACACCAGCAGATACTCCATGGGCTGGACTTGAGGCTCAGACCACAGAGCAGGGACACCCAATGACTTCGCTTTATAATCTTTTTTTTTCCTGCACTTTTGTGCTAGACATGCCTTCCAGCTTTCAGACCAGACAAGGATACAGCCCTGGACACATCTTTTTCACTGTAATTCAGGCAATCCTCCGATTTTCATGTATTCATAATTTAATCTTCATGGGTTTTATGGGCCAAAACAACGGTGTTTTGGCTCGGAGGGTTTGTGGGACAGTAAATGTGGTCCATGTCTTGTCTGTGGACCAGACTGGGGGGCTGCAAAGCATGCACGGAGGGGGGAGGAGGCACATGGGGGTTGCAGAGGGCTGGCAGCCCCCTGATGGGAGCAATCTCCCCCTTGTAGGCAGATGGCAAAGACCTGAGGAGGAAGCAAGTGTGTTCACGCACAGGGAGGTGATTTCGATGCAGGCAGGGAAGTGTGGCAGGGTCTGGCTGATTTGGCCGGGCTGCTGCTTGTTGTTATAGCAACAGGAGGAGTCTGCTGTCAGCCGAGAGGACCGAGCCGAGGATGGGGAAGGGGACCATTTTTAGATAGCGAAGGAGGGAGTTTGAACTGGTAAAGAGAGGGAGAAGTTGAAGGTCTGACGACCAGGATGGAAACTGCAGAGGGATGGGCAGGATATGTGGGAATGAAGGATTATGATACCAAGCTGGGAGGGAGGGTTGATTTGCTTGAGGGTAGGAAGGCTCTACAGAGGGATCTGGACAGGCTGGATCACTGGGCCAAGGCCAATCATATGAGGTTTAATAAGGCCAAGTGCCGGGTCCTGCACTTTGGTCACAACAACCCCATGCAACACTACAGGCTTGGGGAAGAGCGGCTGGAAAGCTGCCCAGCAGAAAAAGAGCTGGGGGTGCTGGTGGACACCTGGGAAAATAAGAGCCAGCAGTGTGCCCAGGTGGCCAAGAAGGCCAACAGCATCCTGGCCTGTATCAGAAATAGTGTGGCCAGCAGGAGCAGGGAAGTGATCATCCCCCTGTACTCGGCCCTGGTGAGGCAGCACCTTGAGTACCGTGTTCAGTTTTGGGCCCCTCACTACAGGAAAAACATTGAGGTGCTGGAGCGTGTCCAGAGAAGGGCAATGAAGCTGGTGAGGGGCCTGGAGCACAAGTCTTATGAGGAGCGGCTGAGGGAGCTGGGGTTGTTTAGCCTGGAGAAAAGGAGGCTGAGGGGAGACCTTATCGCTCTCTACAAGTACCTGAAAGGAGGTGGTAGCGAGGAGGGTGCTGGTCTCTTCTGTCAGGTGGCTGGTGATAGGACAAGAGGAAATGGCCTCAAGTTGCACCAGGGGAGGTTTAGTTTGGATATTAGGAAAAAAATTCTTCACTGAAGGGGTTGTCAGACATTGGAACAGGCTGCCCAGGGAAGTGGTGGAGTCATCATCCCTGGAGGTATTCAAAAAGCATGTAGACGAGGCACTTCATGACATCGTTTAGTGGGCATGGTTGATGGTTAGACTCGATGATCTTAAAGGTCTTTTCCAACCTAAATGATTCTATGATTCGATGAGTCTATGATTCTCCACACCTGCATTCAGACTGAGTCCCATCGAGCCCCTTCCCTGGGGCAGAGCAAGGGTCTGGCCAGGGTCCCTCTCCAGCCATGAAGGGGAAGGGGTGGCAGGCCACGAAGGGCACAGCAGTGCTCTCCACAGTGGCAGCCGGAGAAACACCATTGCTGTGGGGTAGCCAGTGGGAAGGGGGCAGAGGGGAGGGAGCACAGAGATGTTGTGCTCATTGCTGGAATTGCAGCAGTAGGTAAATCCTCTGCAATGACCCCAGAGAAAAATGGGGTGGTTGCTGTTGCCGCTTAGGGTAAAGGACCAGCTGCTGGAGAATGCTGTCCCAGCCACAACACTGGCACATTTGGGCTTATCACACCTCCAAAACATCCTGATAACGCCTTGGATCTCTGCAGTGATATGGCAGCACAAAACGGCCCTGAGGACTCCACAACAGCCATCACAGACCTCTCCATGGCAAACCAGACTGAGCATTTTAACAGAAACTGAAACACCAAAAAACCCTTTGCGAATCCAGCTGCTGAATTACTGAGATCTTGAAATACACTCAAGGCTTTTTAGCATCACGCCTCAGCGCGATGGAACTGTTAATGATATTTGCATAACAGAAAATCACTAAATAATCTTGCATTTCCCCAAGAAAGCACCGGTTTACAACACAGCAAGTCTCAAGCGCTCAGCACCGCCGTGTTTTCGGAGGAAAGCTTTGGAGGGAGAAGGAGGGAAAGCCTTTACAGGGCCATTCCCGCAGGCTAAAATCCTCCAGCCCGCTAGACCACCCCGCTCCGCAGCCCTTTGCCCAGGAGATGGCAGCAGCGTGTGCGAGTTCAGCGCGGGGCTGCGGGGTCCAGCCCCGGGCACCCCCCGCCACAGCCGGGGGACGGGGAGGGATGGAAGTCACCTTCAGAGAGGGTTTTACCGCTTTAAGCGAGACGATTTGACTTCGCCCAGGGATTGCTTCTATGTATTTTAGGCTTCTTGGTAATCACGCAACTCCTTCTATACTCCTTCCGTTCTCTTTCTCACCCCTGTCAGGCTTTTATCACCGTGGCCTTTCTTTTTAAGTGGGGCTCTGAGATAAAAACTTCGATACAGCTATACTGGTTGCTCGTTTATGCTGTCAGACATCCACTCTGAATTTTTATCTCTATCTGCTCTTTTGCCTTGCATACAGAGTATTTCTCATTTCCACTCTGGGTGGGTTTCCCCTTCGCTCTGCACGGCAGTGCGGCCATCAGCCTCAAACACCCATTTTAGGATCCATCCCAAGGATTCCTCGCTAATTAAATGTCTTTCATTACAAACCAGCCCTGGGAAATAATCCAAGGGCAGGGAGGCCCGAGCAGACAGCAAGAGCTTGGGGTGAAAGGAAACAATAGGAAAGGAATCAAAAGCACAATGAGGGTTCGGGGGGGGGGGGGGGGGGGGAAGACATATGGTACATTAGATGTGAACACAGGAACATGATCTGCCGCGCACAGGCTGTGCATCATCCCGACTAGCTGTTTAACCTTGGGTGGGAGGTGGAAATCTTCATCAGTCAGCGACCCACCTTCCCACTGCTTATTCCTCCTTTTTAGCACCTCCTTTTTCCAGCCCACACAGCAATCCCTGCTCTTCAGCATCAGGATTGAGCGGGTCTGCCCGCAGAGGGGCCTTTTAAAGCTGTAGGTAGTCTGCAGTTTGCCTCTGGTCTGCTTATCAGCACGATTTCCTAACAAGCAGGAAATGGAGTTCTTGGTGCAAAACACAAGCAACTCCCTTGCAGTAAGAAAATGACAAAAAATGCAAGACCAGTGTTTTGAAAAGAATTTACTCCTTGGTATTTAATGAGTTAATTTGTATTAGAAAGGAGAGGAAAACTTCCCTAACAAACTTGCCATTGCAAAGTATTGGGCCCACTGTGCTTAGCAAATTTCCAAAAGCCATTTTTTTGCTGAGCTCAGCCCATGAAGGCGGTGCCTTGAAATTGATGAGTGGATTGAGAATTCACCTAAACGATTAGCACAGAAATAAAGCTAGATGAAGGCAAGTGCTGAAACTGTGCATCAGGGAAAATGACTCCTTATGGTCCACGACTGCAGTGATGAAGGGCCTTCCAGGTTTGATAGCTTAAGTTTAAAGGGTCTCTCACTTCTCCTGCTGCTACTGATGAAAGCAAATTCCTGATCAGCTTTTCATCGGAGAATCTTTTAGGCTTCATTTACCAAAGGAAAGTTCAAAGACAAGATATCCTCTTGGACTTAACACCTTTTTCAAGGAGACCATTTCAGATGGGCTGGGCTGCTGTGCCCCAGCTCCAGAGCAGGCGGGATTCAGCGCTCCCCTGGCAGCTCCATTTGCCTTTCTATACCAAGCGATACACACTTCAAATGAACCCTGCTAAGGGGCTTAGGCTTGCTGGGTGCTCTTTAATTTTTGAGCACAATGAAGCAGACTTGGCATTTCAATTGCATTATGAAAGATTGTTTCTGAACAGCTGAAGAGGGGAAAAGAAGTATGTTTCTTCTTCCCATCTAATCAGGCTGAAGTTTCCCGGTGCCAGCCTCAATCTGTGTTAAATTGCTCATGCCATCCACCAGAGAGATTAGATTTGGGTACGTAACATAAGTTAATTCCAAAAATGATTACTCAGATAATTACGTACTACAGCTATAGTGGGTGGTTCTGGCTCTTGGAGCCCCCTCTCAGGTGGTTTATGTCCCCCCCTTCCCTCACCACCACTGTGACAAGAGATGCCATCTCCCCTCCACGCTGGCCAGTGTTTGGCCTGGGGCAGGTCCCTTCTCCCCAGCCCCCTGCAGAGGCCACACATCCCCCCAGCACCTCGGGGGCTTAGCTGAAGACTCTGTGGCACCAAGTACCAGAGTTGGAGAGCACAGTGGAGTGATGGGCTCTTCATCAGCTTGTGAACCACACAGAGATTAAGGGCCAAATTTACTAAAGGTATCCAGGTGCCTCATCTTCCCTGGGGAACAAAATTCCATGAAAAAGAATGGGTGGTTTAGAGGTGGCATTTGAATTGCTGAGCCTCAGAGTCCCTGCAACATTGATGACGTTCCCTCCAAGTCAGGCGTTGCAGGAGCCTTTACAGTCAAAGAGAGGAAGGGGACTGCGCTCCACAGGGCTGATTTCTCTGCACTGATACAAATGAAAAGCACCCGATTATCTCAAATGCATCTATCTGAGGTTCAGCAAAATGGACCCCTGGGTACCCGAAGAATAGAAGTAAACCCCTCCTAACCTCAGACAGGCAATGCAGGCAGTGTGGTGGACCCAATGCAGCCATTACCTTGGTCTAAATGCCAAAAGACAGGCTGTGGAAGACAGGCACTGGAGTGGGAGTCAGGATGACTGTGCTCTATTACCACCACCAAAGACTTCCTCTGGCCATGGTTTCCACCACCTTTGAGAGTCATCCTTAACATTGACAAGGGCACCACAAACCTTTACTCTGACAGATGAAAGATTTCAAGTAGAACACAGTTTAAAGTGGCGGGGTGAGGGGAAAGATACCTTGTATTTCCACTCCTTCAAATCTCATTAAGTGTTTGTGCTCTTCCTATTGTCATGTCTTGAGAACCCAGCTTGCCCTCCCATTCTTCACCCTAAAGACATTAGTTCTGATCCTATCAAAACCGCACTGCTGAAGCTGTTCTGTCTCCAGATATCTCGGTTATTTTCTTAAGTGCAAGTGGTCACCACAAGTGCCATGAGCCATTTTAGGTTATGAATGCCATCCATGGACCCTGTAACAGCAGCTAAGGAACCTCAAGGTACTTCTTTTCATATAGCAATGGCATGACACAATCCATCTGCATATGGCCACAGGAGCACAAGCAAAGCCCCCCCAGACCAGTGCTCGCGAAGCCACGTGACAGAACATATTACCTCAGTGCAACCCAAACAAGCATACAAAAGGAAGATCATCTTTTCCGCTGGACATGCTACAAAAGCAGATCACATGCCCTCACTGTTTTCTTTCTGGAGCTGGAGTGAAATATCAAAGGATAATTCAAAACACATTTGGATATGCTTCAGGTAGGAAAGGACAGGGCAGTATCTCCATCAGGCCATGGAAACCCACACCTTATTAACTCCCTGTTCTTTCTTACCTCCCCCACATTTGACAGCTGCTGGAGTGGGTCCAGCATCATTGCATCAGCAGTATTGCCAGGACCCATTCCACATGCTGAGCAGTTTCTGAAGGAAAAAGCATTTCCTGACATCTGTTCTGAATTCACTGCTCTTCTCCTCCTCCCCCACTTCATTGCACCCTGCATTCCTCTCCAGCTTCCCCTCCATCACCACCTGTCCCTGTCTGACCAGGGCTCACCAGTAAGAGCTGAGGATCTTAATGGAGAGTTGATGACCCACACCTGTTCCAGCCCTGTTCCTCCCCCTGCTAATTTTCTCTCTCTGCTGTTGACACAGGAGTTTGCTCTTAGCAATGGCACTGAGCAATCTGACCCTAACCTGGCAGATCATTTGTGCACGCACTCTTTCACATGTCCAAGTTTTTCCTACTAGAATCACAGGCTTGAGCATTGGCTAAATTAAAAGGACCTTTGCAGGACTGAACCAATGACCAGGGTCATTACTCTTTCCTCCCTCCCTCTTAGGATGGTCGCAATGCTAACGATTCCAAGGTTGAATTTTGCCTGGTGCACTTTGATGAAGTTAGCAGGATAGGCAATGAGTTCCACAATTATTTGATTCCCATCATAAGTTTTCCCTCATGCTACACCTCACTTCGTCCTAGTTGAACAGCTACACAGTCCTAAAAATTTTCTGCATCAAAAACATTCCAGCGATAATAAGACTAAGAGACGCAATGAGCTTTTTCTGCCAACTAATTTGCCAAGAACTTTGCATATATAAACACAGATCCAGTTTAAAGGAACCAAAAGTCATCACGATCTTGATACTTACCCCTGCATTTCAGAATTTTAAAGAACCTGGATATCTCAGCACAGTCCCCGAGATTTTGTTTTCAGCAGGACATGACAGACACCACCACATACGCCAAGCATGTAGTAGATTTTATTAAGCATAACTTTGGTTCTAATTATTCCACCCTCATTCTTGTAATACCTTTAGTTAAAAACAATTATACAAGAGCAAATACAAAAAATATTAAATTATGAAAACAAATCCATTAAGGCTCCCTTTTTATATTTATATATATTTATATATGTACACTCAAACAAGTGCAGATATTAACAGAAGGTTAAAGCCACAAAAAATGCTAAAAAATTTACTACTATACTATCAAAAGCAAGAGTTTTAAAAAAGTACAAAGTGGTAAGTGAGCCATTTTCAAATCACTGAAGTATTTGCTGGATTGCTTCAAAACCCATATAGCTAAAGGGAAGATTAGGAATTGCTTATGCTCAATGGCAAGCAGTTTCTTACTTGATTAGCTGCACAGGACACTTGCGGTGTGACTAGCTGACCACCCATTTAAGGGTTGCCCATTCTAGCCCAATCCTGACTTTAAAGACAAGCTTTTGCCTGTCAAATTGACATGAAGGTGGCTGGGATTCCTAGACTAAAGGGTCAGCAGAATTCAAATATGTTCTAACACACACATTGATGTTCTGTTCACACAGAGAATTAATTCCAACTGAAAACAAAAACCTACTTCACACTGTATGTACAAGGGAGTTTTCTGGCCTCCTGTGTTTCAGAGACTCTACCCTGAATCACAAGCTAACATGGAGAGAAAGCAGAATGCCTTCAGCCTTGAAGGGCCCAATCCAACACACTCACTGAAGCCAAAGAGAGGTCCTTGTCCCCCACCGACTCTGGTGCCATTTGGATTACATCAACTTCATTTCACTGTGCATGCATGGTAGGATTGCCATGTTCACCAAGGGGGAATGGCTGAGAAGAAATAGTCTGCTCAAGCCAGAGGAGGGTTTCCTCACCAACTTCTAGACATTTCCACACTGAGCAGAAGGTTAATTGTGGAGTGGAAACCAAGAGGCTTGAAGTTTGATAGGTTGGGAGCGGCTATGATAAAACATGAGCATGGCATGGAAGGCTTGGATATAGTGCTATCTCAACAATATGAAACAAACTCAATCAGTGCAAGTGTTTGAATAATGTGCTGCCAGAAAGGAAGATCCTCTCCTTCTAGAAGAAGGGAAGGAGAGAGTGAAGAACCTGAAACACTCAGGGTGTTCCTTTGTTGAGAAAATACATGGAAGAGTCTTATGTTTGGCCTTTGTCTTTTTTATGTCCATAATCTGAACAGTCTGGTAGACTATCTTCACATTTAATCTTCTAGATGTGAGTCACACTGCAAATCTAAATCAATGGCAATAGACTTATCACAATTCAATTTACTCTCAATCTGATTATGTCCTCATAAAAAAAATGCCTGGATCTTGACAAATTGAAGTCCGTATCTAGGAAACATTTCTAATTGTGAGCATTTTGTTCCAAGTGCTATGCTGACATTGTATTTAAAATGTCCAATACTTACAGGAAAGGCAAAGGAACTAAAAAACAAACCAACAAACCCTCCCCCACCACCTCTACAATACAAATACACCACTGTTGATATTAATAAAAAGTGTTCTCAAATAGTTATGTCCAATATCATTACAAAGTAGAAATTATTTTGTTTAGCATCCTAAGGCAAAGACTAGGATTAGATCCTCAGCTGATATGGACGAACACAGCTTCAGTGAGAGCTATGACTGTGCTGACCAAGGAAGATGAGGATTTCTCCCCAGATTCTGAAGATAAGATACCTGCACCCATTCACAACAGGTAAGAATCCAATTCTATAATTCTACATGAGTAATCTGTTCCTCCCTCCTCAACCCAGGCTTTCCTGGGTAACTAGTAGTCATAAGCATGAAGGATCAGATTCTGCCATCCCTGTGCAAGCTGAGCAGTATTTTATTTAATGGCAAGACACAGGAGCAACTTGTGGAAAGGCAGAAGGTGACAGAATTGGACCCTACAACTCAGTGATAATACACTCCCCTTCGTTCTTGAGGCTAAAGGAAGGATGGGATAAAATGAATTTCATTTTATGCCTCACTTTAGGGAAAAAATTTCCATTTCAGTACATTCCAATGATCAGGTTGGTCTGGCTTAAACACTGCTCTGTTGCAGGAACTGCAACAAGTTCCTGCAAGCAAAGAGCAGGAACTGATGGCAGATCAAATTCCTGATTTCAGTTCCAGCAAATAAGTTTGAACACTACCAAGTAATGTGTTAACACTGTACTCAAATGAGCATGTCCTTGGATGAGAAAGGCCACAACAGTGAAGTAAGTAGGACTTCAAAACACAAAAAGTAGAAGACAGGTCATTTTGCATTGAGAGGTAAATTCACAGGTAGCACTGCACAGACCTGTACACAACGGCATAAGTTTAGAGACAGAGATAAATCAGCTTCTGGATTCTCCCTGGTGAGAGGATCATCAGACTTCTGCTCTTTCATAGCCCAAATTCTACTTGCCAAACAAGGAGAAATGGGCTTTAAGGCTGCTTAACTTTTCACTGCTGGTGAATGTGAAGCATTCTCATCTTGCCCACACCTGCCTATCCTAGTGGGGACGCGCAGCAGTGATCAACACACCTCTATCCTCCCAGATTTGATAAAAATTCCAAGTAAACACAAATTATTGTGGGATATACAGAGGCTGTAGTTCTAGATGGAGGAAATCTACCTGCACAGCAAAGCTTTGTAAGATATCACAGGAGGATTTTTGTTCTTTTTAAAGCAAAATATAATCTGTGTATCTCCACTAAACTAGGATCACAAGAGATAAAGCAGTGCAACACTGAAAGAGTTTCTCTAGTATCCCTGGTTAAAATCTCTGAGTAAGCACATCAGACTGGTCCATGACACTGAACTGACAAACAGATTCCTTATCCATTGATCTCAGGACTGCATTTGGCAAGTCGATCTGTTTATGGTACTGTCTTTTTAATCCACACATCCCAGGAATTAAAAAATCTCATCTTCAGTAAGTGTCAGCTGGATGCTGTTATTTTCCCCCTTGAGGGGCAAATCTGAGACAACTTGCAAAAGCCTCTCTCTGTAGGAAAGCTGGAAGTCTTAGCAGGCGCTGGCTCTAGGAGTCTGGTGCTTCTGTTGCTTCCTGGACCGTCCTCCTCAAGTTGCCCTTGACTTTGACAAATTCAGGCGCGTTTTCCTGCTCTTCCTGTATCTTCTGCTGCTCCAGTTCCAGCTTAAAAGGGAATCAAATGTAAAAAAAAGTATATAAAATAGATCATCAAAACACAAGACAAAAACCTAAAGGTTTCCATAACTGGCCATGCAAAACTCTTTAAACTGCTTCCTTTCTTTCTCTCATGGAAAAGACAATGTTGCATTTCTTTGGGAGTATCTGTTCTCATAAATGATAAACATTTTTAAATCCTCCGCTCTAGCTCATTCCAGATGTCCACCTTTGCCAGATGGACAAAAACTCCGCAAGACCAGTACGAGAACAAGATGAAGCATTTTTGAAGAAATTCTTGGACATCTTCATTAAAGAAACAACAATAATTCCCTTCTCTGGCTTTTACAACAGGACAAGGACAAATATGCTTTGTGGGAGAACACATGTGAACAGCTACTACTGAGCACACTTGCAGAATGTATTTCTGAGTGTCTAAGTACGGATTTCTGTATCTAACTTGAGCCTCTTTTGGTGTATCTGTTTTGTCTATCACAAAAAGAAAAAGAAAATCCTCCTTGGCCCCTAGTTGTTTCATTTTTGAGAGCCCATTCAGCAACATTTTTAACCCAGCTGGAGCTCCTGCCCATGCAGACACTCAAAATTGTCAACCTATGTGAGGTTAGACACTCTGCTCTATGGGGCAAGGCTATACAGTGCCCATACAGAACACAGCTTACACATCACACAGAATACGGATTGCTTAGCAATCCTCAGTGAAGGCAGATAAGTTGGCAGAAAGGAAGAAACAACCCTTTAGAAAACTAACAAAGGCTCCTGAAAGGAGCTTTTTATCTTTTTTTTTTTTTTTTAACAGACTGAGGTCTTCCTGATTAATGGGGACCACGTATGGCTCTACCTAAACAATCTCTACTTTATCTCTGGTTCACTGGCAAGGGACATGCCTTGTTACAATAAATCATGACAACGTTCCTCCATGAATCGTGTTGTAAATTAATGCCATTCCTATGATGTTTACGAAGTTACAACATTGTTTGCAATGGGCAGGCTTTTCCTCTTCTACAGAATTTTCTATTCTACATACGTCCTTGGATAGCTCAGTTTCAAATCAAATCTTCCCACAAGCTGAACCATTTGAAGCTGGGCCCTTAAGAGCAGAAAGGAAAAGTGACAGGATGATACACTTAAAAAGACAATAGCTGCCTCCCTTCAAAAATATTTCTAAGCCTTCATAAAAAAAACTTATAATAAAACCCCCAAACCTAAATAATTGGTAAAGCCCCCAAAGCTAAATAATTGGATTACATCTCATTTTCAATAGAGTAATTATTTGGCTTAATTGATATCCATTGACAAAAAACAGAGGATAGTGTTTTAAAGCATTAATTTATTTAAAAATAAATGCAATGCTTGATGCACAGTGACTTCTTTGACGAGGTGCTTCACTGTAGAGATATTTCCTCACAGGTACACAAAGTGCCTTAAGAGGCACAGAGATGTTTGGCTGGCCCTGTGCCTAGCAGTAAGCTTCACCACAATGAACTCCAACTCCACATCATCTCCATACTCAGGATCTTTTCCTTCATTTGAAAATGCCAATGGGCTCAGACGTTTTAAGGCTACAAAAGATCTTTTTAAAGTCATCTAGGTTCTTACGTATCCCAAGAGGAAGAATCAATTGACTTTTTTATTCATTAAGCATCCACCAGTTTTGCTGCACTACAGCCTAACAGCCATTCTTAGTGGATCATCTCTGTAGTTAAGACTACAAGAGTTGACTAATTCACCACAGTTTCAATGGTTAAATAAGGTCAGTGCTCCACACACATTCCTGTTGTCTGGTGCAGGATTCATTTGACCAAAGGCAGACACCATATGCAGTTCCCATAGAGTAAGTGACAATAAACAGGTAATTGTAGAGTGTGATTTGACTCATCCTAAAAAAGATATCTGCATTTGAGAAGAGGAAATGTGCCAAAAATTGGCTGATGCTTCTTTCCTGTCTACAAAGGGAACCTCAGATGAGTAGCTTAGATGTAGGTGTGTAAAGGTAGTGTTATTTGCGAACTCACCTGCTCCAGTTTCTGCTGCCGTTTCAGTAGCTCTATTTCCAGGTCTGATTTCTTCTTTTGTGCTTCCTCTTCTTTTTGTTGTTTAATAACTTGATCTCGTTTCCTTTTCTCCATCACCTTCTGTAGCTCTGGTTTGTTCTGAGGTGCAAGACCCCTTCAAATTAAATGGGAGGAGGGATGGGGCAGGGAACAGGGAAGAAAAAGATCAGTTTTAATTAGTAGAAATTCACACAGAACTGTAAGCACGTTTTTTCTAAAGTCAAGTAGTTGCCTATTTAGATACATTGGAATATAATTAATTAATTAAAAGGAAAAACCATGCAGTCATTTTCCTGGTTTCTAACCAAAACCCTAAACTAGAATTTAAACCATATTATTACTGAGGATATTTCCCTTTAACGTGCATACTAGTATTTCTCCTGTATAATTCACTACTTCGACTTTTATCTTCTTCTAGTCTTCCCTCCATTCTCTCAATTCCAGAGGAATGGATTAAAAAAAAATAAAAATAAAAAAATCACAAATCAAGACTCTAGTAGAGCTAGAACCAAATTTTGGACAAAAGGCTTCACTTGCTGGCTGATAACTCTGAGAGATTGTGTTCAGACAGTCCTACGCAGGGTATTATGCCCATAGAAGTTTGCATGGACAGAACAAAAAGTGGT
>VYZV01039894.1:1032-26500 GCA_013401275.1 Pandion haliaetus | reverse complement strand
ACAGTGAGTATTTACTGACTGGATAATAGTTGAAAAAATCTTTATTCTCTAGATCTAGAAAGATTAGCAAGAAAAGGAAATACTATCAGTTTCAGATACCATTTTATTTGTATTTATATACAAAACAATAAATGCATGTAAGAGGCAATCAGTGCAAAAGGGTTCAGTATGCCATACGGAAAGGGTTGACAGGAAAAGATAAAAAGAAAATCAAACAAATTAAGAAATAGTGGTCTGTTAGAAATAACTTAGTGAAAACCACAAGATATTTCTGAAAGATGGAATAGCTCTCCAGTCTTTGATAGCGTTATTTTTATAAGCCTTCTATTCACAACTAAAAAATCTTTTCTCCTAAATGTATGCACCTCTTGAAATATATATTACGCAGGAGGAAAAAATCAAAGTCACTGTGGTACAAAGCAGCTGGAAGCAAGTAAAGCCTTTTAACAAAGTTAACCTAAGACTCGCTTCAAGAAAATGTGATGACTACCCTCACCTTCAGAATTTTTCCTACAAAAAATATCCACCTGACAGGGGATGGATGGCAGCCTAACATTACTTCCCCTGATCTGCTAACAGATTCAAACTGCATATGCAATTGTTTAAAGCAAAATCATTCTTCCTTCACCGTCTTTTCTTGGGCCCTATTTCTACATATCTGTTTACATGTTCTGTCTTCCCTTTGAGCCTGTAATTTCCTATAGCCAAAAATTTTATTTTTACTTTGGGTCTAGCAAAATGGGTCCTGATCTAGCTAATGCTTCTGGTCACTGCAGGAAAATAAAAGATAAATAATAATTATTTCATTTGTATGGATAAGTGCAGGACAGCAAAGCGAAAGTCTTCACAGAGTCTGAACTACCCCACATGTATAAGATGGATGCCTAAAATATCTGAGTTCTAATTCTTCTTGAAATGACAGAAAAATATCAAGACAGGAAATAGACAAATGGGTGCTAAATCAGGAGGGGGATAAGAGGAAAGATGCAACCTCAAATTAACCATTTTAAATTCTACTTACACTTGATTTTGCATGACCTTTAAGTCTGTTAATAAAACTACAGCACCTCTGAAAGTGTTGATGTTTGTTTAATATCCCTTATGACAGTAAAAAATGGACCAAGGCTATAGGCTATGTCATTTGCTGGTGAATTAGATAAAACTTAAAGTTTATTTTCTGACTGTATATTTAACTTTTGCAGTTACCCCTAAGACATTAATCTATTGAAAAGGAGAAGATATTATCTTTCAGGAGAAACATGTCATAAATATTTTGATAAAGTATTTATAATCCTGAAAAACAGATGGCTGTTCCATGAAGATTGTCAGCTGAGACGGTTTGCTGATAGAAACATGTTAAACAACTGCAAATTTTTTGAGGGAATGACTTGCACCACAAAATCAGATGCATTCTTCTATTAATCAATCATAGCTGGGTTATTTTGTGACAGCAGGAGCATGCTGGACTTAATTTGATTGTCTTGCAGTTTTTCTGATTAAGGAAACCTGGGGGAGAGAGTATAAAAGCAGATCACTTGCACAAAGTATAGGTAGGATGAAAGGAGAATAAAATAATTTGACATGCAGATAAAGGAAAATCCATGGGATTGTATTCATACATATGAAAATTAGTTTTGTTTTGGCTGAGATACTAAGAGGCAGCATTTAAACTTTCAGAAGTGGTGTATAAATCCCCTTAAAGAAAACATATTACATAAGCAGTGTAAAGTAATTGAGATTTCACATGCTGTTTGAGTCCTTTCTGTATGTATTAAGTGCCTTTCTGATGGAAAACCAAACACATGGCAAGGCAGGGCTCAGTAAAGTGTTGTATCACTGCATTCATTCCCAGTTGAAGAGGTCAACAGGGTCATGCAGTCTAGGGTGCAGAAGGATACTGAGAGACTGAGAAACATGGCCAGAAGAACAGCTACTGACAGATATTCTCCTCAATATGTGATTTGGTGATACTTGATAGTGAAAGTCTTGCTGTTCTGAGAATGCTGGTGTCTCTGACATCTTTTTACCAGTTCTTCCCCAGCTCAGCAGTCTTCCCCAGCTCAGCAGTCTCTCATATGTCACGTTGGCAGATCCCCAATTTTGTTTATGCCATTCATGTGTCTAAAGTGTTTGTGGTCTCTTTTGGGTGGATTAGAGACCTTTCTATCACCGTATACTGATGAAGTGAACAAAAAAGACAAACCAAATATACTTAGTCCAGGTTGATAACTTNAAGTTTTGATTGTAAAACTAATGCTGTTTTAATTATGATGTCACTAAAGAGGAACAGGTCTATAATGCAGCAAAAACAGTCAAACAACAAAGACATTCAGAACTGTAGTAAGATGCTTTGGTATCTAAGTTTCTCCCCCTCAAATCTCTCTGAGGCACTTCCACTGTTTTTTGCTCACGCTCTGCTGATACCACCATGGGAAGATGGAGGAACTGCTGAAAATGTGGTGAACCAGCTTCTCCTGATTTTATCTTGATATAGTTGTGCTCATGCCTGAGACTGTCAATTATCTCTGGATTAATTATGGATATGAATCCTAGTTGTTTTGAATAAGGCTGGTAAAATAAATTCTAATGTGATCTGGTTAGATTTTCTCTGGGCGTTGGTGGGACTGCATTGTGTATAACTGAAGAGCGCTGTACTTCTAGAAAATAAATTTCACCAAGAATTGCCCAACTATAAAAGATTTTTGCCTTCCAGATCACAAATGTATGTAACTAACAAAAACCAGCCAAGTGTTTGAGAGAGACTTCTTTGCCAAGCAGTTGCTGAATCCACAAAAGATAATAATTTTGGTATTGGTTTTGGAAAAGAAAAAAAGTGATCCTACAAAACTACTTTGGGTTGAGACATCACAAAATTTTTTTTATTTTTCTCTATTTTTTACCTAAATGAAAAAGTGTGACTAAGATTTTAGATTACTTTGTTGATCTGGAAAGAAAAATGCATTTTAGAGATGAGTAGTAAAAGCATAAAGTGAAAAATGGCAAAAGCCATGATGTGTTAGACCCTGTAAAGACCTAACCAGAGATGTGTAAGAGAATAGTGAAAAAAACAGGAGTATCATTCAATCAGAATGGGGTAAATACTAAAGGCATGGCAACTATGCCTCACAAAATAATTACATATTTTGCATTTTCTTTTAAAACAGATGATGGCAGAATTTGATATCAAAGAACAATGAGAAATAAGAAACATTCCACACTGACTTAAGGATGTTCAATGGCAATGTGCACTCAAGGCAGATTAACACTTACGCACAGCTTTATTTTTTCCATTTTGCAATCTGGAGGATGTCTATAGAACAGCTGCACTTGTCCCCGATTCAGAGCCCATGTCTTGTTTCATCTGACTTCAGGACCATTCTACAAATGTCCTGATGGTGACATCACTTTGCTGTTGTGTGGACAACAATTAAACATGGGGAAAACTGTTTATGCAGCTCTAATTTGTGTGCTTATCCTCTACTCACATACAAAATAAGTGGTATTTTATAATCTAGATTATGGTCACTGAGCTAGGCATAAGACACTCATTTTGTTCACACTGCAAATACAGGCATACGTAGACATATGATAAGGACTATTGCTGACCTGAGTAAGCTATAAACCTACACAGTTTCTCAAAGCACATAGTGGCAATGAAACTTAAGTTGAACCCAGCATTGAAAAAAATGCAGTGTAGAAATAGCCTCTGTTGATACACAGGATTCTGCCAGAAAAACTGTAATTTTGGAGACTGGAACAAACAAATGTAGTTTAGAGAGAGTTTCACACGCTTGTAACAACAACTTCTGGTAGTTATTGGCTATTTATCCATGTAAGAGCTGATTGTACTCAGCCACAGGATAGAGTTTATTATGGAAGACAATTGCAGAAGTATGGATATAATAATGGGGGTGTTCAAAGCAGTTTGTGAGACCACATGTGGAATTCCTACAGAAACAATCTCTGCTCAAGAGAACCTCACTGAAATGAGTAATGAAAATTATCACAAACTCTTTTAAAGCCTGTGATAAGAACAATAGACATTAGCTCCAATGCATTAAGGCTTGATGCATAACTGTCACTTAACCAGTAAATAACTAAAAATTAGATGCGTAATACCTTAGCCATGACTAAAAGTTGCTTTGAAATGGGCTGGTAATTTAGATACTTTTTTTTTTTTTATGTTTATTTTTCTTCACAAAGATTTGAGTTTTGGTTTTTTTTTTTCAGCCAATGTGAAGAGCACCACAGATAAGCTGTAGAGACACTTTGGGAGTCTGCAAGGAACAAGATCAAAGATGGGCAGAAGAGCAAGCATTTTTGTGTCTGCCCTAACTTTCATGCTTCTTGCAAGGTATCTTCTAGCTGCAGCATGATAAATATTTGATGTTCCTAGTTATAATAAAGTGTTTTTTTAAAAATAATTATTTCAATTAATATTGTCTCATTAAAAATGGACTTAACTGAAAGACATTACACAACCCTCAGTAGTGTTACAGAAACAGACATATCTCAGGTCTCCTTCTTAATTTCCACTAATCTCTGTATGTGAAGATGAGAATTTTCCCACTGGGGGGGTGGGCTGTCTTTTTTTCTGATTTTTACACTCCAGAAAATTCAAGGATTACAAAGTCAGATGTCAAATGTTACTGCATCATGGCATTTCTACATTTAGAAACAAAGCTGAAAAGGATTGGATATTCTTACATGTTAAAAGGCAGTAGGGCTGTACAAATCCTGGAGCATCTGGAAGTCAGAGCTCAGTTTGATCTGCTACTGTATATGCTGGTTTTGGCTGGGATAGAGTTAATTTTCCTCACAGTAGCTGGTACGGGGCTGTGTTTTGGATTTATGCTGGAAACAGAGTTGATAACACAGGGCTGTTTTCGTTACTGCTAAGCAGTGCTTACCCAGAGCCAAGGGCTTTTCTGCTTCTCACCCCACCCCACCAGTGAGGAGGCTGGGGGGGCACAAGGAGTTGGGAGGGGACACAGCCGGGACAGCTGACCCCAACTGACCCCAGGGATATTCCAGACCGTAAGACGTCATGCTCAGCATGTAAACCTGGGGAAGAAGAAGGAAGGGGGGGGATGTTCAGAGTGATGGCGTTTGTCTTCCCAAGTCACTGTTACTTAGCGTGCTGGAGCCCTGCTTTCCTGGAGATGGCTGAACACCTGCCTGCCCATGGGAAGTGGGGAATGAATTCCTTGCCTTGCTTTTTTGTGTGTGCGTCCTTTGCTTTCCCTATTAAACTGTCTTTACCTCAGCCCATGAGTTTTCTCACTTTTACCCTTCCGATTCTCTCCCCCATCCCACTGGGAGGAGTGAGTGAGAAGCTGGGTGGGACTGAGCTGCCGGCTGGGGTTAAACCACGATGGTCCGTTTTGGCGCCCAATATGCGGCTTGAAGGGTTCAAGATAACGACAGAATTGATTGGAATGTTCTAGATCGAATCTATAGCTGTTATTGCTGTTTAGCTGTTAATCGGCAGGCTCCTGGGCTTGCCATGGGACTTGCTTGCCTTACTGTGTATTAGAGCCTAGTGCTCGTTAGTGACTGCTCTACTGCTTATCATCTGACTCTGCCATGCCTGTGAACATTTTGATAACAGCAATGGCGATGTGCCTGGGCTGGCAGATGGCCAGGGCATCGCTGCTGTTTCTGTGCTGCTGTACTCGACAGGCTGGAACTTCAGTGTGAACTTGAGGCGAAGGGACTGTGACCTGTGGAAGGCTCCACACGGAAGCAGGACACTCCGAAGCACCTGTGGCCTTCAATAAGTCCACACCAGAGCAAGTACATCTCAAAGCATCTGTGGCCATGGTTATGCCTGTACTACAGCAGGTATACCTCTGAAGGGATTGTGGCCCAAGGATAAGGCCACGCTGGAGAAGGTACACCTCAAAGCACCAGTGGTTGTTCATGAGGTCATGCTGGAGCACCTCAAAGTGTGTGGCCATGGATAAGCCCATGACAGAGCAGGTATACCCCTGGAGGGACTGCAGCCATGGGTAAAGGCATGTTGGAGCAGGTTTACTTCTGAAGGGACTGTGGCTGTGCATAAGGCCACGCTGGAGCAGGTCTAGCTCTGAAGGCATTGTGGCCCATGGATAAAGCCACACTGGAACAGGCACACCTCAAAGAGACTGTGGCTGTGGATAAGTCTCTGCCACAGCAGCTATAGTCCTGGAGAGACTGTGGCTCATGGATAAGGCCCTACTTGGAGCAGGTACAACGCTAAGGGACTGCAGTCTGTGGATAAGTCCAAGCCAGAGCAGGGGCAAGGGGAGGAGGTCATTGCAATGTTAAACCTGATGGTCTGGTCCAAAGGGACCAGGGGTGAAGACTAATGAAAATACCTTTAAATTGTTGTAACCCAGGATTTGAGTTGCATGTTATGGGAATTACTATAGCAGGAACCACCTGAACCAATGGAGAACAAGCCTTACAAGAAGCAGTACAACTGCAGCAGTGACCTGACCTGAGCTGGCTTTGGTATCCAGTAACACCACACAACACACCACCTCTCCTGTCCTGAGTGACCACCATAACAGATGGAGCCCGAAGTTATGGACTAAATGAACATTTTGTGGACATTTATGGACACTGTACAGACATTTTACAGATATTTCACAGAGGTTGTCCATAGACTAAGGGAATGATATCTGTGTATTATATCAAAGGATGAGAAGGGTGGTGGTGGTTAATAATGATGCATTGGACAGTGTGAGATCTCAGCATGATATAAATGGTGTAGAATAAGGGGTGGAGAATGTGCTGGTTTTGGCTGGGGTAGAGTTAATTTTCCTCACAGTAGCTCATATGGGGCTGTGTTTTGGATTTATGCTGGAAACAGTATTGGTGACACAGGGCTGTTTTCATTACTGCTGAGCAGGCCTTACCCAGAGCCAAGGGCTTTTCTGCTTCTCACCCCACCCCACCAGTGAGGAGGCTGGGGGGGGGCACAAGAAGTTGGGAGGGGACACAGCCAGAACAGCTGACCCCAACTGACCCCAGGGATATTCCAGACCATAGGACATCATGCTCAGCATGTAAAGCTGGGGAAGAAGAAGGAAGGGGGGGACGTTCAGAGTGATGGCGTTTGTCTTCCCAAGTCACTATTACTTAGTGCGCTGGAGCCCTGCTTTCCTGGAGATGGCTGAACACCTGCCTGCCCATGGGAAGTGGGGAATGAATTCCTTGCCTTGCTTTGCTTGTGTGTGCACTTTTTGCTTTATTTATTAAACTGTCTTTATCTCAACCCACAAGTGTTCTCACTTTTACTCTTCTGATTTCATCCTCCAACCTACCGGAGGTGAGTGAGTGAGCAGCTGGGAAATGCTTAGTTACCTGCTGGGGTTAAATCATGACACTACATTAGACTAAAGTGCAAATATCCATGGAAAAATGTATTAGCTATATATATTAATAACTCTTTATTTTTCTTTATCATTTAATATAAACCTTCAGGGGAATCAATTACTTGAACATGTTAGCAACCTAATTCTGTAGGCAAGGTTTACAGTATTACCCAATGGATCTGATCCTGCTCCCAGTGAAGTTCATATAAATCTTGGTATGAGCTTCCATAGAAGAAGCAGTCAGTACAGTATTTGATATTCCTGCAATAAATGCAAAGGCAAAATCCTTTGTTGCATGCATGCTAAGTCTTTTATGAATGTAGTGGATAGAACTTCATAACTGCTTTATGTACTCAAATATATACACAAAGTCACTCTATTTTTTCTGATAGATACCGATATGTGTATTAAAAAAAAAAATATCATTTGAGGCACATGAAAGAACTCTAGTCCCCAAAAAAAGAATGAAACCCATTATTTTCTGCATTATAGTATAAATTCAGAGAACTGGTATGAATGGACTTCTTTTAGCATGAGAACATTGTATCTGTAGCTGTCAAATACTCATATTTCATGACATAGATGGACTCATTGTCCAGAAGTGCTTGTGTTCTTTTTTTTTTTTACATTTATGCCATGTATTTATGGAACTGTGTGTCCTAATAATTGCATGTTTGCTTTATTTTGAAAGCTTTTTTAGAGCTATACAATGTCTTGTAGCTTTGGAAGGATTTTCTAAGTAAGGAAGAATGGGGGATAATTTCTGTGATGTGAGAGCTTTGTATTTCCTTCACCTGTGTTTTTTCTTGTGATAAATGTCTTCCGTATCACCACAGCACCGTTTTACCTTGCTTTCAGTTTTCATAACTTAGGCCACTACTATTGTCATCTCTGAGTTTGAGTCATGGCCCATACACAGTGCCTGTTTAGTGCTGCACATTATACGAATGCCTTAACAAATAAAACCATGGCAATTGCAATATTTAACAATTATAATGAATTTACTGGGGTTGGGGGGGCATGAAAATAAGACAGCAGATTACCTGCCTGCACTTCAGTATTTGTCGTGGTTTAACACCAGCAACTAAGCACCACGCAGCCGCTCACTCACTTCCCCCCACACCCAGTGGGATGGCGGAGAAAATCAGGAAAAGAACTAAAAATCGTGGGTTGAGATAAGAACGGTTTAATAGAACAGAAAAGAAGAAACTAATAATAATAATGATAACAGTAATGAAATGACAACAGTAATAATAAAAGGATTGGAATATACAAGTGATGCACAATGCAATTGCTCACCACCTGCCGACCGACACACTCATTAGTCCCCCGAGCGGTGATGCCCCCCCCCCAGTTCCTAAAACGTCACATGGTATGGAATACTCCGTTGGCCACTTTGGGTCACCTGCCCTGGCTGTGTCCCCTCCCAACATCTCGTGCCCCTCCAGCCTTCTTGCTGGCTGGACATCAGAGGCCGAAAATCCTTGACTTTAGACTAAACATTCCGTAGCAACAACTGAAAACATCAGTGTGTTATCAACATTCTTCTCATACCTAGCTCAAAACCACAGCACCGTACCAGCTACTAGGAAGACAATTAACTCTATCCCAGCTGAAACCAGGACAGTATTCAACAAAGGAATGGGAAGTCGTGTTATTCTCTTGTATTTTAGTGTCTTGTATCTTCTTAAACCAAGGAAGTTTAGTACTATTTATTGGAAATCACTGCTCTTAAATTATTGTTTGTTCTTAAATATTTTTTTCCTCTCTGCTTGTGTCTCCAAATATAGATTTTTTTTTCCTTTTTAGGCTCTGAAAATATATGATGACTCATCGAGCAAGTAATACTTCTCCTATGATTTTAATGTGATCTTGTTTGTTTTCTTAATCACTTGCTTAATGTAAGATAGGCTCTAGGAGAAATTAATTATGTGAACATATTACTATCTAGCTGCCATAAGTAAGGATTATGGACACAAATCTGATCCTGTTATAATCAAAGAGAGTTTTGGCCTGAATTCAGAGTTACACAGTGATATAAGAGAAAACAGGAATATACCTTAGTAATCTCTGTGTATTGCATCACAGAATATCTCTAGTTGGAATGGACCCATAAGGATCATCGAGTCCAACTCCCTGCCTCCCACAGGACTGCCTGAAACTAAACCATAGCATGAAGAGCATCGTGTAACGCTCCTTGAACTCTGACAGGCTTGGTGCCGTCTCTCTCTTCCTTAGAGAGCCTGTTCAGTGACCAACCACCCTCTCAGTGAAGAACCTTTTTGCTAATATCCAATCTGAACTTCCTCTGATGCAGCTTCATTCTATTTCCTTGTGTCCTATCACTGGTCATCACTAGCCTGAGGTAACCCCATTTACTGTAACTCTTTGAGCCTGACCCATCAGCCAATTGTTCACCCAAGGTATTATGGACCTTTCTAGCTGTATGCTGGACATTTTGTCCAGAAGGTTACTGTGAGATACAGTATCAAAAGCTTTGCTAAAATCAAAAAACACGACATCTACTGGCTACCTTTGCTCAACCATATGGGTGACCTTGTTATAATATGAAATTAGGTTAGTTAAGTGGGACTTCCCCCTCTTGAATCCATGCTGGCTGTGACCAGTGACTGTATTGTCTCTCAGGTGTTTTTCAGTAACTCCCAGAATAACCTTCTCCATCATTTTACCAGGCACTGAAGTCAGACTGACAGGCCTGTAATTACAAGGGTCTTCCTTCTTACCCTTCTTGAAACCTGGGACAACAATGTTGCTAATATTACATTCCAAAGAGAAGTGAGAATAATACTTGCTTGTCTTCATAACTTAATATCCTATTTTACAATGTAAATGGAAAATGATGAAGGATAACAAAAAAGCCAACATCAGATACATGACATTGGAATGGTTAAGAGATTTAATAGTGGTATACCAGTGGATCAAGTAATTTTATTTTCCTTTATAACAGACATGTAAAAATAACATGTGGTGGGTATGTTTACCCAGAATGTTCACTAGGAGTCAGAGATTTTTCACTCAGACTTGGGAATTCATAAATGTATCCACTTCTCTTTTGGTTGCCTTCTTACTTGCAGTGTAATTGGAGTGAACCTTTGTCTTGTCTCAATATGCGATGCAGATTTACTTTCCTTGGTGCCCAAATGGTCAGTCATGCCCAATAAGCAACACCATATTTTTACTTTTCCCAGAGGACACCACATGAGGAAGAATATTACTCCAAAGATATTTTTGTACTTTATAGTACAAAATTCTAGTAATGGAAATGGTCTCAAGAAAATTGCTAACTTATTCAAGTGATTCAAAGTTTAGTTTCACCAGCTATGGAGGTAATGTTCAATGCTGAAACAGCGGCTAATAATAAAATTATGTCAATTGCTATTTCTGATGTTTGGTCAAATACTCTTTACCCTTGCAAATCTTAAAGAAAATCTATCAACCTCAAATTTGTGATTACTTGCTTTTTAATGTAATAATGAGAACTTGTGGTGGGTTCACCCTGGCTGGGCACCAGGTGCCCACCAAAGCCATTCTATCTCTTCCCGCCTCAGCTGGACAGGGGAGAGAAAATATAACAAAGGGCTCATGGGTCAAGATAAGGACAGGGAGAGATCGCTTAACCAATTACCATCGCAGGCAAAACAGACTGGGCTTGGGGAAAATGAACTTAATTTATTGCTAATCAACCAGAGTAGGGTAATGAGAAATAAAACCAAATCTCAAAACACTTTCCCTCCACCCCTCCCTTCTTCCTGGGCACGGCTTCACTCCAGATTCTCTACCTATCCCCCCCACAGCGGTGCAGGGGGATGGGGAATGGGGGTTACGGTCAGTTCATCACACGTTGTTTCTGCCGCTTCATCCTCCTCAGGGGCAGGACTCATCACACTCTTTCCCTGCTCCAGTGTGGGGTCCCTCCCATGGGAGACAATCCTCTATGAACTTCTCCAACATGGGTCCTTCCCACAGGCTGCAGTTCTTCATGAACTGCTCCAGCATGGGTCCCTTCCACAGGCTGCAGTCCTTCAGGAGCAAACTGCTCCAGCATGGGTCCCCCATGGGGGTCACAAGTCCTGCCAGAAAACTTGCTCCAGTGTGGGCTCCTCTCTCCACAGATCCTCAGGTCCTGCCAGGAGCCTGCTCCAGCGTGGGCTTCCCATTGGGTCACAGTCTCCTTCGGGGACCCACCTGCTCTGGTGTGGGGTCCTCCCTGGGCTGCAGGTGGATATCTGCTTCACCGTGGACCTCCATGGGCTGCAGGGGGACAGCCTGCCTCACCACGGTCTTCCCCACAGGCTGCAGGCGAATCTCTGCTCTGGCACCTGGAGCACCTCCTCCCCCTCCTTCTGCACTGACCTGGGGGTCTGCAGGGTTGTTTCTCTCACATGTTCTCACTCCTCTCTCCGGCTGCTGTTTCTGTCTGTCCACAACTATTTATCCCTTCTTAACTGTGTTATCACAGAGCCACTACCACTATCGCTGATTGGCTTGGCCTTGGCCAGCGGTGAGTCTGACTTGAAGCCAGCTGGTATTGGCTCTGTCAGAGAAAGGGGAAGCTTCTAGCAGCTTCTCACAGAAGCCACCCCTGTAAATACCCACCCCCCACACACCCCAAAACCTTGCCACACAATCCCAACACAGAACTATTAGTACTGTTGTTGATATATTATTCTAATTATAGCCTTGAATACAGCCTTGGGTATCTTTTGGCTGTCTTTTCACTGCTTTGCTCTAATTTTGGTCTAATATTTTGATCTTATTTATTTGAAAAAGAAAGAACCTCCACAGCTGAATTGATTCACACAGGTGAGTTCAGCTTCCTGAAAAAGTGGTAGAAAATAAATGAAACTTCAGTCATTATTATGACTTAAGTTTGTGTTCTAACCTAAATTTTTAATCTTTGCTTCCTGGAATAACAGAGGATTTATTTCTTGTGGCAGTTACTTTGTCTAACCAATACTCAAAGCTTTAATTGCAGTCAAAATCTTGAAGATTTGTCAAGAGATGTGTTAAAATCTGGCCTACCATTACTTATTTCTTTAGATAATGTTTAATACTTTAACATAAACTAGCACTGTACTATTAAAAGCCTAAAAAAAATCTTATTGTTGTTAATTATTTGCATCTGAAGTGGTAAAATCTGCATGAGAAAAGTTCCTTCAATCTCTCTTCTGTTCTTCTCAAGCCACCCTGTAGAACTTTTTGCCCCCTACAAATCTGTGTGAAATTCATATCACTCATCTGTGTTTAGCATTCTGCTCCCTAGAGGCTTTGCTTGTATGTCATACAAAGTATTTATCGATAACAGTTTATATGCTGTTCCCGGTTAAACTGGTGATATGACTGGCATAATATTTTGTAGCTTCATAAACAGTATTCTGATATTGTATATGTACCTGAAGAAATGGAGGTAAAGGAAGGAAAACTATGAAAGGCCGTTTTCTCCATTGAAATCCACTCTCTGCTGGTTACTTTCTGCCACTTTTTACAAGAACTGAATAAATAAATTGTCACACAACAGGAAACATTAGCTTCCAGTTAAGGTGAGGTCGTTGGTATCACGTTAGTGTGCAGTGGATCTGTCCTTAATATCAGGTTCAATCAGTGAGGAAGATGACATTTCTCCAATGGGAAGCGTCAGCGTTTTTGCAGAGCTGTCTGTACAGAAGCAGCATGGGAAATTAAAGAGAAAAAACTGTTTTTATGTAGTCATACCACTAATGATGAATATTCAGTTATAATAGCAAACAATTCCACTAGGATTATGTGGGGACTACAGACAAGGTTATGTGTAGGCTGTGATTTGCAGTGATGACCTTTGATCTATATTCAGGTACATTTGGTTGAATGGAGACGGTAGGAGGTAAGACTAGTAGACTCTGTCTCCAACTGGGAAAGGACTGAAAGACAGACTTATTTTAATGTAGATACATGAACCTTTTGAGAACTACAGAAGTTGAGAGATAGGAAATTATATCTTTGAATGTTAATTCATCCCGCTGTCCGTGGAGGACTGCTGTACAATACATATTCAATGCTGCTGCCCAGACAGAACTGTACCACTCCAAGCAACAGATCTCCTTCTGCTTCTAGAGAGAAAAGTTCTTCTATCCCAACAGGAAGCCTATTGTAAGAAAATTTCTCCTGATATTCAAATGTTCCCTCTCTTGAATTAATCCTATCATTTCGACATATAACCCAGATAATTTTAAATAATTCATAACTTTTCTTTTTATTATTGTCCTTCAGATCTCATAAACCTTACTGTCTCTCCTGTAGTTGTTACTGTGCTAAATTATACTTTGTTATCATCTTTCCTTCCCCAGGTTTTGAGATATGTTTTGGTAGATTTAAAAACAAAAAACAAAGCACAACATATAAAGCACAGTCACTGATTGCCTTCCAAGTAAGTATTCTTTCATTAGTATGGATCAGGATAAATAAATATGTATATATGTGGGGAATGATATTAATAAGTTGATGCACAGAGCTGTAAATAGTAGCAACAAGGTGAAATTAGGAACAAGAAGTTTCGGTATGAATATCAAGATATATGTTCATATGCAGACAGAATTGCTGGAAACTCCATCATCTGAATCAATTGACAACGCAGTGGAAGAATATTAAAGAATATGGTGTACGGAATAACTTCAGTGACATAAGAAGATAGACTAAACAACACAAGACTATTCAGGTCTCTTATTTATGCAATTCACTGCCTGAAAATGAATAATTGTCTCATAGCAAAAGACTTCTAATCAACATATCATGTCTCTGTCTTAAATAACAACGTTTTAGCAAAACGTTTCTTAAGCAAAAATTTATCTCTTCATCTTAAGTGATTAAAATATAATCAAAATTATAATGTAAGCATAATTTAGCTGTAATAATAATAATTAAAAAACCCCAAACATATCTGGAATTGTAAGCAAAGTCTATGAAACAAGGATGTATTTACCTTGGATTAAAATGGGATATAATATTACTTTAGCAATGACTCTAGGAGAGGATGCATCACTTCAGACAAATGCCAGCAAATGATATGATCTTATGGCTGCATATGAGATATCAGATTATATGACAAATTATAACATTACTCCTTGCAGAAGCCTGCTACTACTGATGGGATAAAAAGTTTCCTGTAGCCAGCTGGCATCTGCAGCAGTCGTCTGTGTACATACTTATACTGTTTGCTCCTTCAGAGGATAAGAGATTATGATAGTGTTCAGGCAGAATTAAGAATGCTTTTAGACCTTGCTTTTTTTCTTTGTGACCCAGGTACCCTCTTTTAGACAAAAATATTCAAAGAGAAATAATAATTTCAAAGATGTAAGAAAATGACCTGCATTCAGACAACCTCTTGCTCAAGTATGTGCATGTGTGAGGGTTACAATAGAAAATACCTCCATTAGGACAGTTTTACATTGGCAAAGGAGTATGTTGTAGTAACAATGAAATATTTTTTTGTCATAGAGAGAAATATGCATGTGTTTGCTTTGGTAAGAAGAGAGAGGAGCAATCCATGTATAAGTAACTTTTATGCAAGAAAGTTTATTAACTTCTTTTTTTTATGAAATGAAGTTTATAAGTTTGGCCCTCAAATATTAGCTACACCATTAGGTTTAAGGAAATTCACCCAATTTTGGAAACAAAAACCAAGAAGACCAAGGCCCAAGCCAGGTGACTAAAGGCTGGCCGAAGAAATGACTGCATGTGTAAAATATCATCATGACATTACTAAGTAGCTACAAATGAAAACAATGCTGAAAACTGGTAGTGAAGCAAGCTAAAACATCAACAACTTGTCTAGGATGGATTTCCCATTGGACTTTACCATTCAGCATATAGGTAGCATGGAAAAGTTTACCTTTTTAAGATTAATTGATCTTAAAAGCTTTTGTTGATCACTGCTGTGTATGTGGGAACTAAAACTTTCCCAAAGTCTGTTTGGCAGACAGCAGTTTGCAGTGCTCTCAAGAGCTGTGATCTTGTGTGACATCTGTAAGAGGTGAGCCAATATCATTAACGTTTCCAAAATTCCCTTGGCACAAACAGGTGCATTGTGTTTCAAAAGAATAACTTTTCCCGTGTCCAACAAATATTTGTCATGTATTAAACCAGGCAAGTCTGAAGATCTTTCTTCACCCCTTGTTACTAAGCCCATGAAGTCTATTTTCCTCAGATACACTGCCCAAGAAATGACCTAGCGATAAAGACACAGCTGAATCCTAAAGATTCTTTATTCACTGCATTTGCTCATGTTGTTTTCAGTCATGGCAGTTCACAAAGCAGTGGGTTCATAGAGGCCCCAGTAAAGCCCCCAGTCCACTTAAAGAATGACAGTTTATCCAAGGCACTAATTCATGCCTTTCCATGCCTCTCCCCAGTGATCATGTTCCTTCACAAATGCTGTTACTATTTAAATTGCATATTGCTTTTAACAAGGCAAAGCTCCTAGGGAGAGGTAATATTTCAGTATATATCATGAGGTATTTGGGGAAGGAGGAGGGAAAAAAAAGGTAAGTATACACTTCTTCAGGTTTGTAGTAATTATACCTGTCATAGTGATTTTAAAGAAGGAGAACATAAGCACTTGGAACAACAAAGGAAAAATTATGATAGATGCTACATTCTGCAATACTTTCCCAAACTGTACAAAGCCCGGCAGCCTCTGTCCCTGACGGGTGCTCTGTCGTGGTTTCGGGTTCAGCCCAGCCGGTAACAAAGCACCACGAAGCCTCTCACTCACCCCCTACCCCCGCGCCTGGCCACGTTGGGATGAGGAGAAAATCCAAAGGCAGGCTCGTGGGTCGAGACAAGGACTGGGAGGGATCACTCCCCACTTATGGGCACGGGCAAAAGACAGGCTCAACTTGGGGAAGAAACAAAATCCATTTCATTTACTACAAATCAAATCAAAACCAAGGATATTAGGAAGGAAAACCAAACATCAGAACACCTTCCCCCCCCCCTCTCGCCTTCCCGGCTCAGCTCCATTCCCAGTGCTTTCTACCTCCTCCCCCCGGTGGCACAGGGGAACAGGGGATGGGGGTTGAGTCAGCTCGCCACACATCGTCTCTGCTGCTCCTTTCCTCAGGGGGAAGATTCCTCACTCGTCCACCGTGGGGTCCCTCCCACGGGAGACAGTCCTTCACCAACTTCTCCAACGTGGGTCCTTTCCATGTTCGCAGTTCCTCACAAACTTCCCTGGCGCGGGTCCTTTCCACGGGCTTCAGTTCTTCCCGAACTTCCCTGGCGCGGGTCCTTTCCGCGAGCTGCTCTCCAGTCTCACACTGCTTCAGCGCGGTTTTTACCATGGAGTTACCTCCATCTTGGGGAGCCTTCGTTCCACCATGGACCTCCATGGGCTGCAGGGGGACAGCCTGCCGTCTCCCCACAGGCTGCAGGGCCATCAGCCTCCTCAGGCGCCCCTCCTCCCCCTCCTTCTTCACTGACCTTGGGATCTGCAGAGGGGTTCCTCTCACGTTCCCCAACCCCCACACTGCCGGTTCCCCTTCTTAAATATGTTCTCCCAGAGGTGCTGCCACCGTCCCTCCCTGACTGGGCTGCAGAGGCAGGTCCGACTCTTCGGCGCCAGGGGAGCTTCTAGCAGCTTCTCACAGGAGCCACCTCTGCAGCCCCCTCCCCCACTACCAAAGAAAACCGCGCCACACGAACCCATAACATGCTCTCAGAGATGAGTTAGAAGCCCTTGTCCCGTCTGAGACAATGCAAAGCCCTGTGCAATAGTCCAGCAATATGCTGGCATTTCATTGTTCAATGGGTGGTCCTGCAGTTCTTGAAACACTTCCAGTGACGTATCAGCTGGTGCTTTTTCCACTGTGAGCTGAGTCAGGTATGTAAATCATTCCCAAAGCCTGATTTCTCAGAGCATAATCAGTTTCCTTCATATTACTAATTTTGTTTCAGAAAAGCCAAAACATGTTTTTGATGCACAAAACCATCAGGGACTTTGTAAGTCTCCCTGTGAATTACTGACTCTCCCAGTAAGGTCTTTTAATCTAGTTGATTTGATTAAAATTAAAGAAACTCGTTTTACAGAGACTATATGTGATAATATTGGTTTCATGTAAATTATCTATCTACCTAGCTAGCTTAACCCCTAACACACCTCTGTGTCACCCTATCTTTCCAGATCCTCCAGTAATAAGAGTTTGTGTGATACTAATGGTGTATGCACTTGAACAACTGAAATGGAAGATAAATTTAACACTTCTGTATTGAGTTTGTGTGGCAAGGTTTTGGTAGTGGAGGGGCTACAAGGGTGGCTTCTGTGAGAAGCTGCTAGAAGCTTCCCCTTTCTCTGACAGAGCCAATGCCAGCTGGCTTCAAGTCAGACTCACCGCCGGCCAAGGCCAAGCCAATCAGCGATAGTGGTAGTGGCTCTGTGATAACATAGTTAAGAAGGGATAAATAGTTGCGGACAGACAGAAACAGCAGCCAGAGAGAGGAGTGAGAACATGTAAGAGAAACAACCCTGAAGACCCCCAGGTCAGTGAGGAAGAAGAGGGAGGAGGTGCTCCAGGTGCCAGAGCAGAGATTCGCCTGCAGCCCGTGGGGAAGACCATGGTGAAGACCGTGGTGAGGCAGGCTGTCCCCCTGCAGCCCATGGAGGTCCACGGTGAAGCAGATATCTACCTGCAGCCCAGGGAGGACCCCACGCGAAGCCCACGCTGGAGCAGGGGAAGGGTGATGAGTCCTCCCCCTGAGGAGGAAGGAGCAGCAGAGACAACGTGTGATGAACTGACCCCAACCCCCTGCACCGCTGGGGGGAGGAGGGAGAGAAAATCAGGAGTGAAGTTGTGCCTGGAAAGAAAGGAGGAGGGGGGCGGAAGGTGTTTTGAGATTTGGTTTTATTTCTCATTACCCTACTCTGTTTGATTGGCAATAAATTAAGTTCATTTTCCCCAAGTCCAGTCTGTTTTGCCTGTGATGGTAACTGGTGAGTCATCTCTCCTTGTCCTTATCTCAACCCAAGATCTTTTAATTATATTTTCTCTCCCCTGTGCATCCAAGGAGGGGAGTGAGAGAGAGGCTTTGGCCAGCATCTGGCATCCAACCAGGGTCAAGTCACCGTAACTTCTATCCTCCATCCTTCATAATCTTAACTGACTAGCTGAGGGTACTCACTGTTTTGTCTTGAATATGCTCTGTAATTTCATTACATGCATGTATAATATCCCAGGAAAATGGTTTCACTATTTCAATATTTGCTGTCTTTCAACTCTGAAAAGGTTCTCCCTTTTCTTGGAAAATGTGTAAGACCTTAGCCTATTTGTGATGCATTTCTATCTTAATTTTAAGCTGGAATGGAAAATCGCTTGCATCTGTTGCAGAAGTCAAAACTACAACAGCTAACACTTTGTCTTATGAAAGCAGATTAATTTCAGATGAGTTTATTGTGAATGCAAAGCCACATAGAATAAAAGGAAAAGATTGTATAATCAACTGTTGAAATGTTGATGAGGCACTAATCAACACATGATCTTTTCTACCCCCAAGCATTCATGGTACTGTCATGGGTGTTAACAAGATACTTTGTTCATTCATTATGGAAAAATGAATCCATAGAGCATTAGCAGTCATTATCCCATATTAGTCCAAAATGAATAATAACAGAAACTAAAACTGCCTTATGCTTTTTTTTTGCCTGCAGTGATGTACACTCTTTGGTAGCAAACACAAGTTATACAGGGGCAACCATGTGTAACCTAATTCAGAATACTAGGTTGTATGTGAGTGTGCTTGTTTTTCTGGTGATATGTACTTTGTTCTGATTCTACGATCCCACACTTGTCAGAATTTCTGCAACAATGGTCTGTTAGTATTCATATCAAATATGTATTGTTTAATTTTGGGAAAGTCTCCTTTGTTATAGGCAATATTGTAATCCCAGTATTTAAAAGTCAGCTTCTGTCTTTTGTAAGAAGCAGTTACTACCTCTGTTAATGTGCAAGAAATTCATATCCACAGAACGAAAACACAGAATGTCGGATGCCTACAGGATGAAAGCTAGAACTGATTTCATTACATCAGATGAAGTTCAGAGATCTTCTAAAACACATATGTATATAGTTTAAATTAATACTGAAGATGATTAAACAAAGCTATAAAGAAATACTTACTGTCGCATAAGAAAAAAAAATTACATCAGTATTAAAATCACCATGGAAACAGAAATTATGGTCATTCAAACCATTAGAAATTCTGAACTTTTCAGCTTCAGCCTTGCCTCTAACAGAATCCTTATGCTGTTGTGAATTTGAGATCCAGGTTATTCACAGGTGACTGAAATTTCTTACCCAGGAACCTGGCTCAGAAGGCCTGTCTTTTTTGCTTCCTTTATAATATACTGGGGCAGGCAGGCAGCGTAAGTGTTAAACAGAGAGTGGTCCCACGCAGATTTCTCAATGGTTTTACTCTTTGACCAACTGCTCTGTTCTGTGAATGTATATCAGAGGCCCAGTTCAGAGCAGCCTAACTTGTCCAGAGACAAACATCATGACTGCACTTTAAAAAAAGGCGCAAAGAGGGTCTATTCATTTATTAACTTTGTAATCTTTAAAAGCCAGCTTGCCCAAATCCATCTTGTCTCCTACTGTGATTAGTTCAGTCAAAATCTACCTCCTAGCAAAGGACTGAGTAGGGACATTTGACGTTTGCTTATTAGATAAGCCATCACCAGAATGGATGTGCTAAAGAAGGCCTCCAATTCCTGCTAATGCTTGTTTGCTCCTGGGAAGAATACCTATTCATACAGGAATATTTCCAGCCTTATCCTGCAGTTCTGGGTAAATGAGATGTTGTTGTGCACATGAGCCTCAAGTGTGGTTCAAGTAACTAAATTTAATTCTGTTATTATTGCATAGTTCTTGCCTTTTAAGATAAAAGCTGCAGCTCAGGGCTGATGATGAAGGGCAGTAGCAGTAGTTTGAACACCGTGCAGACTGTCAGATTACCATAATTAGACACTGTTATTAGTAGGCTCAGTGTGGGAACCCCTGAGAGAACAGATACACAAGGTTATGAGCAGTTTAGTTCATTTTGAATGAATGATAGGAATATTCTCTAGAACGTTTTTTGAGATAAACACTCAGTATTTACAGAAACTGGAACAAACTTTGCAGGAACTAACATACAGCTAAGAAAAATTTGTCTTATCTACTTGAGGAAAAGTTATATTAAGTGTTTAAATGACCTCACTTTGTTAAGTGACTTACCTGGACAGTCATAACTTCCTTGAACATTGAATATTTGACTGTTTATGGGTTTTTTCCTAGTTAATTAATCATGGTGGTATTCAAAAATGTGTATTTTAATTGAATGTCCATAGTAAACCCCAAACCTATTAAGATTTTTTCCTGGATCAAATTTATCAAATATAATTCTTTATTATAATCTAGTACTAGAATTAATTTTTTTCACCCATCTAAAAGTAGGGGTTTCATCTCAGTTAATCAAGTCTACTCCAACTACAGTCAGTATGGCAGAAGAACATTTCCACAGGGTGGCTTGTCCCACCCTACAAAAGATACAATAAACTGTCTCTGGTGTGCTTGTTCCCTCCATTGACTGGAAGGGATCCAGAAAGTTAGTTTGCATGCTTTTCTATGTCTGAATTCCTTATATTAAATGTAATGACCGCCAACTAAAGCGTTACCCCTTTCCTGTGTTCTTTATTGAGGATGTTGTACATTGCTGCTTGATGCTCCGCATTTGACTAGAATGGTCCAGGCAAAAGAAGAGTGTAATTTAGCTAGGAAACTAAATTTCATGGTTTGGAACCCCAGTCCTAAAAAGTTACTCTAATAGAGAGCAAGTGAGCATTCCTATTGCATTTATACTATAAGTTCAAGAGACATACAGTCTTCTAAAATTTGTTTAAAGCTTTTCCTCTACCAGATGAAAAGACTTCTCTGTCTCTTTTTGCCACAAATAGTTAGAACAAATTGTCTTTCACAACGGGTATATATCCAAGCACTGTAGGAACAGAAAGGAAAACTTGCAGAACCCTGTGGACATTGCACAAGATGTTAGTAAAATAATATAAATTTTACAGTCAAAAAAGCTGTGTGAAATAGTCTGAATCTCTAGACAAATTAAAGTGAACATCAGGTATCAGGATTAATGATTTTTATGAGCATCATTCTGTGCTCATTAACACAAAATCAGATCATTAGTAAGAATTTTTGTATTCCTTGACTAGCCTCCTTCTCTTCTGTGAATGGCACTTGTCTTTTCCCAGCTATCCAACTGACACTTAAAGGGGTTTCTTATGGGGAATTAACAGAGCTAAATTAGGAAATTGTCCTGGGAAACACTCTGTGGAGCATTGCACTGAATCCTTTCCAGGTAAAGTGATAATATTGTAACTTTAGGATGGCAAAGAAAGTGCGAGCCACAAAAAGTTCAGAAAAGTCTTCAACTGAAGTGTTCATCCTTGCAGAGGAAGGTGATAAATGCACTCTTGTTGCGTGTATCACCCTGTTAAAATTTATTTTTGTGCTTTAAAGGATGATACCAGGTACACTGAGCCCCAAAACAAATACTTTCTGTAAGCAAGCAGAAAGAAACAAACCAATCCCCTGCTAAGTCCAAGATTTGAAACATACTGATTCTGATTTTTGAAAAATTGAATTCCATCATGGAAAAGAAATGGTCAACAAAAATGGTGAAAACTGATTTATCATTTTACTCATTTTTTTTAAAAAATTAAGTACTAACTTCATGGGGGATTTTTGATAATTCTTAGAGACTAGGAATTCATCCATTTTTATGACCATTAAATAGTAAACAGCCTCTTTAAATTAAAAAAGAACCTCTGTTTTTCCTCTATGTTTTGTGTTTAAGTTACTCTTCCAAATCAAGCTTATGAGGTTTGTTACTAGCTAGTTCATAAGAATTTTTGTCTCAGTATTTAAAAACATAAGAATTGTCAGCTAGGAGCATTTTCAGTGTCTGCTTTTCACAGCTGATGTCCTATGTTTCCATAACTTTATTTCCCTGAAACTCCCTGTTGACCCAGTTTCACGCTGTGGTTTGCTTGAAAATTATGGAATATTCACACTCTGAGTGGTACTCCGGGGACTTGTATTTTTGTGCACACACTCATATCCACTGCAAAGAAAAACCTCCATTGACTCTAGTAATAAATCACCATATTACAACCATCAGGGCATTTAATTTACAACTCAAATCAATTGGGACTTGCTGATGCTAGACAGTAATATGCTGTCAGTTTAAAAAGCTGGATGCTGCAGCTCAATGTGGGATGGGCTGTCAGTCAGCAGAGTGACAAAGCGACAATTTATGGTTTGTAAAAATCCAGCAGATAAATTGCAAGAAAAATGCACTTTGACTTAAGCAGCATACTGTGTGGAATATGTTTTTGCTAAAAGGACTGGGTAAGGTAGGAGAAAATTACCTCTATTGAATTGAAATACTTTGCTCTCTCTATTATATGTTGCTTTAAAGGACCTGTTTAATGCTTGAGATATTTAAAGAAATGTAGTAAAGCAAAATGTATACACCAGACATTGTTTTTTGGTGATGTAGGGACTTCTCGGATAGTCATCTAATGTAGATCTGTATAACTTCACTAAAGCTCACCTGAGCTGTATGGAAGGGTGGTAAGCGCAATGCAGTGGGTGCTGGGTGGAGGGAATCCGTGCTGCAGGCTGCTGCTATGGCACGGAAATAGCCATGAGTTGGTAAGAAACAGGACGTTTCTTACTGTTAAAAAACATGAAGAAGACAGGAGAAACAGTTCCCTACCTAGACAAAGGTCTACTATCTCAAATGTCATAAGGCCAAAAAGGAGAACAGTCTCTCTGCAGTATCTTCACAGCAAAAAGTGAATTGAGAACACATTGGGGGCCATTTGAAAAAGGTTGCATTGAAGGAAAAATAGTCTTATACATATGGCTCCTACTTCCACTAAACCCTAGCTTTTGACAAGAATCATAGATAATTTTTTATTTTCTGATGGGGATGGAGGGAAATTGTGTTGGGTTTGGTTTTGGTTTTTGTGGGGTATTTTTTTTTGGTGGTTTTTTTAGCCCTTGTGGAAATATAAAAATAGCTTTTAAAAAGTTGCAAGTGTTCTCCACATCCAAACTGTCCAATTCTGAACAAATGGCTGCAGCCATGAAGCTAGCACATGAGTTTATTTTCATGAGGTTTGCCACCTTTTCCCTATTCATGAACAACTTTGAAAGAAAAGAATTGATTGGCAAGTACATTCATGACAAGGTAAAACGTTGAAAACATTAAGGTATATGGCATGAAAATTATGAATTATCATGTATAGTGTTATGAAACATTCTTTAACCTAATTTGCAGAAAAGTGAATTGCTATAAATAATCTACAAACAGGAAAAGGAGGCAAATTTGTCAAATTCCACCTGAGCTGTGTATTTTTGAACAGAGTGATATAGTTGACTTGGAAAATCAACAATTACAGATTATATAGAGAGTAGTTTTACCTTACCTCTTGGAATATACTTGATTTGTATCCTAAACACATATTCCTCTGTACTGTACACTTTTAGTGCTGTTCTGGTCTACTGCATACTGTAATTAGCATGCATTCTCTTTCTTAGATTGAATTCTACTACCTCCAAAAGCTGTTTGAATATGAAGTCCCTTACTACACTCTCCACACAAGAGTATTAAAGAGTGTATCAGACAATTATTGCCTCATGTCCCTTCATCGTAACTCAATCCTGACCCCTAGGGGTATTTAGTTTCTAAATTTGAATAGGAAGGCTGTCATTTTGTCCTCATATCCTCTGAAGATTTGGCCATTCTGTTGAAATTCTCAAGGCTGATGATGACAAATATCAATGTTTTTTATATGAATTACTTCTGATATGACTGATGGTCATAAAAAAGTCACCATATAGAAGTTATAAGTGGCATAGGAATTAAATTAATTTCTTCAACCCAAGAATATTGTCATTATTTACACTCTATGACATGACAAACTATCTAGTTGCTGTTCATTCATAACCTTTATGCAATTTTTTGCCCACAGAGGTCATAAATCTTAAAGATATTTAGATTGTTATCCTAACTGCATATATAGGTACCCAAGGCTCCAGAGATCAAGTAAATCCTTAATAGTCTCACAGTGACTCAAAGCAAAGTGAAAAAACATGTCTGACTATTTCTAAGTCCAACAGACATTTTTCTATCATGAAATGGATTGTAATTGTTGGTATTATTCAGTAACTGATAAAAAGACCTTCATTCTTTAAAGAGTTACTTATATAGAGGTCATGATAAAGATGTAATCCTGACGCTCTTGAAGTCCAGTAATTCTATGTTAAAACTTGTAACTCTTTTTTATGCATTTAGTATTCCCTGAATTCAGAATTAAATTCTCATATGTGTTCTACCAAGGGGACAGTCTTGTATTTCTGGTGAAGACAATTCTTGCTGGAAGAATACCCTGATGATGTCAGAATTTGTATTTTTTGGGTGTCTGCATTTATTTCTATTTATAAAATATATATTCAGTGTTCTACTGCAAAGAAAAAAAATGCAAACACATTCAACAAATTGAAATTAATCAGAGATACCTGAGATCTTCATTACATTGGCTCTTCTATTCTCTGTCTCTTTTTTTTTTAATTTTCCTTATTCATCTACAGGAAGATTTCTACAGATGTAGTGGAATATAGTCACCAAGAGTTAAGATTTAAAAAAATCCAGCTTCACATCAATACTGGTCCTTTCTATTGTGAAATTACTTTTTACACTTCATTTGATGATGGAAACTTGGCAACCACGATGTACTTTTATTTTTAACTTCATTTCTGATAGATGCATTTGTGAGAGACTTCTTGAAAATCACAAAGATGTTTTTGCTACTTACTATGCAGTAGGCTGCTGCCACTTAGTGTGCAGTAGAAAGCTACTATAATAGAGCATGAAACTTTTGAAATTCATAGGTGAATTCTCAAAAGATGGGCTTGCAGCTGTTCCTGTGCTGGAGATATATTTATGCTGTAGTATATTTGTGTCTGCAGTCAGCAGTGATCTTTTAAGGACCAGGATTCAAAATC
>VYZV01039893.1:768-11045 GCA_013401275.1 Pandion haliaetus | reverse complement strand
GGTATAAGAGGCTTCCATGCAGTTTCTTTTAGGGGCATATGCTAAACACTGTTCATTTGCTTATGGGTCTGAAGAAGGGTGTATTTGGATTTTTTGTGAAAGTATGAACTTGCTTCTCTTGTCTTTGGAGCTGTAGTGTGTGAAATACCAGCCATCAGTTTTGCTGTCTTCTGCCATAAGGTGGCGTGATTTCTTTGCAGTTTGTTTTTTTTAAAACTATCCAAGAATAAAGCATATTTTTTAATATATTATTTTAATAAATAAAAACAATGATTGCAAGAGAATATTTCACTTTTTCTTTTAAATTGTTAGATTATGGCTGGCTACACATGCACAGGCAATATTCTTATAAGGTAAGAGTTAGCTGTAATGGTACGGTTGCCCCTCGTTAAACATTTTCCTCTTACCTGCAGAAGCTGTATTACACATAGAAGAAAACAGACAAGTTTGTAGGATTAACCTCTAGGTGATTTTTTTACTAATAGAACCTGTATACAAGATTATTTTAACTCTGCAGGCATCAAAATAGGATGAGAGTGCAAAATTAATGGATGCAGTTATGCTATGACTATGGTGCAGAAAATGTCTCACAGACCACACAATTTTATTTCTGAACTGTGGAAATTGTACTTGTTCACACCAGGGCTGAATATGATTATCTTGTAAGTTGGAACTGAATTAAAAAAATTAGCATGTCTAGTATATACCTTAACTATGTTGTTTTCACAAGAAATGTATTTAGAACTTTTTCTTTATTAAATTACAAGAAATCTGTTTTTATTAAGAACAGATTCCTTTTTTGTATGTAGTAATAAATTTTCCTGTGTGAATCATTTGTCATTATAAAATAGTGTCCATTAACAACCACGTTAAAATTCTGTGCTTTCCACCAGTTTTATTTTAGAGCATGTTTGCTGGTTCATATTTGCAAGGTGTCGCTTAGGCCGAATGAAACTTGCCATGATTTAGGATTATTTAATATTTGGACTAATGAGAGAGCATGATCCTATCTTTCTTCCTACTTTTCTTCCCTGTAGGTAAGTGCCACTACTTTCATCCTCTTGCACGATTCTATCCTGGCAAAGGCATTGTTTATAGATTTATAAACACATTAAAGATGACTCTGTAAAACTGCAGAGACTAGAACACTGCCTTTGTAAAAAATTTACATTAAACAGAGTAACCCTTTTACTCATCAACAGTTTCGGAACCAGATTCCATAACACTTTCAACTGTAGCTCATTCCATTCATATTTTAATTTTTCTTGAGGTCTGTAAAAATGGGGGACCCTTGCAGTATTCCCTTGAAGTCAACAAATTTAGGTTCCCCCTCGCCAAGGAGAACATTCAAAGCTGTTCTGTTTTCTGAAAATCATTGTGGCACTTGTACTTTTGGTATTTCTCTGTGGTTAAAAATAGGGCAGAATAGTATAATGAGAGACATAATATCTTAGGCAAATAAGTGTCAAAGTCTTTGAGTATTGTTAAATAATCTTTAAATGTAGAGATCTTTTTAAAATTAAAGACTTTAATTCTTTTATCTAAATATCAGGACAAAAAAGATGGCTGTTGCTGCTTTTCTTCTTGTCCTCATCCTGTTTTGGAAACCTAAAAGAACTTTTGTCAGATCAAATTTCTAGAGTTTAGTAATGTTTTCAAAGTTGGAATGTATCATATATTCCTTTTAAAAATCATTGTGAGGAATTTTGTTAAAATGTTCTATCTTAATTATAAGCATTAATAATGTAGTATTATTAGCTGTTATTATAGCTAATAATGCTTGATTTTTTTTCTGTTTTGTTAATTCCACTGAAGCAACTTTTTTTGCATTTCATCTGCTAATTGAAAGCATACAACACATCTCTTGGTATAAGGTTTTTATACTAATGAATGACATGTCTCTGCTGGATATTAGCTTTGGCATCTGTGGGTGGCAAAAACCCCTAAGTGCTCATTTGACTTAATGATGAGTTTTTAAGTGGGTACCTGTCTTTGTTTGGCTGATTTAAATAATCAGACAAAGCTTACACGGGGAGATAATAGTTTATATTAGACCAACTAGTATACTAGGAAAATCAGACAAGAAGAGCTAAACATGCCCCAAACTTTTCCCATCCTGTCAGTTGATCTAATAAAAAGTATTAACTCTCCCTGCAGAGCTTGCTCTACTGATGTTCTTAGATCATCGGCACAGCCACAGTGCCACCGCTATGGCTAGTAATAATTATGTGATTTAAATCAAGAGTCCTCTTCATTCTCAGCTTGTAATCATGAATTTTTAAAATTTGAAAAGAATGTATATTTTTGTCTTAGGTTTCACCAATTTTTTTAAGCTATGATAACTTGCCATGGGCTGCCAGTACACACAGGTTCCACCGTGTACTACTATTAAGTATTGCATCTTTGGCATATATTTTTTCCTAATTTTTATCTAAGATGTAACTGACTAATTGACAGTTTTGCTGTCTGCTTTCATGAAGGTGGAGAAAAGGCCAGCTGTGAAATAAAACTGCATGCAAGAATAAAATCTTAATTTTTGTATGTAAAAGGTAGTTCTGTATTTTTATCATGCTAATAATAGAGCTCTTAAAGGGCTACTCCTGTCACCTATATGGATATTCTGAAGTCTGAGTGCTAACACAGTCCAGCCACCTAACGCTGCTGTTTTGGAAGCTTCATGGATCTGTGACCACAGCCTGGGTTCTTCATTTCTCTTTGAACCTGCCCAGTGCGGCTCAGTGGAGTAGCAGTGAATGAGTAGCAGTGATCCTGTGTCTCGGAGTGTGTGGCCAGGGGTCTGCTTTAAAAACAGTGCAAAGAGTAAGATGTGTGCATAGTGGTTTTATAGTCACTTGCTGTAACAGCTCAAACCCTCCTGCTGAACTAAAATATATACCTTTAAATAGCGTTAGTCATGACATTAAACGTTGATTTCTTTACTCTGATTTAGTGTATGAGGTCATGGAGCTGATCAGTAAGGCTTTGGAAGCATCCAGTAGTTTCTGCCAGGCATTCTTCTGCTCTGTTCAGGTCTTTGACTGTTACAGTCCTGGCTGGAGTTTTACCTACTCTGCTGTGTAGTGGCTGCACACCTGTGCTGGTAAATGAAACAGGGCCAGGACACGGGGGCAGGCAGGGGATTGCAATGTTTGTACTGTCGCCTTGTTGGAGTTGTCATTTATGTGGCTTCGTCCTGGGCCAACTGCTGCGTTTTCTCAAATGACTTTGGACATGGTTTAGAAGTTAGCCCTAATAGCTAGCATCACTATGCCCAGCAGACAGTTTGGATGCAAGCAACTTGATTGATAGGAGGTTGGGAGCGCTTGGTGGTATGATAATGGCCAGAAAGCACCAGCTGTCTTTGGAACTACACAATAGCTTATGGCGCTGTTTGACTAGTACACATATAGGCAGTATGTCTGTATGTTACCATCATCTCATTCTGGATGATACCTATGTTATCCCTTAGACATGCTTTGTTGCTGTCATCATTCTTAGTATGTCTTAACGACTTCCAAGAGCATAATTTTTTCACATTTGGTTCTCTAGACTGCTCTATTAAGAATTTCAAACTTTTCAGCCTACTCTAGAGGATCTTCTTCAGGCTTTGACTTTGGCATGTGTGATCTTCTCAGGTACTTTAGTTATATCCATTGTTACTCCCTAAAGAAGGAAAACATCATGCTAACAGTATACATTTATTTATTTTTTCCACAGATTGTGCACTAGCATTAATGTTAAGCCTTTGCTGGTAGTTTATACTGTACCATAATTTTTAAAATACCAGTACCAGTATATGCTCTTAAGTTTTCCTTACATTTATAGACTTTATCAGGGAAAGTTCTTATGCTCTTCACACTGTTTTGTGAACTGTGACAAGGGTGGGTTGGTCAACAGATGAGTACAGTTGTGTGTAACCTCTTGTCGTGGTTTAACCCCAGCCAGAAACTAAGCACCACGCAGCCGCTCGCTCACTTCCCCCCACCCACCCAGTGGGATGGGGGAGAAAATCAGGAAAAGAAGTAAAACTCATGGGTTGAGATAAGAAGGGTTTAATAGAACAGAAAAGAAGAAACTAATAATGATAATGATAACACTAATGAAATGACAACAGTAATAATAAAAGGGTTGGAATATAAAAGTGATGCACAACGCAGTTGCTCCCACCCGCCGACCGACGTCCCTGTTAGTCCCTGAGTGGCGATCCCCCCAGTTCCTAAATGTCACATGGTATGGAATACCCCGTTGGCCCATTTGGGTCAGCTGCCCTGACTGTGTTCCCTCCCAACTTCTTGTGCCCCTCCAGCTTTCTTGCTGGCTGGGCATCAGAAGCCAAAAAGCCTTGACTTCAGACTAAACATTACTTAGAAACAACTGAAAACATCAGTGTGTTATCAACATTCTTCTCATACCTAGCTCAAAAACATAGCACTATACCAGCTACTAGGAAGACAATTAACTATCCCAGCTGAAACCAGGACACCTCTTTATTGTGAATTGGAGATACTTATTTCTAGATACAATCCAGAATGCTAAACTGTGTCATTTTTTTTTTTTTTCCAGACACTGTTAATAATGGGATTTGTTTTCTGTTATTGCAATTGGTAAAATGACCATACTTCAGTGATTTTAGTGTTTACTGTTTTCTCCTGCTTTTGGGTTATTTTCTTTATTTCAGATTCTGGAGAAATTTGCCCTATAAATTTGCATGTAAAAAGAAGAGTAGTTAGAGAATATGCTGAGAGCTGGATCTCATCTCTGCTTACTTTGTAAGGTGCATATGCCAGTGCTCATCCCATACTTCAGTGCCTGAGAAGAAAACCAACAGTGTTGCCTAGGATGCATTCCATGGGGGATTCAGTCCCCATATGTACAAAGACAGTTGGCACTGTATAGAGAAATTTCTCCCTGAGGAAGCACTCAGTACACTGTCTGACCCTGCCACTCAAGTGCTGTCCAAGCCTTATTGCCTCTGGGCTTGGCTCTCCAACACAAGCCAATTCTGTCACAGAACCAGAGGCACAGTGTATGCTTTCGGGGACTAGATACGAACTTGTATTCTGCATAAATCCTCAGGCAGCAGGCCTTACTTCTTGTCAGTAGCCAGTACCGCCATTATTAAGATGTGTGATTAAATGGATGCAGGTGAGTGCACAAACTGTCAACACCTCTGATGCAGTCATGTTTGTGGAACTACAAGGATCAGCCAGGGCGAACAAGTTAAAGTAACCACCTGAAGCTGCAGAGGGGTCATATCCCTTAGTTCAGCAATAAGAGGTATCAGACCTTGGTTTTGGCTCTATTCTTTTGATTCTGGTTTCCTTGAGTAGCGATGAAACAGTCAGTGCTTGCAGAACTGGGACTCTTGGTAGGTGAGCAACCGCTCAGGACTATCTTTTGCTGTAGCCTTTGTTACCTAGCACTCTTTTAAAATTGGGCTTACTCCCTTTGAACTGAACAGTTTGCTCTTCTGGGTCTGATTCAGGAGGCACGTGATATTAAGGTAGAGCAACAGCTTACTGCACTGGGGTTGGTTGAAATCCAGAATTATTTGCTGCTTAAGGCTGCTCTTTGCTTCAGTTTCTTATGTTACACTTGTTGATTCAAGAGCATCTTTTAAGGCTCCTCCCGACAAGGTGAGCAGTGAGGTGAACGTACTCAAGGTAATAAGGACAGAAGCAGTCTCTGAATATGAAAGCAGGCTGCTTTTATAGGACTGAATGACTGGATGACAAAATGGCAGATGAAAATGTATGCAGATAAATGTAAAGCAACGCAAATGAGGCAAAATAGCTGTAGCTTCATATATCAAATGATATCTACATCTTTGAGCTGACTGTTTCTTCTGAGAAGTGAGGTTGTTGAGTTATAAAGGAGAGTTGCATGAAAACATCGGCTCAGTACAGTAGCAATGAAACAAAATCCTGCATTATGAATTATTAGGGAAGGAATAGAGGAAAACAAAACCACATAATGATTCCATTGTATACATCTGTGATTTGCCCACACCTGGTCTCTTTATTTCAAAAATGTTATGCTATATTAGAAGTAGAAAAGGTTCAGAAAGGCGTAAGAAAGAGTACAAAATCATGGGTGGCATAGAAAAAGTAGTTGGGATTGACTGCTCACTGTCTCCTTCGGGACAAGAAGTCGGCACTATTAATTAAAGGTAGCTGGAGCCAGGAGCAAAACAAACAGAAGAACACGATTGTTCATGCAGGAGGTGAGTCTGTGGGACTCCTCACCACTGAGTGCTGTGGATGCAAGAAATTTGCATGTCCTGGGGGGAAAGTGGACAAGTATTTGGAAAAGAGAGCCACTGGGGATTATTAGGGAGACAAGCCACACCAGGTTCAGGAAATCTCCTGAACTAAAAATACCTGGAGTCTGGGAGAATGTAATCAGGGAAATGTCCTAGATGTTGCCCTATGCTATTTGTCGGTAGACATCAATGTGTGGCCACTACTGGAAACATAATACTGGCTTTGGTAAACCCATGTTCTGAACTGATTATGTTCTTCGACTCAAGGATGGGCATTGCTTCTCCTTAAATGTGGGATTATGGATTGTACTATCAGCAGAGGAAGCTGTGTTACCTTTCACTTGGTGTAAACTTGTTTGTTTGTAAAGTAAAGGGCTCGCTGACCCTAGTATCTCCTAGTGCAGTGTAACTGCTGTGCGCTGTGGGAGCATTCACTGTTTGTGCTACAGCCGTCCGAGGGAGAGGGCACCTGCAGCTTTCCTTGTTAGAGCTTCTGCTGTGAAGACAGATTGCCCATGCAGTTCCCGGGTGGGAATGAGGAACTGGGTGACTGGTTTAAAGCCTTTCTGTTCCTGCCCTCCCTTGGCTGCTCTTCTTGTTACCTGGTATGTCTTTTTGTCATGTCATGGGCTAATGGGGTTAAGGAGGGATTTTTGCTCTGTGAGACCTAGTTACTGTTAGGGAACAAATTAAGGCCTTATTGAATGAACTGAATTGGTATCTCTAGAGTATAATCACAGAATACATATGGCACAAATGATAGCACTGTAGCTATCCATGAATTGTTTCTGACCCTGTCTCCATGCTTAAACTGCTGGGATTTTGGCTAGGAGTTGGTACCATTTAATTTTCACTGTCCTCATGGATTTATGAGTCCAGTGAAGTTTAAAAATAATAAAAAAAAAAGTCACCTGTGGAGCTTCTACTAGTTGAGCTACTGCTTTTTATTCAATATCAAATCATCAAAGCATTTCATCTGTTCTCCCGATACTTAAAAATATACAGTAAAAATCCCATCTACTGCTGAGGAACTGCAGAAGGATGGTATTTAAGCATTATTTGTTGGGCAGAATGTATGTGCGTTTCTTTCTGAAAATACACAGATATTGCTGGTCTGTCTGGAGAGTAGGTGTGGTATTGAAAATTATGAGAATCGTGTTTCACTTGGAACGCGATCCTTGTAAATGCCAATGCCCTGCTTACTCAAAAGAACACGGGGCGTTTTGGTAGGATGAGATAGATTGCATAATATGCATACGTGTGATTGTAATCATACTGAGACACGTACGTACATGCCAGAAACCGAAAGAAATTTGCTGTGAGTCTTACAAGTTTTAACAATTTTTTTTCTTTAAAGTATTTTAAGATTATATTTTAAGTATTTTTATAGGGATTGATGGCCTAGTTCATTCAGATAATATACTCATCAAAGGGGAATGTATTAAAAAAGAGAATACGTTGGAGGAGAAAACAATGTTGACTCAATACTTAAACAAGTTTGGACAAATGTTTAAGACTGAGTCCTGTAGGCCCTTACCGAATGCATTTTACATTAGCAGATTCCTCAGCAGCATGCTGTTGCCTTTACAGAAGCTTTATTGTTACACAGGACCTGCCTAAACACCATTTTAAAAGCTGCCTGTTCCTTTTGATGAGAAGATACAGAACCAGTATTGAGGGCGGAGATTGTGCTGGGGAGGGAGGAGAATGGGAGAGGTGTTGATAGGACAACAGACAGAGAAGCCTCATTTTTTTACTGGACTCTGGAAGAAGTAAATATGTGTTCAGAAAGAGCGTAATAATAAAATTGAAGGGACTGTTTCTTAACAATGAGCTATTAAACTTTATACATGGAGAAAACTTTTACTGATAGTCAAGTGTCTGTAAGTATAAAGTTTTGTTTGTTTAAAGTGAACAGAGAACAGGAATATGGTTTAATGAGTAGTCTTCCGAGCTAAGAAATCTTGCAGTGAAATATGATAAATAATGCTTCTAAGGATTCAATGAGGTTTTAAAGAGACAAAGTTTGTAAGTATTTAAGTTGACTTTCTACATAAGCTCTGTTATGAAATTAAGTATACACCATTTTTATAGAAATGTTTTAAATCTCTCTTTAGCATTGTATTGTTTTTAAAATGTGCAGTGAATATAGCAGATATACAGATACTTCTCTAAGTTTTTTATAAATCTGTCACTTAATTTTCACTATACTTGCACATGTGTTTCCGTAAAGCAAGAATGTCATAAGTTAACTTCTAATTGTTACAGTGTTTTTTTAAGGTGTGCTGCTAAAGTGCTTTTTTTTTCTTCCAGCTGGATTTTTATCCAGTAAAACAGAATCCAGATGTATGAGTTATTAAAATAACTGAAAATAAACCAAAAGTATTTATAGAATAAAAAATTTCTGAGGTGTAGAGACTTCAGACCAGTTTTAGTTTCTTGTTGCTCAGAAAACACATATTTTGTAAGTCAAGGTCCTAGCTGTGTTACCAAATTTTGACATTATAGTCTTATTCTTTATGTCTATATATCTCAGTGTAATTGTCTTTAATGCTAAAACTATAGCAGCAAAACTATCAGATTTTAAAATGAAAAGGGAAAAAAACAATTGTAAGGCTTAAGAAGATATATATGCATTATTTACCTAAAAATTAGTAGTTTTCATGCTCAGTTTGACGTTGATTTCCTCAAAACCTATTGATTCTTAGAGGCTCCATCTGCAGTAGTAGGAAATTCAGAAGCAGCTTAATGTGTTTCAGTGGTCTGTCACTTAATCATATCCTCCTTAATATGTGATATAATTTTAATTTTAATTACTGTTGGGCTGCAAGTCACCTTCCATCTGGATGTGCAAGTTACGCTCTTTCTGCATGTTTTTATTAGTGGAGAGAATTCAGTTGTCTTAAAATGTTGATCAACAGAAGGAAAAAAATAGTAATTATTTGAAAAAACATTTTTGAAAAAGTGTATTTTTTATTATCAGTTTACAGTCAGGCTGTACAGAAGTATTTTTCAAAGTTTACAATACGGCTTTCAAACCCAAACATTTGTTTTTAGAGTAGATTTCTGGATGGCAAATCTTTCTGAACTTAACACTTTAAAATGTGTACATCAGTCTCAGAAGTGTAGGCAGACAGCAGGGGGCACTCGGAACAGCAGTTTGCATCTAGTCCCTTTCCTTCACTGTATTTATTGTATGGGAAGTCTTAGTATTTGACAAGGTGGCTTGCATTTCAGTTATTTAAACACGAACAAATTCCAAATAGTTTGGCTTGAAAATATTTTTCGTTAATACTGCCTTGGAATAGGAAGGACTTTTATCTTTAAATTGATAGAGGTAAACCACAATGTTGTAAATAACTTCCCTCTTTTATCAGTATCACATGTGGGGTCTGTTTATTGTTGAGTAGCTGAAAAATCGTTGACAAAAATATATCTAGAGAGATTATAGAAAATTTGAAGAATTAGGAAAAAAACCATTTTATTTTATAGCAAAGTTTTCTTAATTTGTGTGTAGGCTTTGTGATACTCCTGCTTTTTTTATTTCAGTACCTAGGGTCAGCGAGCTAAATCATATTCTTAACAGATATTTTTTCTCTGGCTTTCATGCAAGTAGTTGTTGCTTTCTTTAAGATGAGATAAAAAAAGAAATACTTGATAGTGATGAGACTTAAGATTTTTGATGCTGGATTCTCCAATGTCAAATTTACTTTAGGAATCTCTGTGACTAGGAGCTGGTCCAGGGATTGCCTTTTTCTAGTTGCCTGGCATTTCTTGTGTGTATTTTCTTCTTTTAGGAGTCAGGGATATTTTAAATCCTATTCATCTTTTGACAAGTTAAAACTTATCCGAGCTTCCTGTCATTCTGTCTTTCTCTTCAGATTTTTCTGCTCTGAAAACAAATGTACAAAAGAAAATAGGAGCAGGAAGTGGAAGGAGGGTAGAAGAGAAAAACAGATCAACCATATCTGGGGTCTCTACCCCTTCCCACAGTTTAGCTTCTAAGCAGATGGAT
>VYZV01039892.1:0-32722 GCA_013401275.1 Pandion haliaetus | reverse complement strand
AGTCCCAGCTGAACTTCAAACAGAATGGGGACCATGCGTGAATCAGAAGTACTCCAGAGGCAGCTCTACTGCCATATAACTATTCTGTAGCTACACTACTACCACTATCTGAAATACCTGAACTAACTTCAGTGAGCTATGTTTATGTAGTGACTGTGGCATTAGCTATCATTTTAAAAAATCAACCATCTCGGGTTGTGCAGCAATTACATGCTTTGCCTGCCTATTAGAACATTTCAGGACCTCCAATGTTGTGAACTAAAGACACGCAGTTTGCTGAAGAAGCTAAGCCTGTACCACTGTTACCTAAACTGAAGCTGAGCCTCTATAATTTGACTGCAGCACTCCTGACAGATAGGTTTGTTGATGTGCTACTAGCACCATTCACACAGCAGCCCATTTTCTCCTTCCTGCCACCTCACNACAGCATGTTCTTCGGGTCTCCCTGGGGAAAACAGCTCTCAAGAAGGGAAAGAAGTCAGTTTTGTAGTGCTTGGTGATACTTGCTTTTTGTGGTCTTTTAGAATCATTTTAGCAATTCCAAGCTCTGTTGAGAACAGCAGTGCACCATTGCAGACATATCTCCTTTCAGCAGAGCTGACAGTGACACCTGCACTTCTCCCATACGAAACAGTACACATTTAGCTTGCAGAATTAAAAAATGCAGCTACAATGCACGTATCACATCTTTTCTTACTTTGGTTCAAACTTCATCTTGTTTCAGTTCCAGAAAACTGTCAGAAAGCCACAATGCCTTTCACCCCACTTCTTGGCCAGCACCTGTCTGACACATGATGTAGCACTGAAGTTTTTGGCCAGTAGGATGTTTTTTTCTAAGGTGTGGTAGCAAAGATTATTCAGCAAAAAATAAGTGGTGGACTGCTATCCATATCTTGTTGTCCTGATCCTGGAGTTTTCACTTAAGAAGTAGAGATGGGCAACAAAGGATTTGATTGCAGAAGGTATGCTTTATGTGCTATTTGAGGCACCTCCAATTTCCATACCAGAGTAATGGCTAAATAGATACTGTTACAGAGATATTCTTGGCTCTGGTCCTAAATCATTAGCGAGGATTGTGGGTTTACTATTAAAAGAATAAGTGTTTCTTTAGAATCAAGACAGATTACTCTAAAGAAAGTGAAAATTACCAGAGCTCCAAGCCAGCCTGTCTTTCCCAGGATACCAATAGCTAGAAAAAAGCAGAGGTCATGGATCATATTGTGTCACTTCACTTTATTGATATTTTTCATGTTTCAGGCAGACATCCAAAATGGGATACTTTGCCATAAAGCAAAAGCAACAGAAAAGAAGTGGCAATAATAATGCACCCATTATTGGTTGTTCCCACACCTACAATCTTGACACCACAACAGGGAATCTGATGTGCACCTTTTCCTTTCCTCTACTCTTTGCCTCCATTAAGTCATCAGAATATTTGTATTTCTTCATAGCATAAATGTATTTAGAGTATCTTTCAGTTATATTAAAGTGTCTAAAAAAAATTGCCTTACTTTGTGGTATCATATCTTGAAAGACAAGGAATAATTTAAGGTGCTAGTTTTTCTAGGTATGATCTAGGCAGAATCCAAGTACTCTCTAAACTGATCTGTCAGATTTTTGGTGTACTGGTGGTCCACTTAGAGCAAGCATACTCTCTTAGCGTGTACAAGAAACACCTGTATAAATCCAGAGATAAATTCCACCCACAGAAAGTCCATTGTGTAAGTCCATTCTGCTGTCAGATGGTGAACAATTTTGTCTGTTGAAACACACGTTTTCCTCTTGAAATATATAGTTCTTTCACATTTTTTGATACAGGATATATGGCTTCAGTTGAGATCCTGATAATAGCAAACTTCTGTGTATGGATAGCTTCAGCAAAACTCTGGCAATCATTGGAGAGACTGAGGGGATGAGCAGAGTTCACATCTTAGCAGTGTTTCTTTTATGCTCCAGTTTCTTCTGCTGTGCAGCGATAGAGGTCTTAAGCTTTCACTGGCGTAAGTATTTCTAAGAGTTCAGTCACTGACTGGGATCAGAAGGAAGCCAGGTCATACATCAGTCACCCTCTTCTCACCTAAACCCGTAATGTGTAAGAAAAAGTTGTTCTTCCATCCCAGCTGTCACTCATCTGAAAGCAGTCATGGACTTTCTCATCATTGAGTCAATTTTCACCCATTGTCTTGGCAAAACATCTCGCCTTTCAAGTGACAGGAGTATATTTTTTTCCACCTATAAAAAATAACAAGAGCTTTTTAAATGTGGTGTCTCATCCATACAACTGCCGTCTTCTCAGATCTGTCAGCAGGACTGCATGTGTAGTCACCTCCTGGTCCCATTCTATTAAAATAATGTGTTGAGGGTTTTTTTAAAGGGGCAAAACCAGTATTGTTCAGACTTTTTAGAGCAAAGTCAAGAAGCAAATAAAAATGCAGTTGTTCTTACAGATTGGAGAAGGGATTACTAAGCAAGTATCCAGGACAGTAAGTTCTTTGTCCAGCTAAGCTGCAGCCAATGCAAGCTATCTGGCTACATCCTACATATTTAGGTGTACATCTCCCTGCACCCTTGATCTAAGCGCTGAAGTACCTGATTAAGCTATTTCACTCTCTGTCCTCAGAAACATTACAGTATTAAATACATCTTTTCATGCTCACCAAGGTCATAAAATTTGTAAAGTTTTCAGCATTTTAACAGGTAAAAATTTAGGTACTCCGGTAGTACCAGTCCTTTCCCTTTTCAAGCCTTCCATTTAAAAATCCAGTATGTTGGATACTATGTTTGAAACATCAATCTTAAATTAAAGCATTGTCCACTTTTCTTCTTCTTCTCAAGTCATATATTCATTCACATGGAGCTCAATGAGTACTTTTTGGAGCAAGTATTTTTGTTTTAGCCACAATTACAAATTCCTAATTAAGATTAAGTTAAGTTGCTGTCCTGGTTTCAGTTTCAGCCCAGCCGGTACCAAAGCACCATGCAGCTGCTTGCTCACTCCCCATCCCCTCCCCTGGCCACGTTGGGATGAGGAGAAAATCCAAAGGCAGGCTCGCAGATCGAGATAAGGACTGGGAGGGATCACTCCCCACTTATGGTCACGGGCAAAAGACAGGCTCAACTTGGGGAAGAAACAAAATCAATTTAATTTACTACCAACCAAATCAAAACAAGGATATTAGGGAGTAAAACCCAACCTCAGAACACCTTCCCCCACCCCTCCCGCCTTCCCGGCTCAGCTCCATTCCCGGTTCTCTCTCCCTCCTCCCCCTGGCGGCACAGGGGAACAGGGGATGGAGGTTAGGGTCAGTTGCCCACACCTTGTCTCTGCCGCTCCTTCCTCCTCAGGGGGAAGATTCCTCACTCGTCCCCTGCTCCACCGTGGGGTCCCTCCCACGGGAGACAGTCCTTCACCAACTTCTCCAATGTGGGTCCTTTCTGCGTTCTGCAGTTCCTCACAAACTTCCCTGGCGCGGTTCCTTTCCGTGGGCTTCAGTTCTTCCCGAACTTCCCTGGCGCGGGTCCTTTCCGCGGGCTGCTCTCCAGTCTCACACTGCTTCAGCGCGGTTTTTACCATGGAGTTACGGCCATCTTTGGGAGCCTCCGCTCCACCATGGACCTCCCTGGGCTGCAGGGGGACAGCCTGCCATCTCACCACGGGCTGCAGGGCCATCAGCCTCCTCAGGCGCCCCTCCTCCCCCTCCTTCTTCACTGACCTCAGTATCTGCAGAGGGGTTCCTCTCACATTCCAATTCCCACTACTTCCTGCAGGTTCCCCTTCTTAAATCTGTTCTCCCAGAGGCGTTACCACCATCACTGACTGGGTTGGCCTGGGCCAGAGGTGGGTCTGACTTGGAGCCAGGGAAGCTTCTAGCAGCTTCTTACAGGAGCCACCTCTGCAGCCCCCTCCCCCACTACCAAAAAAAAACCCACGCCACACAAACCCATAACAGTTGCTTAGAAAGAAGATACAGGAAGAAAAAGAGAAAGCTATTTTACTACAAATAAAGTCTGCTCAAGGAGTGGTAACAGGTGAATCAGAAAAAGCAGATTTAGTGTCATTGCTACCCTCAACACTTTGCTGGTGTGATCCTAAGTCACCAGATTGTGATGGGTCTTTATTAAAAAAGATCTTGACAACAAACAGAAAGATATAATAGTATAATTAAAAGAAATCTTGATAGTTTATATTAAGCATCTATAACTTCTCTTACATCTTTAATAAAAGACTAAGCATTATGGCAATGTTATTAGCATAATAATTGCTATTGAAATTATTAGCAGAATAGTTTTAACACATTTATTTTTAAAAAAACATTCTCTGAAATTAGCAATATTAATAATCTTTCCTTTATAAACTAGAGCAGGTAGAAATTTGGATTGTTTGGGAATTTGGAATTTTTACTACTTTTAACTGCATTTGCAACTAAGTTTTTAGATGAAAGGTAGATAGGAAATCTGTAGTATTCAGAGCTTGTTTTTCATCATCACTCCTGCATGATGCCATCTTTCACACCACCACAAATGGTTAGGACCTCATTTTATTCCTTCTTTGTGAGTTGATGAGAGGTGGGACAAGCCACCCCTATTGGGCAATAAGGCCTAAGTTTTCTTTTATGTCCTGTTGCACATCCTGATTTGACCACACCAGCTAAAGGTGAGAATTAAGGTCAAAGGACAGAAATAGTTGTTTTCCCTAGCATAGAGCAATCCTTTGAGTTCATTTGAGAACTGCCTTTTTATGATCAGGGCTATCGTCTTTGTCTCCTCTCTTCCCAGTATCTATAAAGTGTTTCTGAACTCGTATGAGTTTTTTGCTGTTGGGAAAGAGTATGCTAAGGTTGTGTTTCTATATCTAGTTCTTGAGCCTCTTGCTACAAAATATTCTTGCTTACATCATTTCTGCGAGGCTGTAAAGGGTTTGTGATGAGGGCAGGCCCACCTTTGTCTTAATTACTCAGGACATGCATCCAACAAGCTCGTAATGTTGGTTGCTCACAAGAAAAGTCAAAGAATAGCTCAAGCATCCTTGAAGGCATCTATTTCAGCATCTGTCATGTAGCACAAAAGTGTCAGTGTCTTCATTTCCTTCTGGGAATACACTGTATTGTTCAAGTGATTTCAATAAACTTGTCACATGCCACCTTCCTTCTAAAATAGCTGCATGAATAGGCAGTATAACCTAATTTAGTTCCACACAGAAGTCTTATAATTAGTGCAATGTTTGTGTTTTCTCAAAATCTGTTCTGGAAATGTTTAGAACATTATAAAGAATGAAAATGTTCAGCCAAATAATAAATGGTAGTTATTAAAAACTAAGAAGCTGAGTGCAGAATAACAACATATTATTATGTATTTTTCTTATCATATAAACAATAATTTGGTGTCAGCACAGTCATTTAGGGGGAGGCAGGTGAGTCTTGACTTTCTGCTCCACCAATGGGCATATAACCATGACAAACATATTTATTGCTTCTCTTCAGAGTTGCACGCTGCTACAGCATTTATGGTACATTCAACTCTTTGTAGAGGCTTACTCTAAGTTTTGCAGAATAATAATGTATTTATGTTTTTTTCAGACAAGAAGCCCTTCTTGCTGCCATTAGTGAAAAAGATGCCAATATTGCTCTTCTAGAACTTTCATCCTCTAAGAAGAAGACCCAAGATGAAGTGGCTGCACTGAAACGAGAGAAAGACCGTCTTGTGCAACAGCTTAAGCAGCAGGTGAGTAGAGGAGGGCTAGGAAAGAAACCAGTTAATAATCTGATATGAGACTATTATCTTGATTTGTGGAACTAATAATGTATACTTCTGTTATATGTTGGGATAGAAAGTACATAAATAACAATTCCAAACTAGCTACCAGTCATGAAGCCTGTAAACATGGTGTGGAAAAAAGAGGTCTCTGTATTGAAGTAAGTTTCTTTGTGTCACTGCCTGAGCAGTAAATGTGATAGAATGTATAGGAAACCATGAATGAAAAGGACATTGGTTATTATCTTCTACAGGCACAAATAACCACAGCTTCAGAGAAATGTAGTCATACTTCTCTTGGTGGTCTGTATTTGCCTTGTCGGGGAAGAAGAGTACATGGAAGAAAATCTCCTTGCTGTAAAGCTCAAAAATGAATGTGTTACACCATAGCCTCTACTGTGATTTCTAATCTGTGACCAGAGCACCATATGGGAATGCCAGCTACTAGAGTACAGTTTGGGAGGTCTCATACTTGTGAGGCGATTGGTCCTTTCCTATTTCCGGCCTCTCCCATTTCCAAGATCTTTTCCTGTTGGCATAACAATCAGAAAAAGTGTGTTTCTATTCAAGCATGTAATATTGTGTTTCAGTATTGAATGCAATGTGAAAAATACATTGCCAATAAAACACAGAGGAAGCAAAAGACATCCCTGGCAATAAGAGATTTAGGATCTGAAAAATATGTGTAGATTTTTCACTTCAGCACTTCTGGTGAGTTTTTCTCAGTTATTCCCTTGCCACATTCCCTGTAATAGCACATACGCTGCTGCCAATCCAGAATCAACTTCTTCAGTGCCACCATTTCTGTCTTCATAAAGTTTTATGTGCAACATTTCATCTGTCAACCAGATGATTTCTGTTGCTGTCAAAGACAGTAAGACAAAACCAGGTCTGCTTTCTGATAAGGGATTTCTCTGCTTCTTCCTTAGGAAACACAAGTAGATTATTGGCCATGTATTTTTAAAATAACAATTATTAAAGGTTTAATTTAAGAACAGTAGTTTTGTTATACCAGCTTCAAAACAAGCAAGAAGTATAGTTTACAGTCTTGTATTATTTACTTTCAAGCAACAGTTGTAATTACTTTCTGTTGTCAGCTAGATGACCTCCTACTAGAACAGGATTCAGAAGTGTTCACAGCAATGTAAAGTATTTATTTTCTTCGTGTAATTATCTGTAGGTGTTAGCAGCCTTAATATACATTACCACTCATTCCAAGAGAAATTGGAACTTTATTGTCAGTTCTTGTTGTCCTAAGTTTAAATTCTAGCCCTTGCCCTTCCATTTCCTTCTGATTATCTTTTGTGGGTAGATGGAACAATCTTTAGTGTTTTGTGATGGGTTTTTTCCTGCTGAAAATTTGTATATATTTAATTCATGTATTAAGGTTTTGATTATCTGTAATGACTTAGGTTTCAGTTAGGTGATTTTTTTAACATTGTTGTAGTTCATATCATTATTTTTTAGTGCTGATAAGTCTTACAATATCATATGCTGTTTCTAAAAAGACATGGCCATTTCCCTTAAGGATGCCCATTCTAAGTGCTTTTCTGTACAGGTGTGGGATACTTAATTTCACAGGTAAACTACAACTGCAAAGGAGATTAATTTGAAATTGTTCTTGCTATGAAGTGAAATCCATTCTGAGCTGATATTGGAGCGATAATCCTTTTTCAAAATGTTCATTGGAATATCCAAATGCCTTTGAAGTTTCTGGTTCCAAAAGTGCCATCAGCTGTAGAGACTCATCATTGTTTAAGATTGTCATCTTAAAAAAAAAATGAAGAAAGCAGAAAGTAATCTCCTCAACACATCTGTGCTATAAGTAGTATAAATACAAGCTATATATAAGGAGTATAAATAAAAAATCACAGATAATGGGGCTGCAAGGTATTCTCAAGTGCATCCCCAATCCCCAAGGCAGAATATATGTTTTATATAAACAATCAAAACTATTTTTAAACCATACCTGGGAAATATTTATTTGACCTAATAGAGGTTTGACACATCCTCCCTAAAATCTATCCTACATCTTAAGGATGTATCATCTTTAATCCTTTTTTGCGTGCAGCTTTCAACACATTGAAAGAAAAGTTCCTCAAAGTGACTTATCATGGGGCAGTAATCTCACCACCTCTATGAGTTGCAGGGGATCTGAAATCACATTTATTTTTTTCAGTACCAATAGTTTTGGTGTGTCATTTTTCTTCATCAATTCAAATCATACCAACTTTGACAGCTCCAGAAATAGGAGATGGGTCAAAAGAGAAGGCTATGAGACATTACAGGATCCTCATTACTGATATAGTCAAAGGGAATCTCATTTTTCCACATGCTTTGCAAATAATCTGTGTACTTGGCCCTTGTGGTTCTCTTCAGCTATTACAGGTCACCAGCCTCATATTTTCCAACTAAACAACTGTGCTGCTTCATCAATTTAAGTTTTCTCTACATGGACCCTTTTCTACATCTTGAGAACAAAGGTCCATCTGTGTTTGCCAGCTCCATAGGACTATATAGCATTTCGGGAACTTCTGAAAAGTTTAGCTCTAATTCCTAAATTTACAGTAGAAATTGTGAATGAAAAATCTTTCAGACTTGCAGATATATTGAACACAGCTGTTCAAGAAAGGCAAGGGATGCCAGTTAATCAAGATCTTCTGGAAGACTTTGAAAAGCAGTTCTGGAGCCTAAAAAGTTTATTCAACCCTTCAGATTCAGAGCTCGGATCCTAACCTCAGTAATTCCTTCCTTCTGCCTTTAACATTGTTTCAGAACTGGTTTGCTCCCTGATAAGTATTTGGTATTTCAGTCCATCCCATTTCTAGGAAATGCTTAGACTTTGTGGTGGGAAAGCAGCTCTTTCAGTTGGTTGGCATGCACAGTTGACTAAACATGATGCTTCCATGTACATAGGATGCAAATAGAAATGCTGAACAATATCAGAAGGGGGTGGTTTGTGTGAAGAGTTATGCATGCTGTGGTAGGTACCATAGGCCTGATTGCTGAATCTCACTGTGAACTGGAAGGAGCCTCTGGCAGAGGTAACACTTTAGGAGAGAGGTTTTCTGACTACGCTGCAATAGTGAGTGTGAATGGATCCAAGTGTGTACGATAAGATTCAGATTATGACTTTTCATTGTTTGTGCTGGTTATCGTTGAGTTGCTACGGTAGCAACCACTGTTAGCAGACTGACTTACTGTTAATTGGCCTTTCTCAGAGTGTAGAAAGATACAACTCTTTCCCAAAACAAGAACTCATTCTACTGATGAGCATCAATTTACTTCTTAAAAAAAATTCCAACTTCTTCAGCCCTGCAATTTCAGATTATTTTTATCTATTTCAAAATATTGGTGAAGACACATAGATTCATCAAGGAAAGGTTATACAGATTCTGGAGGACTATGTGGTTATTCCTTGCTTTAACTCTCCTTTCTCCCTTCCCAACACTGTCACGTTCCTGGTCGCTTGCACAGGAAGGGTATTACTGCGAAAGAGAGGGGAAGGAGTCCTGCCAAAGACATTTTGGTTCTTTAATTTCTTTAACTATGTGTATTAAAGTTTGGATGAAGAGAGGCATTTCGGAAAGAGGATATGGCATCAATGTTGTTTTAATTTAGAGTTTCTAGGCTCTGAATTGCAGGAATGTGCCTCAATATAGAGACCATTTCCTAATGAGGCACTCAGCATTGACCAGGCTTTCCAGTAAATGGAGCTGCCTGTTTCATATTGGTTGTCAGTTTGTATGAGGGATTTCCTCTATCATCAGAAAGGCAGGCCAATTGCAGGGTGAGGGTCACCAGCTAATGTGGTCCCAATTTACTTCCTCCTGGAGTACTTTATCTCCGTGAGTAGTTCATGGAGAAGCAGTGATTGGGAGGCTGCTTCACCAGAGGGGGCCAGGGCTGATGCAAGAGAGCAGAGCTGAAGGTTGTCTAACACAGTCCAGATGTAGTGTGGCGAGCGCCAGCCAGCATGCTCGGCTTATACGCCATGCAGAAGCCCCTGTGATGTGTGTCACGCTGGAACTGACAGAGACCCGAGGAGCTTTGGCCTGGTTTGTGGCAGCACATCCACCTCTCATCTCTTAGAAAGTAGCCTGTTTGCCATTTATTCCTTTCCTTGTCAAGGAAAGTTTTAACTGTCAGGGTACATTTATTGTAACAGGGTGAAACACTACTCTGCAGCTTTGAGTTGTAAAGGGAAGGCATATCTGAATGGGCTGAGGTTTTCCTGTCTGTGGGCTTTGTGTCTTAAAAGCTTGGGGTTTTCTACTAAGAGCTGTTTGGAGCAAAGATTGTCATTTTCTGTGTTTGTATAGTGTCTAGCACAGTGGGGGCCCAACTTGACCAACATCTCTAGGCACTACTATGCTATAAATGTTAAGTAATAGTGGTGAAATTTTTAGGAGGCTCTGAACTGTATCAGTGTCTGTTTTCTGACAGCTTGGAGTATTATTCAATTGAATTGTTTGTGAAGCGCTGTATTCACTTGTATCGTTATATAATGTTTCATACTTATTTCCAATTCTTTTAAATATACTGTAGCAAAAGTTACCAGCAACTAGCTTGATTCAGTGTTATTGATGATGGGATCTCAAAATTTTCATTTTAAGTGGTGTGACTCCAGGTTAGATTAATACTGTATATATTTTTATTATGCTGCCTTTTCCTAAATAAAAGTAACTTTCAGATCAGTTCCTCAGTCTTTTAAGAACATGTCAACTTTTGATCCTATACTTTAGCATGCTCGCAGAACCACCCAGCTTAAGTTTAAGCTTTCTCCACATATTCCATAAAAATTTCTTTTCTTCTATCACACAGATTGTAAATGACAAATACTGAATAGTACTGGGCTCAGGACAGAGCTCCATGTAACTCACTTGATTTATTCAGTTATACCTGTAATCTATTCTTGAAGACTATTAGTGAAGGAGACCTTCAGTCTTGGGAATTCATTTCTATGGTTCATCTGTCTTTATCATTATAATGTCATTCTGCATCTGAAATGTCCCTTACTGCAATTTAAGCTCATTACTACTTTTTCTATCTGTTACGGGCATAGAAAAAAAGGACTATTTCTTTGCACTTTTTAGCAGCCGTTCTCATTTACACAGAGATATCTCCTCTGTGTTATTCTCTAAACCGGGCAGTCTCAGTTCTTCCAGTTTTCATGTGTCTTGTTTTCTAGATATTGGATCATTCCAGTTGTTCTTTCTTAGATTTTATTTGATTTGTCTTTTTCTTCCTCCAAGCGTGGTATCCAAAACTAGACAAAGCTCGAAATGAGGCCTTTCCTTAGCTGAACTTGTTCATGAGCATGTTATGTGAGACAGTGTCAGAAACCTTAATGGAGTCTTCCAAAACCTCACCAGTTCCCACAGGTTCCCAAAAATAACCATTAATAGCTTTCATTATAGTAGATAAACACTTTCCTAGTATAGTATAATCAGAGCTAGACAATGTCAAGACATCTGGGTTTTTTTGAGTACCATCTCATTTGTTCTTTTCCTTTTCTGACCTAAAATTATATTCTCAAGAGTATTGAAATAAATATTATTAGTCACCTGAGTACAGTTTTTAGTGAAGACTAACACAGAAAAGGCATGAGCACTTTGAGCTCTTGGCTTTATTTTTTGATGGCTTTCACTTTTGACTGAGTAGAAGATTAACCTTTGTCTTCAGCTTCCTTGCATTCTAATGTACATCTCTAAATGTCTACTTTTTCTCCCCTAGTACTTCCATTTCATATGGTCCCTTGCCTTTCCTGTTCTTGCTGCATACACTCTTGCTGTTTGCTTATACTTAACTTAGTGAAAAGAGCTCCTTTCTGTTTTAGTGAAGGGAGGTAAGAAACCTCATGCTATTGAAAGTATGGGTTATGTAGTCAGCTTGCTTGCCCTTCAGAGGAATCTTTAATACCTGTGGTTCCCTTCTACTTCTATATCCTCATCATGATCATTCCTTCCTCTGTGGGCCAGCATGAATTTGGAATCATAGAATCATTTAAGTTGGAAAAGACCTTTAAGATCATCGAGTCCAACCAGCAACCATGCCCACCAAACATGTCCTGAAGTGCCCTGTCTACATGCTTTTTGAATACCTCCAGGGATGATGACTCAACCACTTATTTGGGCAGCCTGTTCCAATGCCTAACAACCCTTTCAGTAAAGGAATTTTTCTGAATATCCAATCTAAACCTCCCCTGCCGCAACTTGAGGCCATTTCCTCTCGTCCTATCACCAGCCACCTGACAGAAGAGACCAGCACCCACCTCACTGCAACCTCCTGTCAGGTAGTTGTAGAGAGCGATAAGGTCTCCCCTCAGCCTCCTTTTCTCCAGGCTAAACAACCCCAGTTCCCTCAGGCGCTCCTCATAAGACTTGTGCTCCAGGCCCCTCACCAGCTTTGTTGCCCTTCTCTGGACACACTCCAGCACCTCAATGTCTTTCCTGTAGTGAGGGGCCCAAAACTCAACACAGTACTCAAGGTGTGGCCTCACCAGTGCCAAGGACAGGGGGACATCACTTCCCTGCTCCTGCTGGCCACACTGTTTCAGATATAGGCCAGGATGCTATTGGCCTTCTTGGCCGCCTGGGCACACTGCTGGCTCATATTCAGCCGGCTGTCAACCAGCAACCCCAGATCCTTTTCTGCCAGGCAGCTTTCCAGCCACTCTTCCCCAAGCCTGTAGCATTGCATGGGATTGTTATTTACTATTCCCATAAATTGAGAGGAATTATTTGGTGATCACTAGTATTAATATTTAGCATTTATGCAACATTTAATATATATTTTATCTAGCCATGCAAGTTCCAAAGCTGTTTTCTCTGTGCTGCTTTGTGCTTCTTCCCTGCAAAGATTTTGGCTGGTATTCCTTATGAGGCCAAGGTACTGCAAAGAGTTGTTTCTCAGGTAAATATGGTACATTGAATCATGAGAAAAAGGAAGGAATTTTAGATTCCAGAATAGCTTCTCCCCCAAAAATACTATTTTTCCACTGTTACTTGTTTCCCTGGAAACCCTGCACACTGACACCTGACACTCCTCTGCTGTGAACTTTTCCAGAGTGAAGTACCACTGGTCAGAGTAATTTCTCCTTGTAACAGGAAAATGTAAAACAGGTCAAAGGAGACTGACAAGCAAGCATTTTCCTCTTACTGCCATGGAGCTGTACCAGCATGGCCACACTTCTGGCAGTTTTTATTACCACCCTGCCTGATGAAATAATACAGATTCTGTGAGGCATGCAGTTAGTCTTTGCTTTGCCTTAGCTGCCCTGATTTGCAACCATGTCTGATGAGAGTGATTACCCTATTACCAGATTAATTTCTTCTTCAGGTGACTTGGATACAACCACTGCAGGTAATTGCTGAATGTAGTGCTGTTTCTGTGACAGCACTACCGTTGTTTTCCGAGAGCGTTTGCAAGGTCCCAGTGGCGTGACAGTGGCCACTGGAGTTTAATGAGTGGAGGTACCTCTCTAACCACTGTCAGAAGGGGACTTGGAAGTCTAGGAAGATGTATTTAAGTTGTCCCAGTGTGGTGGTGGTGGCTTCTTTATAGCTGAGAAAACAAAGTAAAAGTTAAGGTTTGAAACGAGTGATGAGATTCAGGGTACTTGGATCCATTTTTGTTTATTGATCTCCTCACCACAGTACCCACAAACTTGCACTAGCAAGAGTGGAAAGAAATAGATGCAAAAGTGGGGAAAGGAAACCTATGTGATAAGAAAGCTAAGAACACAGACAAGTTTGAAGGGGACTTGCATGTCAGGGTTGCCTGCACATACTGGGCAGAACAGAAGGTGCTCTGTGAATTCTGGTATGCTCTGAATGCCAGGTAAACCTATTCAAAACAGCAACAGACAGATTAATATACTTTGCCAGGAAATTTTCAAGGACTAGTGAAGCATTTTGAGAACTATTGTCACTTGGAGTGGACTTGTTACCTAAATGGTGCAGTCGCGGCCTTGTTTACACACTGTGTGGTATGTAGAGTCAGTGTAAAGTCATCTTTTTTCAGGTTCTTGTACCACCACTATCTGTAGGGTCAAATGCAGCTTTACAAGATTTGAATCTACTTAGTGGCTTTAATATACAAAGGTGCCAAAATACATAGTTTTTATAGTATATTCTTAGCTGTACTGACAGTGTAGCTGGCATGCATGTGAGCAGGCAGAGGTGGGGGAAATCACTCTGTACAATTTCTATTCGGGAAGCTATTGGACTAGAAACAGAAGAAACTTCTGGCTGAAGTGAATATATATCCACTAATTGGCTCTCATCAAGCATTGCCAGCTGTCAAATTTAAGCATTGTGGCTTTTGTCGAAGGCCTGTAATCCACCCAGATTATCAATCACAGCGCTGCTTGTTTTGCCAGGCTTTGCTCCTCAGTAATTGTTTCTGTCAAGGGGGGATCTCTGCCAGGAGCAGACCCCAGCATCCTGACAGCAGCCAAGCAGGCACAGAAAGCAAGGCTTTGTCATGCCCTTGAACACCGCTTCCTGAAGCACAGCACAAGAAGCCCTCACAGATTAAAAGAAAGCACCTTCTCCCTGCCATGTGCTCCAGACTTTTTTCCCATCATTTTTAATCACCAATTACCACAGTAACAGCACTCAGTGCAGCATCAGCGATCTTTTCTGGGGCAGCATTTCATCTTCCTGTGGTATTACTTACGCTCTCATTCCCCTCTCCCTCCTCCTTTTACCCTCTGCCTCTTGTATTACTAAATAGTAACGTATGTTCAAGTGAGCTCCTTACTGTCACTGGCTTCACAATACTGAAGAAGGGAGCTGCCTGTTGGCCCTGCTGTAAACAGCCACGTCTGCTTTCTGTTCGTGCCTTCGCTTGTGTCTTGGCCGGTAATTTCTAGGCCATTGCAATGGCAGCTTTGTAGGTTTGCTTGAAGGGGAAGGTTCTTTGCCTCACTGAGAGACAGAGCTTTAAGGTTCATAAAAGTACTCTGGAACTTGGATGACAATACAGTACTTGCTACCCTTTCTTTCTAGACATTTGTAACATTTAAAAAGTACTCTATGGACTAATATTTCCCAAGTTCAATCTCAGTTTTCAAAAACCTGTATCAGTCTATCAGAAATATTCCTCCGTTTATTGATTATAATAAGATTTTCATATTATATTTTTACAGCTTTTTAATTCACTAGAATTAAAGTGACTAGAAAATCAGGACTGCTGCACAAGTCTAGGTTAGCAGTTGAGACACCCTGTATCCACATCTGTAAGTGACAAGCAACCTGCTGGTGTTTGATATCACTTAAAATTGTTAAGCCTATGCTGGGAAGATCAGGCTTGTTAGTGGTATTGAAGAGTTAAGAACACTGGGTGAGCTTGGTTCCTCCAGAAGACTGCACTTGGGAAATCTAATTTTGGGCCTAAAAAATAATGATTCCTTGGTCTGTGAATAGTATTTCTGGACATTAGTACAGTGTAAATATGATCACTGTTATTTCACGTCACAATTGTACCATATGGTGGTTTTCTGTAGTTACCATGGCACAAACCACTGGTCTCATAGGCACTGTTTTTCAGTTAAATAAAGAGAATATATTAGAACAGGTCTTTTTAATACATACATCCAACAGAGCATTTTTATATTTATTTCTATGAGAATAGAAATGTTGAGAACAGTTACTCTCAGTTTCAGACAGTCTTTGTGTTAGCTGATAAGTTCATGAGATAGATGCAAAAGCTCAGAAGGAGAGGTTTAGAAAAGGTCAAGATTGCCAATAGTTGTTAATTCAAGGAATAAAATTATGGGTGCATCTTCTTTTGCTTAACTTCTACAGTTTGGGGGGTAGTTGGGAAGGACCTGTACATGACTACTCCCTGCTTTTTGTCCAGCAGCAGGATGTGCCTCAGGGGTAAAATATTTGAGGCTTTCCGACAATCAGTTCTTGTGGCTGGATTGGTTTGGCCTCACTCTTCCGGTATTTGAATTGATGATGTTTGAAGGCTGACTGAAAAATACAGTGAGTTTATGATTACATTTAAATCTTGTCATTTAAACACATTGTTTAGGGAACTCTGAAGTTTTGATGACAGAGAGGATTCCACCTAAACATGTAAATAATCTTGATGAGATAAACCTGTGATTGTATTTTTTATGAAGAAACAGGAACTTCACACCGAAATTTCAGATACAGGAAGATTTTGAATGACTTGTTTGAACTCAGTAAAAATCCTGATATTTTCCAAGATGAGTGTGTAACTATCCTTACTGATATTTCATTGATTGGATGCAGTTTTTTCTATACTAAATTATTGCTGTTTGTTTGGGCTGTTTTACCTGGCACTGGCAATTGTCTAGAAGGCACACATGTCCCTTTACCTCATCTCCATTCAAAATGTGCTAACTTGGTACATTATGCTTATCTGCTCCTACATTTATTGGCATTATTTCCCAGGGAACACACAATACACTGAACAGTTTCACACTAAAGCTATAAAGTAAGACTTTACTTGTGGTTACTTCTTTTTGGATGAAAAGCCTAACGAACCTGTGACTTTAACGACTATCTTATATAAAAAGCAATTCACATATTGATAGTCAGTAGAAAGGTAGTGGCAGAAAGCTGAAAAGATTTTACCAGCTTTAGTATTGGCTTTAATTTGTGTAAGATCTGTAACTGGTGAGGTGATAGGTGATGCAAGGTGTGTTCCAAAAATGTGTAAGGAGAAGGTGAAGTCAGAGGTATGAGGTGACTGATTGGTTTCATAAACTTAAATATGTAGAAAGTTTCAAGTAGATTACAGATTAACAATTGTATGACTTAATATGTCAGTGATACGTTCTTTACTTGAAGGAGGAGTGATGGAAAGAATTGTGCACCTGGAAATACGTAATGAAAATTAATGATCTATAAGATAGAATACATGGTATGTTTGGGACTGTGTTATACTGTGTTATTTTGGGAGTAACATAATAAATCAGTGCTTTTTTGCTTGAGAAGAGAAAAATACATAGTCTGCAATAGAGAATTTTAATCCCCACCATCTTAAAAATGGATAATGGAAAAATGTCTCAACTGTACAGAATGAACTTCAGCTTCAGTAAATAGTGGGCTGTTGATGAACAGTGGTCTCAGGTATTTTTTGAGCTTATGCACTGAAATACCTCTCACTCTACAGATTTTTTTTCTCATCCACTGTATTAAGCTCCTTAGAATTCTGAAAATATTTTCCCTTTTTGAAACAATCTGATTGAGCCTAGTCCAGTACACCATATCTCAGGCTGATGAATAGGTAATGCAGGGTAAAACAGAAGTTTCTTGTTGCAGTTGGAAATCTAAGATGTATGCTGCCAATTAGGACTAGTTTCTTGGTACTAACCCTTCACTAATTTACATACCAAGTTGTGGAAATTGGTAGGATAGTGTATCAGGTTTATCAAAAGGAGACACAGATTTATGAAATTAGGCATCAGTTACTTATGATAGCTTCTGCAAATGGATGGGTGCTGGTGGCTGCAGATTACCCTCAGTTCTGTTTAATTCATGGTGTTCTGTTGTAAGAATTCAAGTCTTAAAAAAAATTACTGTTCATGTTTTGGTGCTGACATAAATGAATAAATTATGCATTTTATTCCTTAATAAGTACATGCTGTTTTCTACACCCCTTTTCTAAGATGAAAAAATATTCACGACCAAAGAAAAGGTGTGTAGTTTTTCACTAGAGGTAATGTTTTTGCCACTTGACGTTTGTGAATGTGTGTAGGGAGGGGATGGAGATTTTTCTGCTGGCTTCTAACTTGGGAAGCTGTGAGGAGTCTCGTAACAGCTGCCAACTCCGAAAGATAAAGATGAGAAAGTTGATATTGATGGAAATACTGCTTCCAGTCCCTCCCTTGAATGGGAATCTGCAGACGATGCTGTCAAATACAAAGTAGTGATTTTGGCAGATCATCTTTAGGGCAGTTGTGTTTCACTGTCTCTGAGCAGACCTGTATTGAACACAAAATAAAGGAACGATTTCTGTCTGCCCTTCTTTGCCTAAAATGTGGTACCAAAGGTTTGAGCCTTTTCAGTACCAAGAAATACTTTTAGGGGATAGTCCAAGATTGTGCATAAAGACAGTAAGTCTCAAACTCAGTTATCAAAAGATCGCTCACTGATTTTACTTGGCATAATCAAACATTTATCATGTGGATCCATTTTCTGGTCAAGCACCCTCAGTTTCAAATAGGAAATTTACCTTTGCAATAACATGTTGCACAATTTTAGGTTGTCAATAGTATAGGTGAATGTTAGTCTTTCACCTTCCATAAAGCTTTAGTCTCCATATATACCTGAAATTCTGGTCGCAGTACTTGTGACTGGGGGAAGTAATGGTCTTTTATCTGGAATACAGCCCTGGTTAAGGGGTAGCCATTTTATTAGGGGTTTTGTTCTCTTTGAGCACAACTTTGCAGTCACAGAACTTAGTCTTTTGTTCTTTTTATTTCTGTTCACCACCAATTCCTGTCTGTCTTAGTGTGAATGCAAATATTTCCTGTAGTTTAGTAAACACTCACAGATTACTCCAGCCAAGTTCTTCTTAGGATCTGAACAACCTAGATATCTCTTGTTTTTACAGTGGATTTCGGGGGGCGCAGAACACTTAACTTTTTAAACATTCAATTTCACTGTTGTACCACACACAATCCTTTCAATAGTTTTAAGAATTACTCTTCTCACTTCTTCACATTAACCTGAAATGTAACTGTAATTTCTGATGCCAATCCAGTGTGCCTTCCATCTCCAAAACACTAGTAGCTATAACCTTGGCTTCACCTCCTTTATTACAGCTAGCAACCCAAACTTCTGCCAACTGCTGACATTAATGGTGTTGAAAAAATAATAAAAGCAATATAGTGATCCTTAAGAACACACACATACATAAGTTGTTTAAAACTTGAAAGACTGCACGGGTTTATTTGCTCTGTGGAAGTAACAAGTACTGTACCTTCTCATTCTAGGTTTTTTTATTCTTATTTTTTTTTAAGAGGAAATATATTTATTTATACATGCAGATCTTCATTTTGTGCACCTTTCAGGTCTCTTCCATATCTCATAGAGAGACAGGCAAGATATCAGTATGTTCTTCTGGACGGGAAAAAGAAGGATTCACAGATTTGGTGGGAAGGATCCACAGATTGGGAAGTGCAGACTAAGACTAGTTCCTTATTGTCCATCTCTATCCTTTTCATCACTATCAGAGGATGAAAAGATTTCTTGATGTCTCTTCCTCCTCTCTTCCCCCCTTCTCTGATTACCAAAACTAGCTAGTCCATCTCCACTGTCAGCCAGCAATCTTTTTTATGATAAAAAGAGAGATTAAAAAATATGAAGGCTTCCTTGTTTCCTTTGAAGTCTTCTAGTTGCAGATAAATCAGTTGAGGTTGCCCCTGTCCTTCTATTCATTCATCTCTACTTCTTCCTCTGCTTTGTCAGGGCTCTTTAATGTGTGGCATCACCTATCTAAGTTTAATGACTTTGCAGTAAATGGATTGTTAAGGAAAAAACACTGGATGTATGATGGGCTGTTTTTTCATCTTGTTCCACAAACCTTTTTCTTTTGGTGCCTCTGTAGCAGAGATGGAATTTTCTAAGATTTTTTTCTAAGCTTTATGGTGTGCTTTATGGTGCCCATTGGGTGGGCATCTACTCTTATGTAATGGCATAATATAATGTAAATCACAGAAGGACAACAGATTAGGAATAGAGCAGGCAATGACAGGACTACTGTCTGAAATGCAGACACCTTAGAGAAATTCATCTGACCAAACTGGCACGTCTCTACACATTGTGTGCCATGAATTTTGTAGAAAGGAAGAGAACATCTTTCCTTGGTAAGAATAATTTTGGCACAAATGCAGTAGAAAACCTGAATGTTTCTTCACTCTTTCCAGCTAGTACTGTTATCTAGGCTTTGACGGAGACTTAATAGGGAATATCAACCTCTGCAGGAAGAAAAAGAAAGAAAAAACCCCATTGGTTTATTGTGATCCTCTTTGCTTATGTACTGCGTGCAAGAGCAGGGCAATGGACAGGAATCATCTGTCCAACTCTGCCCTGCACATGTGCTGCTGTGTGCTCAGGCAGGAATCCTGCCTCTGTGGACCAAACACAGGGACAGTGTGGATGGACAGGAATCCTGTGTCTGCAGACCACACGCACAGATGGTGTGGAGAGACAGGAATGTAATGTCTGTGTGTTTGTACGGATCTTATGAGGCAGGGCTCTTCTATGTGGATGTCAACCCTAATAATTGGCCATAGGGAGAAAATTCTTAGCTTTAATTTAGTTTGGGGTAGCAAAGCTCTGTTGGTTGTCAAAGGAAATGCCCTTTCAACTCTTCCCTCCAGCAGTTACCGTGGAGGATTTTGCCTAGATTCAAAGATGAAAGTGAGGCAGAAAAAGAATAATATTGGTTTTCTTTTTCTTTTATATGCAACAGCTTTTAAAATTAATTTCAGAAGAAGCATAAATAGTCTTGAGGTTTCATTGTGTTGGGGTTTTGGGGTTTTTTTTTAAAGCTGCTATCAACACTGTTTATATCATGTAGACACAGACACATTTGTGTATACACCCAGAGCTGGGTTCTGGGCAGTTACAGACATTCTGTGTTGAGATGATACTGAGCAGCTCACATCACTTTAGCATCTAGGAATTTGTATCTGTACATAACTACTTTTTTTTGCCAAGAACAGCATGTATAGAGGGGGGCTGCTATTAACAACTCTTTGAAGCTGCAGGCGACTGCAATTGAAGTGGTGAGTCATATAATAATAAAGCTATGTAAGGCTAAAAGAGCTGTGGTAAAAACACTGGTATATACCTTCCAAAAATAAAAATACCTGGATAAAGGAATGCTTTTACTATATTTATTGTAAAGACCCAGTCGCAATAGACAAGGATTTGAAAACTTCCAGATTGCATCAGCTAGGAAAGGTGTATGTAGATATACATGAGCAGATGGCCTACAAATGATTTTGTCGAAGCAGGGGATCATGACTAGGTTTTAAGATTTTACAGTAGGGTGCATCTTGTATTTAAATTCCTAGATGAGATTTTGTCATTGAGTTTTCATAGGTATCACTGGACTAAGAAACTCTGATTTCAACTAGGAGAAAAACTTTAAGAGACAAAAGCAGAGTGACTAAGGCAGTTGTGTTACACAGGCAGCTTTGTGAAGTTGAGCATATGCAAGTGGGTTTATTTTCGAAAGGAGAACCAAACAGAGTAACAAAAGAAAGAGGGACAGAGTAAGGCAGACGAGAGTAAGATGAGCAGGGTGTAGAGTGAAGCTGAAGTGAAAAGGGAAGGAGAAATTTCAAGTAAATAGTCGTAACAAAACAGAAGGAGTCCCGTCAACTATGTCGAAGCTTGTTCTATTTTTGATAGAAATACTTGCCTGATCTATGGGATATGATGTAGGTAATTTAGAGGGTTTGCCTTCAGATATTTATAGATTTCGTAAGACTAACCTTATCTCTGGTGCTTAATGTTGTTGCTTAAATTGCACAAGTTTAAAGTAATCACAGGATCATTACAATGCTGGAATGTATTTCCAGCCTTAGCATAACCTGAGATATCTTTTACATTTTGCTTTGTAAAATACATGTATCACCAACCTATCAAAGATTTTAGGGAGTTTTGTGCTCCAAAGTATATGTCAGCTTGTTTTTCTCGCTGCTTTTTTGTCTTTGTTTTTCTCTCAATTGATAAAATATAAGATGAAATTTTTAGCTTGGGCCCACAAACACGCTGTGAGAGGGGAAAAATGAGCAAGGGGAGAAGTACAGTCAGGAGTTTTCAACAGTTTGAATAATGAGGGCCATGACAAAGACTGGTATTTCCTTTCACTTTATTACAGAAGTAACATTTCACTTTTTTGTTCAAGTGAGTTGTCCTTAGTGTTATGTATCAAAGTAGGTTAAAGAGGCAGACACATGAACTAAACATGAGAGGCTGGCTGCTGTTCACTTGACAATTTGTAGCAATTCAGCCTCCCCTTGTCCCAGGATCTTAAAGGCATGAAGTCCAGTATCAGAAAACTCCACTTCTATGCAACTTTTAATGCAAGGATATATTGAGAGACTACATCCAAACACTTAAAACTTGAACAAAACGTGCTAGTTTGGACCAGCTGTTATTGTAAAGTTCTTGCAAGAAGAGTTTAAATGACAGGGCTATTCATCTGCTTAGCTGAGCTGTAGTTCCCACCAAGTAACTTTTCAATTTATTAACCATTTTCAACCAAATTTGACAGAGGGAAAGAAGTCTCAAAGATTGTGTAACTTATAGGAACTTAATTAACATCCACAGCTGGGTAGAGGTGAAAAAAGCCCGAAGTAGCGCTCCCACACAGGGAAAGGCAAGAAGAATTGAGCTGTAATATATTTTGTTTGGCTGTAGCATACGCATATGGCTGGCCATTCAGAACATACATACTTTCACACTGGTCCCAGCTGACTCTCGCCTGGAGACACCATGGGGGAGGCAGGCTGGAGAAAGAGATTATTATAAGGTTGAAGGCCATGCCTAGAAGATGTAGAATACAAATCCAAAGCACACAGATTTCATTAGCCAACATAAAATGAGTAATAAAGTGGACTCCTATGCTCTTCAAGGGTAGCCATGCTGTCTGCAAAAGAAATCAGCTCTTAACTGATGAAAGAAGTAATGAAGATGGCACAATGGACAGAGAGTGGATGTAGCAGCGTGATTTAGCAAAAAAACAGTTGCTGTTAAGCTAATTTAAATAAATTAGTCTTTTCTGCTTTCAGGGCCTGTGGCAGCAAAGGATAATGATCTTATATTCTCCGGCAGGAAATTCTGCAGGAAGGCCCTTCTCTGCTGTGGCGTGGAATCGAGATCAGACTTACCCTAACAAACTCCCCATAGGGCAGGCTCATAATACAAAAACTACTTACCTGCTTACTTTAAACCTGGAGTATAGAGGTTTTATATGCTCACTACTGGACCGTGAATATAACCAGTTCTATTATTTCATCTTAAGAATTAGAACAGCAGCTTATTTTGCTTGCTGTTGCTGTCTTCAGATCAATTTCAGTAAATAATTTTTTTTGTTTTGTGTAGTACGAGGGATCCAGGATTCTCTAAAGCTGTTGTCACAGGACACCATTTGTCCTTTTGATCTTGCGTGGAAGGTTTTTTTGATGCATAGGCCACCCCGTCAGTATAAATTAGATTTACAATATGGTGGTAAATGTTCTCAGAGTCCAGCCCTTGCTCAGACATCTTTGAGACACAGGAAAACACACCTTGCTGAGCTTTCTGCTGAAGACCCTTACATGTGGTGGGAAAGATGCCAAAGAACTAACTTAGTTGGTTTGCTTCTAGGTAGTTAGCCATGAGAGAAGGAAGGAATTTTTAATTTTTTTTTTTTCCTTTTAAATCTGGGACTGTGCAGACTCTAGCTCTTGTGAAAGAAATAAGAGAAAGGCAGTTTTATTACCACTGATCAGTCAGTATTGAACACAGCTTGACGTGTCTCTAAAGAGAGTACAAGAGAGCTAAAGGAACACAGGCTATAATGTTCATGTGGTATAACACAATAAGGAATCCCAAACACAAGATCTGATTTGGGTTGTGTTTTCTGTCACTAGTTTTTGCTATACAGGATTCAGAGCAATGGATTTTATCTAAACGATCTGCCTCCTTTAGTTTAATTCAAAGGGTTTTGAATATGAATTCTCCAGAATGAAGTTTCTCTATAATTATCACATGAGGGGAGATGAAGAGAAAAATGAAATCACTAAACACAGAAATTAAGTGGGCTGATAAAGTCTTTTACTTTATAATGTAACATTGTTATAACATTGCCGACAGTTGATGCAGAAGGCAGTATCTCGGGTAAAATCTGTGTTAAGTCCTGCAGGCTTTGACAAACCCGAGCAGCTGTGTGCTGCACGTGCTTTTTGTTGGGCTCACAGAAACACAGGCTCCAGGATCTACAGAACTGTAGTAACCAGAATGGTTTTCATACAAATGCAGCTGAACATTGTGTGTGTTTGCTGCTAATAGAGGAATCTCAGTTGCTAATCTTAAACATAGCCAAAAGGAAAGCCAAACCTAACTAAAGATGTCTTTTAAACCTTACAAACAAATGTGACAACTCAGCATGTACCATCTCTTGACAAAATTAAAAAATGTCTCCCGGATCATTAAATATCATGAATGGGAAGGGGGCATAGAGTAAAATACTTGAAACAATCTTTCAGAGGCCCTGTGCTCAAGGTATGGACACACGCAAGGTAGGTGTATATTCAAAGTAGTTATAGATATACTCAAGGTAGTTCTGCAGGGCATCACATTCTAGTAACAGGCAAGGAGGGATTACTCTCTCTGTGTTTCTGACAGCTAGATTCTAGCAGGGAGCTGGTTGGATATTTACAGGGAGTATAGCTCACTGTGTGTTTTCAGCAAATAGAAAAGGACTATCTGAAAGTCTTTGCAAGAACATAATTTTCAGAGATACTGAATTTGGCACACAACTTAGAAAAAAAAAAAATCACCTGAGTTTCTCCATTATATTTCTATGTTATTAGTGGTGAAAAGGTTTCTAAACTGTTGCATTTGCATGTGTGTGCTTCCAGTGAAACATTCAACTCGCATTGAAATGGAATGACTCCTTTAACTCACTGACACACTGCCTCCACCACCTATCCATTTGTCACAAGTACAGTCATTATATTAATGTTTACTTAATGTGGGGCTTTTTAAACTCTACATTAAAGGATTAATAAAGCTTGTTTAGACTGGTTAGCAAAGCCAGAGATTATCCTACTCAAATATTTTACAAAAAAGGAGAAAGCAATCACTGATGTCATGGTTCCTGCTGTGTTGCACGGTGGAGAAACCGATTTGATGTGAACTCTTTGAATAAGTTACTGCAATGAGAGTATGAATCAGGCTAGATTAATATAGAGAATGCACAGCTTATGAGGTAGTATCTGCTGTTTATTAGAGGTCTTGTCTAGAGATACAGAAATGTGCGATTCCTATGAATAAAATTTGGTTTCAAAAACTTGCCAGGGTAATGGTTACCAGAACACTAACTATCCTGCAGAAATGCTTAAGAAAGGTATGTATTCTCATTATAACATCCAACTTAGTGCAAGCTTTCAAATAAAAACATTCTCTAAAATACATTATAAACAATGTCTGTAGTTAAATCTGTGGGTTTCAAATTTATATGTGGAATTCCACTATAAAGAGTTTGTCAGACCTGGGCAGGACTCCTTTAGGTTTTACCAGTTATGTTCCAGAATATGTCTCTGACTTTCTCCTACACTTTGTGCATCAGCATCAGTTCTGTTTCTTCTCATGTAATAATTTAATTAACTGTAATTTAATTTGGTCTTTAGGGTGGAGGTGCACAAACAAACTACCACTGTAGCCTGCAGTGAACATAAAATAACTTATTCTTAGGAACCTACAGATGAGAGTGTGCTTTGAAGCAGTACATCCATGGGGGAGGAACTTAGTGATTCTTAAACAAAATTCACCATGGCTACAGTTTTGGCAGCTAAAATATTATACATGTGCTGTTTGGAATGAAAGTTTTCAGGTGTTGGCTGTGTTAGAAATAGCCTACTCCATGGTAATTTCCTTGCTTACCCAAACATCTAGTGATTATAGAATACAGGCAGAAGTAAACTATATGATAACCAGAAAAAACATGCTGAAAATGTAGTGAAATCCCTGCAGGACCACAAAACAACAAAAGAAAAGAGAGCATGTTTAAAAGAAGTGCTGATGCTGACCATTCACATTATGATTAAAACAAGTTTATCTCATATTTTCTCCTGGTGCTTTTTTCTTTTAATATAACTGCCTGCTGTAGCAGGGGGTAGGGAAGAGGCCAGGGTTAAATAATGACAGGAAGCAAGAAGGGCATTAAGAATAAGTGTATCAGAGACGCAGAAAGACAATTGCAGAAGTTCGAGGGGAAAAAAAAGGGAGGGTGGGCAAGATCTGCTAGTACTAGAGTATAGTCTAATATATAACTGGAGGAAGTTGGGGGTTTTATAGATACAATACCCTTGCAAATGTTATGCTTTAGGTATGTGGTTCACAAACTCTGGTCTGCAGACCTCTTGTGGCAAGTTCTCCACAGTCATTCCTGGCTTTCAATTAGGAGCTTGAGAGAATGAGATGGCTCTTTAGTAATTTTGAGGATTGACACTGGTCTAAAGGGTTTGGGCCTGTTCTTTTGCACAGCGATTGTTAGGAGACTAAAAAGCGTTGTTAAGGGCTTTGACAAGGTGTGGGGTTTTGGTGGGGGGTGTGATTGGAGGGCAAGGAAAAAGGTTATGAAATCTGTTCTGTCAAAAAAAAAAAAAAAACCAAACCTTCTGGGAAAAAAAGATCAAGAAACCTATTGAGTTGTAGAGTTTTGACCTGTTTTTTTCATGCTAGCATTTTATCTGCATATGCATGAGGAAGGTACCTGTAAAGGCGCATGGTATTTTTTCAGCAAAATCTGGATCTGACATCCGGTTCTTATCATCACTAGTTCTGCTTACAAGCTCTGGAGGTTTTAGACAAAAGCACTTCTGACACAGTCGATTTATCTGCACTGCTCATTTATTTTCTCACAGGACACAGTGGTTAAACCACTTTGTTGTTCATACTTTTTACAGTGATGTAGAAATGTTTGCCCTAGGATCTGAGCCATAACCTCATAAGGTGGGAGCAGATTGTATAATAGCACCATGACAAAGCAGTTCAGGACTGCAGGATGTTGGAGTGGTTTCCCCACAGTAAAGTAAACAGTTTGGTTTTAAATCATTGCAACAGTCATATGCTCTAGAAATTTCCATCCTTTTGAACATTTTTTTCTGGAGAGAAGCAATAGGAGAGAAACTGAGTTCATGTATTTCCAGTTATTTCAAAAATTTCCAATTAGAATTTCGTCAGTTAGTATTCCAGTCCTAAGCAGAAGCTTTTTATTTCCATGTTTGACATAAAGAGAATTAGAAAAGTATTATAATATATATTATATTATATTTGCAACACCACTTGGAATTTTAATGTTGGAAAATAATTTTTAGTGGTGTCCATCAGGAAATAAACTGCTTTTCTTCCATCTCTTGATTTTTGCCTAATTCCAATGATAAATGTGTAAATTAGTTCCTGTAGTGAAATCACAATACTGATTTTGGTGTTTTCTTGCCAAGACTTGTATATCACAAACATGCACTCTTAGATTAACAGCAGAAGCAGTGGTAGGTCAGGTTGGATTAAAGGGGGAACATGGAAAATGTCCTTCTAGGTGAACTGGTCCTGTACGATTGTCATCGTCGGGATGCTGCAGAGATTGTTAGGGGTTAAAATGTTCAAGGGGCTGTAATGGAGCTAAGCAGCTAAATCATATTTAGCAACTAGGAGGAATTTTGGAACTTAGCTCCCTCTTTTTTTGAAAATTCCAGCCTTGATAGCTATAAAATTATCTGAAGATGAAAAGCCCAAATTACAAGAATTGCAACATATTTTAGATTGGAGTGGACCTTTGCACCCAACCAGCTGCTGAGAGCGTCACTGACTAGAGCAGCTTGCTCAAGGCCTTGTCCAGTCGCATTTTCAGTATCTGCAAGGATAGAGATGCCGCGGCCTCTTGGCAGCCTGTTCTGGTGTTTGATCAGCTTCATTATGAAATGAATTTTCCTGATCTCTAATGAGAATGTTCTGTGTTCCGATTTACATCCATCATGTCTGGTCCTGTCCCCTCCAGGAAGTGTGTAGTTTCATCTTCTCTATTTCCTCCTATCAAGTAATTAAAGAAACCTCCTCTTTCAGGCTAAACCACACCAATTCTCTCAGCCTCTTCTCATACCTCCTGCCAAGTATTAATAGTAGGTTATTCTACTTGAAGTTAAGTGACAGAAGTACGCAACCTCTTCAATTCTACTTCAGTATTTTCTGTGAGGAATACTGTGCTTTAAATGTTTAGATCTTTATATTCTTCTCTTGCTGTATTAGCACTAACATAGTTTTTTTCATGCAATATCATGAAACACTCTGCCTCTCACTGGGAAGAGCTACTTTTTCTCTCAGAAAAGATAATGTGCTGTACTAACATTCTGCTAAACTTCTGCTTTTTAATAGATTTTTTCCACATACATGCTGAAAGTCATGTAAGAAGTTACTGTTTATTATCAAAACCAAAAACTTCCAAAGAAATATGAAATCATTTAAAATCAATAGCTCTCATTGCAAAGAAGAAATTGTTAAAGAGCCAACCTTAAATATAATAAAATAATAAATATTGAGAAAGCGCCTGTACAATAAACTGGTTGTTTAACTATTAATGTTGCATGTTTCAAGTAGTGATTTATGAATGATGAGTCAGACTTGGAATTCTAAACTTGCTTGACAAAACAGAGCAAACAATATAAAGGTTTTGTATGATTAAATATCTTATTGCTTAAGCTCAATTTACTGTTAGCTTTTGTTAAAATAATCCAAAATAAAATCAAATCCAGATTCAAACCCTGGACCTTCTCTATAATGATCTGAGTACAGTCAAGTAGAATCTGCATTCTCTAGCCTCGAGATGCTCATTAAAATTAGAGTTTCCAGTGAGAAACCATGCAGTTATGAAGGGATTGAATCAGCAGCTGGCATTTTTACAGTGAGCCTTGATTTAAGACATTTAATTTTAGTGCATCTCTGATGATTTAATATGTCTAGCTGTACATAATTTACTGCGCATCATATCTAACATAGGTCTGCCTAGCCTTTTTATTTTTTTGGGATACAAAGATTTCACAAAGCTCAAAATGGGGCTTTGTCTACCTTATGAGCTGGGAGGAGAAATGCCATCACTCCATTTTGGGTCTGCTCCAGGTGTGAGTGCCCCATGACAGTGGCAGCCAGATAAGTTAAAGTGAAGCAGCTGATGCAGGGACAGCAGTTCACATTGCGAGACCCTAGTCTCAGCTCTTTTGTGGTCCCCTCTAGGCTAGTGTGAGAGTGTCCTTGTTGCCTGAATGGTCTTTGTAAGCCCTGCTGGGGAGGCAGGACATTTTGCCCAGGTGGATTTCCTTCCTTGTTGGTATGTGTGTGTGTGTTTGTAGGTGCTTGAGGACCTCATTTCAGGATAGGATGTTAAAAGGGCTTTATCTCACTAACACTGTCCTTTGGAGACGCAGTTGTGTAGTATATTTTAATGTTTATTGCAATTGCTTACCTAGAACAGTAATGTTAAGGTAAGATATTCCCTTTATTCTTACACAATTTGTTTTATATTTTGTGTTTTTAAGAATTATATATCCTCTGGAACTTGAAATTTCCTGAGAAGTTGAAGAAAAGCTAAGAATCTTGTTTCATATTTTGTTAATTCCTTGCTTGACTGTACTCAGTTTTTAATTTTATACATCTTTATGATGTCACCTTTTCTTCCCAAAGACTTATTTATTAACTTCTTAATTTCCTCACTGGAAGGCTTTTCTATAATTCAAATTTTTCTGACCAGTCTCAGAATTTTCCTACTCTTTGGTGTATCAGCTGAAAACTGATTTGCATATTGAAGCTGGATGGACTTCTTAAGTAAAAACCTATTTTCAGCTTTTTTACTCTTTTTTTTTTTTAAAGTGATTTCTTTTTTGTCTTTTTTTTAACTGACTTAGGGAAATCTAACTGATGTTTTCATTGAATTGTTGTCCAAATTGGTGTTTGAACCTTAATCCCAAGGGTCTATAGAAGAATTTAGTTTCTTTGTACACACATGTACAGCACAAGTTTTAGTGGGTACAAGTCATGTGAGCCACTTAATTGCAAAACTAATTTAGCCTCCAAGTGAAGTGGTTGGAATGTGCGTGTCAGTTTTTACCAGTTCTCTACAGTAATACCTACTAATGCTTTATGCATGTGTCTTATTTTTTCCATGTATGGATTTTGGAATATACAGGATAGCATAAATACCCTATTTCCTTTAGTCCCTATGATCACATTGGAAGGTAGACTGAGAGTCGTCTGTTTTGTTTTTTTTTTTAATAGACTCAGAACCGTATGAAGCTGATGGCTGACAACTATGAGGATGACCACCTCAAATCCTCATCCCATTCCAACCAAACCAACCACAAGCCCTCCCCTGACCAGGTAATGCATCTCTCTTTTTTGCTTTGAAAGTAATTTTTACTATGAGGGCTGATTATAGTTTGAGTTGTATGTAATTTTCCCTGACATGTTTGCAGTACCTTGGAACAAAAACAGCATTCCAGTGTGCAGTTATAAACCAGAAATGGATGTTGCTGTTGTGTCGGCTTCGTTGAAAACTCCTGAAATGTGAACAAACAGTTCCTGGTACCAAGCTGTTATTAAGTGGGTGGAGAAGAGGAGGCAGACAATGAAAGGGAGGAAAGAAACATTACTCTCTTAAAATGCGAGACTGGAGTCCTGTCTGGCATATTCAGATTTTAGTAACTCAGGTTTACTGCTGGAGTTTGTGGAGTGTCCAGAACTGTTTCTTGTCTTCAGTAGCAGGAAATCATGCTCCAGGATCAGCTTTCTGATCTACGGATTGCATACAAGCAGTTCCCTTCATTTCCCATGAGGAAATCCCAGCCTCTATGCCAAATGAGCACAGACTGCTCCCTCACAAACTCAATGGGCCATGAACTGAAGGAAAATCAATTTACGATCTCCAAGTCAGTGAGGAACCTCCTGTGTCATTTACAAAGCACAGCCGTGTGCTTGATAACTATCAGAGAGATCACCTATCCCTTGGGTAGCACAGAAAATGCCAAGATAATTGCACATCCCATGTTGTAATCACATCCATTCCAGTTTAATTAAAATATTAGTGATCATTAATCACTGCCTTGACAAAGTGAAGGAATGTTTGGCGCTCCTCTTTGCCCACTGGCTCATCTGAATTGTTGAGATCTGAAGGAAGACATCTCACTCTGGACCTTTAAGCACCAACCTAGTGATATGCAGAAATTATGAGTAAGGTACAAGAGGAAAATGGCAAAAAACAATTATGTATTCACCTTGCAAAATGTTGGTCTTGCCTTATTCAGGAAAGTGCAGTTGTTAATACTACAAATTAAATGACTTTCCTAATCGTAATTTGGAGGAAATGTTAGAATATCTGTTGTTTCTACACTGCAAGTCTATAGAGAAATGAAGCCATTTCCAGAATGTAACTGTAGTATATGCTTGCAAATGAATGCAGCATAGCATTCATGGATGAAATGAAAAGATAAAATGTAAAGAAAAGATAAAATTTAAAAATTTAAGGAAATTCTTGCAAAGACCTTGCAGGGGAAGGCAACAGGGAGTAGAGGGTGGGAGGAGGGTCTGATTGCACTTTCCCTTTGCGTAGGGGCATTTTAAAAGCCTACAAGAGAGCAAAGAAAGCTGTACCTCAAGGTGGCTCAGAATATTGCATAAGGAATTAAACACTTTGTACTGCTATTTGTAGTTACGTATGTGCTTTAAATACTAATCAACTCTTTATTTCATTCCCATGCTGCTCTGGGGCTTTTCTCCCATTGCCACCTCTGCACCACTAGGATGAGGAGGAGGGTATTTGGGCATAACCAGTCAGATGCTCTTAGTTCAGCCATTTTGTTCAGAACGGTGAGAATCAACTTTTCTTGCCAATAGAAAAGTTTCCAACAGTCACTCTCACATCTCGCTCGTGTGTGCTTTGTGAAACCTGGTTGTGCTCCTTCCCCCTTGCTTGTGTAGTCTCTGCATGAGGGTGTTTCTTGTGTGTTTATGTGTAGTTTGTGATTTCCTTCTTCTAATCATCATGTCATTGTTTCATGATGTGGGGAGAACTTTCCAGGGCATGGAATTGAGTTTCTATGCAAAGCAAACTGTTAATGCGTACGAGAGAACAGGAAATGTCTCTCATATCATTTATCATTGACTTCATGGAGGAAATGTTTTCAGTCAGATTCTTTTTCAAAGCAGTTTGCACTGTAGCCAAATCTACGTATGCTTTCTCGATTCTGGTTAGTAAAGAATTTGTTCAGAGATAATGTTCCTCCTGAAGATAAAGTTCCTCCTGAAGGTTTTAAGCATGTTGAGATCTGCTACCGAGATTGCTGCCATGCATGCTGACCTGACTAGTCACAGCTGTTTATCAGCTCAGAATAGATGATTCTTGATATGCACTAGGAATATAAATTTTCTGTAAATTTGAAGGCCAAGAGGAATATCCCCTTAACCTTCCCCTCTCCCTTCTATCTCCCTCATTCTCTCACAACAGTGGGGGAGAAGTTGCTAGCTATTTGTCATTTAAAGTACATTTTGTTTCTCTATATCTGTGTCCACAATTTTCTCTTTTCTGCCATCAAATTGTCTCCACAACAACCCCTATTCCCAGAAGAGAAGGCAGTACACAGGGCAGAGCCCTTCTCCTCATGCCTGCTCTCTAGCAAAGAAGAAAACATCCTTTACTGACCAGGAGCCTTGACATAGAGCTACAGAAGTCAAATATCGATTATTAGGCTTCAGTACATACATTTATGCCTTGTAGTATCAGTTTTAAAGCAGAATAAATTTGTTTGAACTACAAGTATTTTAAAGGATTGAGATGCGATGACAGTTTTTTAAAAATTTATATGAAACTTTTTCTTTCTTCACTTATCCTTTTCAGGAAAAATATTTCACATGACTTTTTCACATGGCAGATTTTCTCAGAATTTTATTTTTCCATATCAATTATTTGAAAGAAAACTCTCCTGAAAAATTCTGTGGAAATTTGGGACCCTCACATTTCTGAAAATTTTTATTTTATATTAGATTTGTAAAACATTCATGAAAGAATAAGCTACTCTGCTCATCTCTTTGCACTTGCTCAATTAACTACAGACTTACATGTCTCTCTGAGATCTGATCTCTGTATAGATTAGATCCTTCTTTTCAAGTCAACCATCTGAAAAACTTAATCCAACTGTGGCAGTGTCAAACTTGAATTTCAT
>VYZV01039891.1:7289-23799 GCA_013401275.1 Pandion haliaetus | reverse complement strand
GCCGAACGCCAGCAGCTGTCGGCGGGCGAAAAGGGCGGGCAGCTGCCACCCCCGGCCGACGCAAAAACCCGCGCTCGCCGCCACCCTCTGCTTAAAGGGAGGGGCGGCAGCAGCTGTGAGGGAGCGGGGCGGAGCTGAGGGGCGAGTGGGCGGGGCGAGGAGAGGCCACGCCCCGCCGGACACCCGGGGCGTGGCCTCCCCTCGCCCCCGCCCCCTCGCCCCTCAGCCGCGTCGAGGCGGTGGGGCTGTCGTCGTCCGTTTTCCCGCTCCCCGGCCGCGAGAGGCACACGCTCATGTCGGCCAGAAAGTGTTCGGGCCCTGTGTGGGGACAATTATGAAGAAGCCAGTTAATAAATAACGTGTCTCATTGATTGCGAACAGGCTCCTGTCATTTACTGGACAGGGTATTAAAAACAGCTGCAGGCCTGTTACGGTCTAAAAAAAAAGAGTATTTCCTCCAAAATAAGGAGGGAGCATTTGCCTGGGCCCATATTAACACAGGTGAGGGACATCAGGCTCATAAAGGAGGGAAAAAAAATATCTCTATTGCTCCTTCACCAGAGGATCTCTCAATGCTTCACACACTGTGAGAAATTCCAGTCCAATTGCAATCAGTGAGAACACTGTTAACTTCAAGTAAAATCGCCCCTTCTTACAAAAACTTTTATTTTTGTTCAGCATTCCTGTGTTTATGACTTGATTGTGACTTCTTTTAATGCAATGTGTTTAGCAGAGTTGCAGTCAGAAGCTGAGTCTCTCCTGCTCAGACGCTTTTTGGCTATGAGATTTTGGGCAAAAAGATGATGCCACGGTATGGGGATAAAAATAATGAGGAGATGAATGTAGCGTGTTACAGCTTTTGGTATTCAGTACATTTAACAAGGAAGGCTGCTTTGATGAAAACACGGGTCACAAAAACAGTGCTGTAAGAACAAGTTACCTTCTTCTGGCAGGGCTTACTCTTAACGGAAAGATGTGTATCTGGAAACCAAATGTTAGGAGCTCTCAAATTATTAAAACTGCAGAATTTAAAGAGACTTGTGCTTTAACATTCAAGAACAGTCTGCGACCACTTTTTGAATAATATAATCACTGCCAGAGTCACTCTGAAGTATAAATCTGAAAATTAATTGGTAAGATTTGGCACTGCTGTAAAAGCAATCCTGGCTTTAATAACAGCCAACGACTCTCGCAGTAAGGATGTTTTCTTCTCTTCCTATTCAGGCAGGCCCAGATGGCCGCGCTTTCTGCATCACCTCCCTCTACAGTTCAGTGGTTTGCACAAGTTTAGCTAGATTATGGGGCATGCAACAGAAAGGCAACAGAAGAGGAGACCACAGAGCAAACATTTAAACCTTTTGCTGAATAATCTCAAGCCATTACTTCATCCAGTGCTCTGTGCCAACCCTTGGAATGACAGGCTGGAAATAATCGTGAAATGTGGGTCTCCCAGGTGGCTGGCAAGGATCTAAATGTTTCATCCCTGTTACGTCTGGATCCAGACAGTTCCTGGCATATGTTCATTAGAGGATATATTTTTCACTTAGTACATGAGATCTTTGTCATCTGTGAGAGCAGGTGCTTTATTCCAGCACTGAAATGTTTAGTTCTTCTTCAAGTAGTTTTTGTGCCCAGGCTTTGCTAAATGCTAAAAAGTAAGGCCACTTCAGCCTTTCTCAGCTACCTGTTAAACACAGAATTCCCGGTTAAGCCTGAGTAGAGGCAACTCCCATGAAAAGCTAGGCCATGTAGGCCAGAAGAGTAACAGAAAAGGTGTAACGTGCACTGACTTGGCATTCAGTGGGTGTGCAAAACCAAAGGAATATTCTAAAGACTGGGAGGCAGATGGAGAGAAGCAACAGAGGTAAAACATAAATCATACTGATGTATTATTTACTGTACAGCCTTTCCATTCACACATGCCTTTCCATTCTGCAGTTCACACATTACCCATTTTTGTATGCCAATGCCAAAACTTTCGTATGTCTTAATGTCTAAGCAGTAAAAGTTATGCTGATTCATTACTACCTGTTTAGTTTCCTATCCAGCTATATCAACATTGAGTGTTGTTATTCTAGTGATGCAGGGTTTGTGTATAAGATGGAAATCAGCTGCTGATTATACAAGTCCAGTGTTTGTCACTCACAATGTCAAAAGGTAAATGTCATTTTATAATACCTTCTTACCTTCACCCTCAGTTCTATGACAACTTGAAGCTTATTACATACTAAGAATAAGTCAGAAAAACCTAAGAAAGGTTACATGTGCTGAAGCATCCAGGAATTCTGGGCATATAATGAATGACAATATGAGACTAATGAGGAGAATGGAAAACTACAGAGAAGAATCTGAATTATTCAAGATACTCAGTATAGCATGCACCTTTAAAAATATAATGAATTTTATCCAATTTCTTTTGAAGGAAAGTCTGTGTTACTTAAGCAAGTAATACAGGTTTTAACAGTAAACAAAAGCTAAACATTAACTTATTGCAATGGTGCTGGACTTGTTTCTTACACAGTTCTCTGAAGCAGCTGCACCCATATACCGATTTAACTCAAATGCTATCGTAAGAGACTTCATGGAAAATCCTCAGGGTTCACACACTCTCCCCACCATCATATTATATGCAGGGAGCCTCTGGCTAATTTTAGTAATCACAAGACTTCTAATGTTAATAATCACAAGAATTCTCTTTCTCGTAGCAGCTTTACCAACTTCTAGTCTGCCTAGCATGGCTTCCTGGATTAGTGCTCTTACTCTTTGGATATGCCTAAGAAATACTCTGTGATCCTGGGCAGTACCACAGTTTTTAAATATTACAGCACCAGCAGGAATGGAATGCCTTAGTACCTGCCAGTTGCCTTGGTTTGTAATTACTTTTAATAAATGTATTTACACAATATACAACATGACAATGATTTAAAATAAAACCACCTGCATTTCCTAAAATAAAGTCTACAAAAATTTAGAGGTTTCTTTCTCTTAGTATTACCCCACCCTCACGGTGCTTGCTCAGAGATCTGTCTGGGAGTTTGTTTTTATACAGACCTTACTTCCTTAGGAAGCCTGTCTTTGTGGAAGAGAATGAAGATCTTGGGACACATCCAACGTTTAGACCTAAACTTTCCCTCGTGTTCCCTTCAGAGTGAGATTCTATTTCCCTCCCCTCCTGCATATTTCTGTGAACTCTGATTTAATCAGTATGTTACTTTAATTTTATCCTAATAGATTATTTCCTATCATATTCAAATTCTTACAAATGCTAATGCTTCTAGTGCATTAATAGGTGGAGCCATCTCTTACCCAGAGAGCAGACAAAGCCTGTTAAGGGTTCCCTTGTGGCTGAACTTGTTATAAACAAATCATTAATCAATCTGAGGAAACAGACTCTTCCAGCCAGCAGGTTTCATTTCTATGGCTGTATTTACATGGTCACTTTAATCTCGCATAAATCCACCCTGCTGCAGAAGCAGATGGTGTCACCTTCTTCTCTTGCTCTTGCTATTGGTGCCTACCTTCTCCCTTGGGCTAGCACAACCATTTCTGTTGTATAAAGAACTAGATCAATGATCTGAACTAAAAACTAATCTTAATTCTTTTTTCCTCTGGGTTAGGTTAGAGGCAGTCCAATTCCTTTCATCAGTAGCTTGGATTTATGCCAGAGTAAAGTGCCTGTTTGTAACCACTTAAACTTTTAACTTATTTAAACGTATCTATATCAAAAATAATGTTTTAATACAGTCAGATAAATGACATAAATGTATGTGACTCATTTGTAGCTCTTGACTGAGTTTAGATCCAAGTATTATTAAACATTCAGAGATGCTGATTAATTTGGGCTACAAGTCTGCTTTGAGAGACACAATGTCTACTGTTTTTTCTGGTATATTGTTTAAAAATCAAAATGTACTAGAAGATATCACAATTAAAAGGTCTTAATAACATAACATGTTTAAAGTAAATAGGTCTTCATAAATTCAGAATAGAAAGGTTTATATAGTACAGTCCTTTACGTGTTAGAGGACTGAGGAAACTCCAAAAATACTCTGCTCAGAAGAAAAGATTTGAAGATAGTCATTACCTCATTAATGGTCAATTGTAAGCAAACGCTAAACAACAGTTTGCATTTGTGTTCTCATTGTTTCAAAGTCTACAAAGACAACACAGTTCAGATTCAATCAACCAATAAAATTAAAGTTCCTTTGTACGTATTTTTCCTTTCAACTCTTATTTCCTCTATTAATTGCTGGAGTTAGGAAGTCCAAGAATTTTACTCAAGATTAATTGAGGTTATATGTTAAAATGCATGGTCAAAGTACACTTGCTAGCATTAATCTATTTCTGGTTTTGAAATCATTTTATCATTTTCAGACAACTTACTTTTTCCTAATGATTTTTAAAATGTACCCAGCTTCCAACATGGTTATTTTGCTAAATTACCCAGGCTGTTCCCTTCTTTGAATTAGTGGCAAAATAAAGTTATAATCTACTATGAGCTCCTTGGAGTAAAATACTTGTTTGTTCTGTTTATCTTACGCTCATGGTAGTCATCTGTTGAAAAAAACAAACATTTTTATAATCAGAATGTTGGAGCCTTAATTCCTACTTATGGACTTTCCCATAAAGATAAATATAGTCTAGCTGGCATTTTCTTAATGCCCTACTGCCATTTCCCAAAACTTCTTACCCTGAGTTAGCACCTCCACCTTCCTCCTTAGTTTATAAGGTAGCTCAGAGAGCTAGGAAATATCCAAGTGCTCGCCCACACTCTTTCAAAAATCCTACTTCGGTTCTAAATACTGGATTACAGTACTGAAACTAGTAGACGCTGACATAAGAAGGTCAATGATGAGAAGGAGATGTCAGCAGAATTCAATTCAGAAAGATGATGTTAATTTTTAACTCTTAAGGAAGTTTAGTATTGGAACAAATTATCTAGCAGGGTAGTACGTTTCTCAACATGTGGTGTACTTAATTAAGAGCTCTGACTTAAGCGCAATGAGGAAAACAGCTGCAATGGTTTAATGCATTTCTACCCAGAGCTGTCCTGCCATTGCCTCTGCCAGAGGACATTTCCACAACAGAACTGTTTCAGTCCACAGTCTAGCATATCTGCTTTAATTGCCTGTGAACGTGAGGTCACACTAGAACGCTGGACTGTGAACCTCAGCTAGTGACGTACAGATAGGCCCTGCCTTCTGCCAGCTATGATACCAAGGACAAAAAAGGGCAGAAGAGCAACTACAGGTAACAGAGCTGCTATGTGAAACTCTTCCCTCTCTTGTCCTCTACTGCTCACGCTTACTCCCATGCTGTTCTCCCTCTTCTGCCATGCAACTCTTCGTGTAGCTGAACGGTGAACTGTTTGCTGAACCCAAATTAAAAATAACCCAGAAAAAGAAAAAAGCCACATCAGTTCTCTGGTTTGATTCCGCATGCCACTGCGGACTGTCATATTCACAAATGCAGGAATAGCTTGGCATTTGGAGGAAGCAGCAGAAACAGTAACTGCTTAAAATGGGATAAGAAGAAAAGCTCTTCAAATCTGTCCTAAAACTGATGTCTTCTTAAAATATATACTCCAGCCCAGTGATTTGCTGGGCAGAGTGAATGAATCATTGTGTTATGTAGGAATTTGAACTGATCATTCCTTCAGGCCTTAAATCATACATAAGTAAATCTGCTTCAGTTTGCAGGTTTTAATGAAGCTGAGAATCCGGTCCTGTATGAAAGAATTAGTACAACGTACTGGCACGCCTTATCAAACAGTCTTCGTGATATTGGCAGAAAATTACTCAAAACATAACACCTTGTCTTACTTGTTTTGCTACATTCAAAACCTGTATACATGAAATGCAGAATTTTGTACTGAATTGTTAAAGGATTCTGACTGCACCCCAGAAAAGCAGTAACAATTAGCAGAAATCTTTAGGAAACAAGTATTTCCTTTTAGGAAACCTCTAATTGTAAGGATTATAAATTTGTAAGGTCTAAATTTTTTTTTTTGTATTATCTTATTAAAATTGGTAATTCTGAGGTAATTTGTAATACATGAACTTTCTTAAAAAGCTTATCACCATTTATGAAGGAAGCACCAATGTATAGCTTAAAATCCAAGCTGTTAACTAACTATATGCACAGTTGATCTACTGCAGTATTCACCATTATTTTTTCTAGATAAAACAGTTTTCACTTCCCCTTAAAAAATCTACAAAACAAACAGCCATACACTCAAGTATATTCCTGGCACAGAGCAGACGCCTTTTTTCAATGCCTAGAGTAGGCAGTCTATTGAATGTGTATCAATTAATTCCTGTAGCCTACTTTATAGAAAGTACTGTGGGATTGTAATGATAGAAAATATCCCAGTAGGCATAAGGTATTGATTAGATTATTTTAAATTTGTCAACATGAAATCTCTACAGTACTTAGCAGCAATTCCCACTAGAACTACTAGAATAAAGTAAAACTATTTTACAGTTAGAATGATTATTTTAGAGTAAAAAATGCTGTTTTAGGCAAAGTATGGAACTGCATACACACACAAATTTTCTTACATCATTAAAAATACCTAAGCAGAATAAATTCAGTAGTCTAAAATATATTCTTTGAGTTCTTCTCTATGTAATAGTACACATTTCTGAAAAACAGATGGTTTTGATCCATCTATACAAAATAAATGAATGACAACACATCAACTACTAGGTTACAGCATTTCTAAAGGTGTTTTTTTCCTTAATTGAATGACAAAAAGCAATTTGGAGCAGTAACAGTTTAAAACTCTTTAATATTACATGTATGTATATGCTTCATTTAACTTTGGGGAGGCAAGTATCACTGCAGTCATAGATTGACTACATCATATCAATATACTGTAAAAGTATCTTGTCAAATTAGGCTTATGCCCGGTTCCTGCAAGGCTCTGCAAGCCTGGCTCTGTGCAGTGCTGCAGCTCTCACTAAACAGTTCTGCCACATGCTTTTTCAGCAACACTGAAGTTCACAACAGAAGTTATTTTTCCCCTGCCCCCTCCCAGCTCATTTTATATCTGCGTCACAGTCATCCCTGCTCCCACCTCCCCCCCCAATCTGGATAGAACTGTTTTGAGACAGTCTTATAACCTAGACAATCAATATTATTCTCTTTTTTTTTTTTTTTTAATTAGAGGTTATTTTTAACCCAGACCATTTCTGTGATTAAATTCTCAGCACAGCTGAACAAAATTTTTGCCCGCACTAAAGGTGCATGGAGAGCACCTGAGAAGGAGGTTATTGTAGGAACTTCTTAAACCAGCCCAACTGCTAAAGAAAATGCATCGTGGAACTGCAATTAAAGTAATTTTGTTATTTGATGATATGGAATCTGTAAGAACATAGATCTCAAAGATGTATTTTAAGATTGCTCTGTATGAGTCTACATCACAAATCATGCTATTTGAATCTTTGTCTTTCCTTTAAGAGAAACCTTTAAGGCTGTATTTTATGTACCATTAAGTCTATTAAAAATAGCTGTAATTTGTCTAAATGTATAAACTACTGCAGTTAATTAAAGCATCTATTAGCTCAGAAGAAACACCTTGAAAATATATCTTTTGTGATAAACCGAATATATTCAGTGCTATTATGGTGAACAGTGCAACTGTTGTGCATGCCCTGAGTTCTCATTGTACTCTTTCCAAACAGGTCATTCAAATGACAACACCATCACACCCGGACAGAAGCTGTAGCAGATAAAGCATTTTCTTTTGACCGAGCAGCTAATCAGACCCTTTCTAGATCTTTTATATTACAAAGTAGTTGCACAAAAGGAGATTTAATCTGCAAACCCACATTTCCAACCCACAAAACCAATTTGGGTTTGGGATTGGGATTATACCTGCAAAAAAAATTAGTAGTGGATGAGGTAAACTGAACAGGTCTCTGAAGACACAGAGAGTCTTTGTTAGACTTTTACACCTCTAATAAGGGTTAACTGGTAGCTGGTCAATGCAGTCATTGTATTTGGCACAGGTAGTGCGATTTCTCTGAAAATATTTCACATGACTACAGATACTTATTTTCTATGTTGTCTTGGTATGTACTAAATAACTTGTTATTGTTTAGGTCACCTTTGATGTGAGATTTGCAGTTTTCCATCAACTTATTTTGTGACTGCCTCTATATACACAAACAAACAGACTTAACTGTGTGCTGATATCCAAGCTGACCTCCTTTTACCTATGTTTTATCCCAGCTTCTTGTACGCATCCTGCTACTGTCCACATAAAACCCCTTCTGTACAGTATTGTTTGAACCTGGACTCATTTACACAACTGAGGATAATGGTTTATGTCCACTTTTACTTCAAGTCAAACTCTAACCACAACTATTGTTCCCCATCAGAAACTGATGGTTACAATTTGTTTTAATTTAAAATTAGAACAAGGTGGAAAACACACAACTTTTCCATCTCTTTTTTTTTTTTCTCATCTCTCTTCCTAGTCATCATGTAGGATTCAAAGTGATTCTAAACAGATGAAAACTACATATTCAGCCAGTGATTAATTCGTACTAAATTTTCTGTTTCTGATTAAAAATGTTTTTAAATAAGACCTTGATTTACAGGTCTAGCAAGTGAGAATGCCCATTTCATCACAGAGTAGCCACTGGTAATTAAATCACACCAGTAATCTGATACAGCGTTATATCTTTACTATTATGATAGCACTGTCACAGACGTTTTACATCCTAGAACCTGCATTAAATTAAAAAGTCCTCGGAGGACATCGCTACCTGACTTCTTGGTCTGCTGAATTCCAGGAAGGGCAAAAGAAAATCAGTTCTACTTCTAGCAATCACCTGCACGCTAGCGCAATGTCTTGTTAATGCTTGCTTGCATTTCCTCCTATCCTTGGCAAGTACGGCTATAGAATCATTCCTACCTGAGAAACCTGAGACTGTTGGTAAAGGCCCTGGGAGAGGCAAACTGAACAACAGACTGTTGTAATCTGAAGCAGAATTAAACTATAGCAAACTCACTTCTGAATTAGATAATCCTCACACATACTTAGTACACTTTCCCTTTTGTGCATTGTCTTTGTAAATTTAATTTGTCTCAGCTTTTTAGGGTGTTTTCATATGGGCAAGCCCTTTGAATGTGGTCTTTCTCATCCTGAAGTTGTCTTCACATCTGCTTATGGTGGGTCTGGGTATTCCCCTTTGCATTCCTCATAGGCAGGAGGATGGACTTTGATTTACCGTAACGGAGCACAGCTGAGCCATTGGGACCCCTGTATGGCCATCAGCGCCACCCAGGTTGGGAAAGCATGTGGTCCTCAATCCCAGTCAGGCTGAGGCCATCACACAATGCTTTTCAGCGTCAGTGAATTCACAGGGCCAGCATGTCTACTTGGCAGTCCTGCCTGGCAAACTTCTGCTTTCCCAACTCAAAAAGCAGCTCGTTTGTCCCATAATCAGAAATATTTCAGTTGTCACTTCGTCAGCTGCCCATGACCATGGAACATGCACTTGGCCATCTGAAAGAGAGATGGCAGTCCATGGAGTCAAACTGAACGTGAGTTTTTGTTTCCCTGTTGGCTCGTTGTAGCTGGTTTATCCTATACCTGGAACAGAAGAAGAAATAAGCCTTTTCTCTTTTCTAAAATGAGTATTTTTATTGCCTCTCCTGCTACTTTGATTCTGGACACTCTCCTCAATGTATACATACTGTCAGCTCCTAGGCTCATGAAGTTACTGCAAGCTGATCTGGCTGAAAACGAAGCCATTTTTATACGTACATATATGTGTTATATATATATCTATGCATTAATGTTTTTCAGCTGGAGCAGTTGACTGACCTGCCACATCTGCATGGCTCCTGGCATAGCAGACAGCCACCATGGCCAACCCCAGAGCACAGGTGAGTGCAACCTTAGATGGCAGCAGCTGCCGGACAAGTTTGGCTGGGTCACGAAACTGTACCCTCAGCTACAACTGGAGAGAAGAGCCGGACTCGCAGCCCCTCGCTGCAGCTTGCCTCCCTACCCCCTCCTTTGGCCCAGGCCTCCCCTGCCTCCATGAGGAGTAGGCTCAGGCGACTGAACCAGCAGAAAACGATTTATTACTGTTGTGGGGTTAGTTTATACTACTTGGTGCTACGAAGCAGGTCACTGTAATGTCAGAATTTACCAGACTGCAAACAGCTCTAAGTGTTAGCTGGATCCTGTCATGCTGCACTGTTCTAAAGTATTTTGTCTCCATCTTCATCAGATAAAGAGATGCTATTAGGGAAAAAAATAAGAGAAGTGAGGGACTTTCCATCTGAGTGGGAGTTGGCAGGTCTGCTGAAAGCTTGTGAGAAGGCCCATACTGCATTCCAGGTGGTGGGAGAGCAGAAGGAATGCTGTACTAATTCTCCCTCCGGCCAGACTGATGTCCAGAACAGATTTTTCACCACGATGAAATGGCAATATTCCGCCATGTAACTCTGTCCTGAGGGACCATTAAACATTTTTTTTCTCAGTTTAAGAGTTAAGAGGTAAGTCTGGTCTGTACTGCTACAAAATTTAACCACACAAGAGCTGGAAATTCTGCTCTAGCAGACATTTTTACATTCCACAAAGGAGCATAGATGGTGACGGACAAAACCTTGCCATAAAACTGTATGATGCCACAGTCTTCAGGATGTTATGATACAACCCATCGCAATGTAAAGTATTTGAGACTGCAATTAGTTCTGCAAATCTGCAGAACAGAGTTAAAAGGAATGAATAAAACGCTTGCTTAGGCTTTAACTCTGAAATGCTGACTATGCATTTTAACTTTAGTCACTAGAGCTTTGGTAACTGCTTTCAGACCTGTGCTTAGAGAGTAGAGGAAGAAGTGCATCACACTGGTGCATGACTGAATTCTCAGAGAGTTTGGGAGCTAGAATCTCTTTCTGATCCAGGCAATTAACCAAAATTTCAAGTCTTGGCATCATTTTGTTTTCTGAAAGAAGGTGATTATATGACCATGGCAGCAGAATGACAGTGCAGAGAGAGTAGTAAACCTCTCTGAAATTCCAACTCTGAGTAATGAGCTCATATTTTTATGCACTGGTCTCACAAGAAAAAGACAGGAAGAAAGATTACTCAGGACTACGCTTGCATGCCTTCACAAAATTCCCACTAGCTAGAATAGTAATAAGCTGCAGTTCTCTCACCGCTATTTTCTGGAGCTAATATAATGCTACATATGCTCCTAAGTCTTCAATGCAGAAAAGAGAGTATTACCAGTAAGAACACAGTAACTCATACATAAGCACGCTCAGCAAGGCCAAACCTAGCCAAGCTTTTTTTTTTTTTTCCTTCAGACCTCACTCTCTGTCTTCAGGTACAAAAAAAGCATTAGTATAACTGAGATAGATGTGAGACACACACTCCCTCACAATAAAAGCCTTTCCCACTCTTTAGCTAGCATACTCAGAGATGTTGTAAATAGTGTAGAAACACTATGTCTCAAGCTCTTACTATTTCAGTCCTTAAATATCTCAGTCTATTACAAGTTTTATTTTTTCCACTGTTATACATATGTGAATTGAGGGATTGCTTCTTGTTCAGCCACTTCCAGCAAACAGAGAGATTTCAGCCATGGCAGGGTATGAACTGCAAATTAGGAGTAACTAAAGTCTTATATTAGAATTATGTGAACATTTAATAGCTTGTAAGTGCTTTGTGAACTATAGAGCACCTGAAGAACTATCTATCTACCTACCAAAGACCACTCAGTCATACAAAATCTTGACTTATGTTTTACAAGTAATTTCAGAAAGGTTACACATCTGGAATAAAATTTTAAGTGAATCAAGTATTAAGGACTTTTTAAGTTGCAGCTTGTTTGACATTTTTTCAAGCATCTGAAGTGTCTGTTACTAGATGCAGAGCTAACACCCATAGTTGGTTTTTTTAGGAGTCTTTGGTGCTATTAGTGCCAGTTAGATTGCTAATTGTTACTTTTTAGAAGGTAAACGACCTTCTAATGGTTTTCAAGTTTAAATGTGTCTTAGTTCAAAGGCTAATAAAGATTGAGATACAAACAGATCATATACTAACCCACACAGTAATTGCTGTTTAATGCATGTATTGCAGAAGCGCTTTAGAGACTTAACAGTCAAAACCAGGACTGCAATACTCTCATAGTATTCTATCTTCAAAAGTTACAAGCAGTAGATTATTAATATTAAGGAGATAAGAATGAAGAAATAATTTCTTAGGATTAGTGGTGCAAATATGTTGTTTTTCTATACATTGAATTTAACAGAAAAAATAGTATTTGACTGGCTAAATTGGGTCAACAATGACCATGACAGTGAACACATTTAAAAGGATATTTATAGTTTAAGATTCATCAAGTGAGATCCCGACATTCACAAGAAGATAAGGGAGTGCAGAACAGTTTTTTTCAGGATTTCCTGATCTCTGAGAAGATAAAAAAGATGGGAATGGCAAAGTGCTTGTACTAGAAAAAAAAGGATTTCTGTCTGAAGACCAGAATCAGAGTACCTTACAACCAGTAATATTAATTTATTTTTCTCTGTATTGTTGATGTATGAGAATAAAAAATTATTCATATTCTTGTCTGTCTATAAAAATATGTAAAGATGTCTATTTTTAAATGTTTTCAGTGCTACTTTTATATCTTTAGTACAAAGATAAGATTACTGTAATTTTATAACAACTGTTAGCTAGTTGTAAGACAATTAATACAAAGTTCTTTATATCTTATAACATCACTTACCTATTTTTTAAATTTTGAAATTGGAGATTCTAAGTTGAGCCATAATAAATGCAGCATATGAGCATTGTCTCGCTAATTATTATGCTTATGTAAAAATAGATGTACCATATTTATCTTGATTTAAGATAGGAAGATCCCAGGTGAGCTTTCTCACTGTTCCCCTGCTTAAACAATGCAGAGAAAATGGCCTGGGATCTAATTTTCTGTCCTTACTGAATTGTGGTCATGACAACCATCTGTACAAGGATAGGCTTTACAGTATTGTCTTGTTCAAGGGTATCATTTTTACGTTACGTTGTGTGATACAATAAGGTAATGGAAAATAATACTATGCAGCAGTTGGTGCTCTCATCTACATATACTGCTGACTTATGCTTTTGGGTTTTGTGTGTTTTGGTTTGCTTGTTTAATATTTATGTGGCCATTGTAGCAAGGAAAGTATATAAACAGAACACCAACCTTTAAAAAATACGTTAACCATTGGCTAAGGGAAATGCCGCTGTTTCTGACTCTTCAAATTTATCCATCTCTACCAGGTACCAGGGAATTTACATTTTGAATATGAAATTTTATTTTTCTCTGCTGAGCTAGCAAGGCAAGATACAATTTAAAAAAGCCAACACTTTGCTTTTGCATGTCTTTATGGCAAGAGCTTGCCTCCCATTATGTGGACACATAGAAACAGAGGTAAAGACAGTGCCAGGCTCTTACTCTTTAGCTCCTTTCTGAAATCAGCTATTTATGAGATGACATGGAATAAAGCTGAACATATCTATTATTAAGCAGAATCTGATAGATAATCAAAGACTATTCTTTTCCTGAAACTTCTACACAAGAAAGCCCTTACTGACATTGGAGGGAAAGGAATTTAATTTGGCTTTGGTCGCTCTGTGCCTCGAAGTACATACATAATATGTCTGGAATTGAAAACACAACAGGAGAGATTGGTTAAATTGTATGTTCAAATACGTTTCAGGTATTAGTGGAAGACAAAAAAGAAAATAAGGCAGGAAAGCTCATTCTAAAGTCATGACATACAGTCTTGCCGTACGTTAACAGAAGAAATAACTGCTTGTTTACTATGAGCGCTGAGTAGAAAGAAAAGACTCTAGCTTGCTCCAAATCAGATTGATCATACATGTCTTGCAGTAGAGTAATAGGAATTATGGAGTGTTTAAACTAGGTTTTTTACTATTGCTGTTGATTTCTTTGCCCCACATATGCCAGTGATTAACAAAGATCCTCCTGCTGCTGCAAATATAGGTTTGCTGATTTGAGCATTTTGACTTGAAAACCATTTGTAAAGGATCATTTGCACATTTCCAGTAAGATCCCCAATCCTGTAATAATCTGGTCAGGTTGCGCAAAGGAACAATGGAAGTGACTCTTCCAGTGCAAATTTCTCCTCTTAGAGTCTAAGTTGTTGAACTTAAGTCACCCTGTGTCTACATATACCTCAGCCATTGGATTTACTTGGTCTAGTAGATGGATCGGATGGGTAGGAGTCACACGATCACTGCTCTAGAAAGAGGCTTCCTGTTAGATGGAGATTCAGTTACCTGCTAAACTGAGTAAGAAAGGATGTTATAGTATCAGTTACTAAATTAAGGTGGTGGGGGGCAAGATGTATATGTGGGAGGTATATGGCTTGGAATTTTTCTAGCTATCAGTAATAGCTGGCCTTAAAGGATACAAGGTTTAAAACGGTTTTATTTGGTGTTTGGCTATGAGGTCATATTGTACTTCTTGGATATTATGGGAAAAAGATATTATGTGGAATCTACATTGTGGGAAAATACTGATACAGTCTGCTGTTTGTGGTAATAAAGTAACGGTAACATGCTTTGGGAGGTGCATTCTGGCCTAACTAGTGCAATCCCTGTAATAGCAATCTAATCAGTTTATCAAACCCTAATTATTCTTATATAACGTGGGGATTCCTAGTTTCTTTTTGTGCTGCCCTCAGATAAAGCTAGTGCAGCAGCAACTCCCAGCTTTGTGACAAGTAATGCTCTACGGATAGGATGGGGCCACACAGCTCTGCAATCCTGCAATGGGGTTACGCAAACTGCTTTTGGGAAAAATATTCTAAGGACAAGGAGGGTAAAGCTAGCATGTCTTTCTGGTCAGGAGCTTTTGTGTTAGGTTTGTGGTTTTTTTTTTGTGGTGGTAGCGAAACAGTTTACATTATAGGGCTGTGATTCTACTTTGACAAGTTTTGATTTAAGCCATTTCAAAGATACAGCAGGACAAGGCTGGTAAGATCCTCCAAGTATGACACTAAAAAAAGTAAGTTGTGAGGGAGCCAATTATTGATGTTTAATCATGTTTATTCTGTTGCTGACTAGGAATTTTGCTCTTTAACTTAGCTAAACACTGGTTCTCACATGACTGTTGTGATTAAAAAGGGAAAAATTATATGCAAGTATATCTCAGATCTTCTTCCTCCTGCTGGTGACTGTTCTTTGCCTTTAGCACTAGCAGTACCTGACTGCTGTTTGCAGTATGTAAAAATCTGCCAAGAGCAGCCAGGGGCCCTTGTGGTGTGCAAACCTGTTTTTAGCAGTAGACCATCATGATTACTGAACAGTGTATAGTAGCACACCCAAGGGAGAACTATCCCCTAAAACTTGTATTTAAAACAACTGTAAACATGAGATTTTGATCATAAATACTGCTTTATTCTGATGTCACTAGGAGTCGGCCAGAGGAGGCTGTACGCTGGTGCTCTGCCCAGGCTTCCTTCCCTGGGATGATAAATTGATCCAGTGTCTTATTTTCAGTGGCTCATCTTGGGAGAGAAGGCAGCTTTGAGGACTCGGGCAGCATGAGCAGGACAGCGCTGGGAATTGGAAATTCACCCTCCAGTCCGCTGAATTCAGCCACTCCCAAGTGTCTGTTAACACCAGTTCCTGAGATCTGATCTAGCGAGTATTTGCATTTAAATATTGTGCAGAAGCCTGAGCAGCGCTGAGCAACTGCCCTTGCGGGGTTAGGGCAAGCTTTACAACGTGTGTCACCGCTGCATTGGGCAACCGATGCTTTTAATCATGGGGACTACGGAGACTAGTCCGATCCTATAGTTTAAAAAACTAATCTCAAAACCAAACTGTTCTCAGTGATGGAAAGTGAAAAGCCTGTTTCACTTAACTAATACAGCTACCGCTTGAAACAGAAACCGAGGTCTAGCTCATCTCCTAAAATGGCAATATCCTGATGACCGTCACTGCAGAGGAGCGCTCTGTTCAGCCCGCTGCCCCGTGCCCTCGGTACCAACGAACTGGCCGCAGCAGCCTCCGGTACCTGGGCCGGGCACGGGCCGGGCCTCGCCGGCCTCGAAGCCGGGCTCCCCTCCTGCCCTCCCTGGATCATTCTAGACGCCAGAGCCGACCCCCACCGAGGCGGGGAGCTGCACCGCGGCCCGGAGCTCGGGCGGGAGACCCCCAGGGCCGCTGGGTGCGGCCAGGCGGGCGGCGCTGCCCGGCCCTGGGCCGCCTACCCGCAGGTGCAACGGGAACAATAGACGACGGCTAGCGAGGCAGCGCGAACCCCTCGGCACTGCCGCAACGAGTCCCGGCCGGCGGGCAGGGATCTTTCCTTCGGCGAGCACGCCTAAAGTAGTCCCTCTTTGTTCACCAGCGGCAAAGGTTCGGCTTCACCTGTGTCCTTCCGCCGAGGCGCTCTTCCTCCCCGCCCCCTGGCCCAGGAGCTGCCTGTCGGCGCAGGCGGGGCCCGCCGGGGCGGGGCCGAGG
>VYZV01039889.1:54000-74470 GCA_013401275.1 Pandion haliaetus | reverse complement strand
GTCCATCAGTGACTAGCAGAGCCAAATGGACCAGAATTAAATACTTGCTCGGCAACCCCCATAAGGAGAGGCTGAATATGTTGCTGCTTATCAACATATCAAGCAAAAATTCCACCATTTAGTACTGTGCCTAGTGTGTTATGAAGAAAACAGTAAAATTCTAAGAGTAAAACTTATAGAGAAGACAAGAGTAGTGAATTGTGCAGAGTAATGGTGTTGCTTTATCACTTTCCAGCTGCTGTGTTACATTTTTTTTTATAGCTGGCCCTGTCAGAGCCCATACAATTGGCTTGTTTGGAAGAATCTCTTTGGGAAATGCTATGTAACTTGCCTGAGGATCAGTATACATTTATGCTCCCTTCTACTGAGATGTTTACCTTGCGGACCCATACAGCGTAAGTATAACAATCCAGTTCTACTCTACCACACAACTACTAATCTATTGCATGGGCAACTCCTTGCAATAGAGGACCAGGAATGGGTTTGTTTTTACTTTATCAAGTAGCTCTGACAGTAGTACAACAGATAGCTGCACATTAGCTCCTTGTAGCTGTAGTGCTGTTTATAAGTGTCCAGTATATAGAAGTTCTAGACTCCACTCTGCAAATCCTTAGATTTTAATTGTTCAGGTAGACTGCAATGACCTTTACCGTATTACTAATCTTCGGATTTACTGATCTCTTTGCTCTATTCATTATATCTTCATGTTTAAGCCTGCAGTATGCTTGGCCCCCTTTTAGGAACAAAGCAAACAAATTCTTTTTTAGGCACAATAAATACATTTAACTTCTCTGTTTTTCACCTTCAACATGGATGAACTGCTCTCTTCCTTTATCTCTCAGCAGAATCAGCTTGGGAAGTTCATCTCAATATATACAGTCGTACTTGCTTTTGCTCTGCTTAACAATTCAGTGTTATCATAAATACAGAATAGGTCTTTAACACACACTTAGTAGGTTGCAACTGCGTAAGTATCTGTTTGCACCTTGCCTTTCAAATCTCAATGATAGAATCATGCCTGCCATAGAGTAACCAAGAACTGGAATTGCCTTTATCAATTCTAAAATATATTTCCACAGTAATATAGTTTAGTTGGACATAACAGAACCAAATTCTGAACTGAGCAAGTTGCGCAGTCACAGATTCCCTTTTTCTCAGTGTGCTATGGGAACTTTGCCTGACTGATTATTACGGTCAGCTGCTTAGAAAAAAAACATAGTCCCATTTATAGTACAATCTGGCTTTCCTGCTGTGTGAACTATAACTTTCCCATTTAAGTTAATAGAAGTCTAAGAGACAGAAACAGGACTATTGCACTGCTAGTAGCATCGACAGACATGCTGTACGTTGCCTTCGTTTTTCAAAACCTGATTTTGTTTTTAATCATAAACAGTCAGCATTCTTCATGTTGGTATACTGCTGTCTGACTTCATCTTGGAATCATAAAGGGACCTTAACTATTGTTTGTTTCTATGAATTATTTTTAATAAGTTAACTAAAATTTGCATTTACACAGTCCATTCTATCAAAGTCTGTTTGCTGATTTTTGGTAAGGTGCATTAACACCTTCCTGAAGCAGTGAGGCTGTTGTTTCAGCCACTATCATTACCTATAAAGTCTATTTGAAAGAGCGGCTTTGTAACAGCTTTGTTTGTTAGGATAGGAATTGAATAATTGAAATTGTTTAGCTGCAGTCCAGCATCTCACCAAGTTTCCACCAACCAGTGTTCTGGACACTGACTAAACGGAATTCAACCTATCCTGTATTTATACCATATTTCCCAAAGGAAAATTTCCTTCCTTTAGGAGAATGTAAACTTTCCCACTATTTCCACATCAAAAGTTTCAACTGTTAAATTAGATGAAATTGAGCAGATTCCAAAAGCTGCTCCCTGGAAACGCTGCATTGGCTGCTGGCATACCTGCCCAAAATATTTTATACAGGTAGTTGAAAGACTCAGTTTAACTGTTCAACCCACTACTTTCCTACCCTCCTCTCAGGTCACTTTGTCAGTTTTACTCATTTTTTATTAAAATCTCAGCTATATGATTAGAATTCTATAGGTTTTGGTGTAGCTACATCTTAAGATGTTCACCCTCGCTGCCTATTACCTATGCTAAACTTATTATATAGCAACATGTTTATTCCTAATTTCGCAGCATTTTAGAAGCCTGAAGAGACTCTTGCTTATCTCAGTCAACACATGATGGGATGGGGCAGGCTAGAATACCTGTACTACAAAAGAGCAATTTATGTCAATCTTTTAAGAAATTTAGGGTTAATAAAAGTTATTTAGAAACCTTCTTGAAAAACCTCAGAGTAGATGCATTTGATTTTCAGTATACCACTTCGCAGTTTCCTGTGATGGTCTCCAACCTCCATAATGCTGCTAACAAATGTATATCCTACTGCACTGCTCTTCATGCCATTACACTTCCTACCCAGCATTGCTCCTTTCCTCCAGCAGTCTCTTTTCTAAATTTGATAGCATACAACTTCAGGCAATCCCTCACTTTTTCCAAAATCGGCCTCGTTTATACAAATGATTTGGAGGCAAAAACCCCAAGCATCTTTATCAGATGGCAACCATAATTATTATAAATTATTGTTTTTATCCAGCATGAAAACATTAATCAAACCCAGTTAAAAACAAAACCGACATAAGAAATCTTGTCTACAGCTGAAAACGTGTGCATTTTCTGAAGCTATTGTTTCGACTATTTGAACCTTTGCAATACATGAACTTCAAGATCACATATTCCAATTCTGCCTCTCTGAAATCAGCATTAGTCAGAGAAATGTCAAGAGATCCAACCAGTGAACACTAAATAAAGGCAGCCTAACTCAAGATTACAAGATGAGTAAGTAACAGACCAATGCCCTCCCCTGTTCTCCCAACTGGATTTTTATTTTTGGTTTTGGATGGCTTTCTACAACTCTCCAAACCAGTGTTGTGAGCAGGAGAAAGAAGAGGACTGGTTGAAATAGCAATCCTGTGGATTCCTTCTCAGAATCTGGAAACTGAGCTGGGGATAACAGGGATAACATTTAGACTTCTCCAGTAAGAGAAGAATAAGATGATCTTATTTTGATCTTAAAAATTACTACAAATAATCCAATTTTAAAAGCAATTTACACACTATGAGGTGTAATTTCCAAAGCAAGACGCTTCACATTCATAGTTGAATTTGCAGCTGCTCTTGTGCCCACAGAAGGTTGGCTGATTTCTCAGTTAGCTGAATAAGGACTCATGAGTGGCCCAAATGTTGCAAAAGAACCCACTTTTTCACAAGTTCCTCAATTTTTTGAGACATCTGATTTTAAAGGAAACACTGGTGAGTACAATGCATTGAACTCATTTGCCATTTTGGCTTTAGGGAGCCTGCTAATGCAATATTAATTTATTTCACTACAAGAACCTAGATTTCACAACTAGGATCTCAATCTTATTGCCCAGCCTGCAATTTTCACTCAGTAAGGAACATCAAATTCTGTACTAATTTCAAATGGCTAAATGTATAACATGGTATTATTCAATGTGTTTACATACAAGAAAATCTAGACTTGCATGTCCTAGCAAGGTACAATTCTTTTATCTAACACAATAGTATCAACCTAAAAAGAAACCAAAACCTTTTGTATTATGTGGTATGTTGTTCCTTCAATAACTCTGAAATAAAACAAAATAATATATTTTGAATAGTGTTTCACAATAACACCCCTGTGAAAGTAAAGCACTGTACCATGTTTCTTCAACAAGGAAAACACCTTTCTAATTCCTTTCTCTTTATGATGCTCACAAATAGGGAATGTATAAAGTCAGTAACAAAATCATAAAATTTACCAGAAAGAACAGTTTCTGTGCTTTTTGCATCCTGGAAAAGACAAACGAATTCTGGAAATGAATAAAAGCCAATAATTTAATTCAGCTTTGTCCTTTTTTTTTAGACCAAATTTAGACCTATTACTAACTAAATAAAATAATACTGTGAAGATTAGCTTAATAAATACTTTAATTAATTTTAAATTCAATATCTTAATGACTACAGGAAGTCCAAATAAGTAACTATTTACTTTGAAAGACAATTTTGTTCTTAAAAATAATACAGAATTTTTTCTGTACTATGATAAAAAGTTGCTTTTAAAAACCTGAGAGATTATTAAAGAACAAGAATATGAAAATGGAATGTTGGAAATGAATCATTTATATGAGTAAGCCCAATTTGACTGTTAAGCACCTCAGAAAGTGAGAGTGATCATGTGTGAGACTTAAGGTCAATGGTACATCATCCCTGGGAATCATCATTTTAGTATGCATCAGGTTGTAGAGCCACAAGAGGATTATTTTGGCTGTAAATGAGAAGCATCAGCAGTCAAATATAGCTCCACAACTGCTTCATTACCTGACTTCTGGCAAATAACTTGCTATGGTTCTTCCATGTGTTCATTTGCTCTGTTGTAATTACACTGTATTTTGAGAGGTACCATCAGATATATACATATGTGTAGTATTTTAATGGACAAGTTTTCTCCATCTACACGAAAAATAACAGGCGTATACTTTCTACAAAAGTCTCCACTATTCAAAATCCCTCACAGGGATGATTGCTGGCCAAGTCTCACAGACAGGAGGCAGAATGTGAATAAGCCAAGAGGTGAGAACCACTCCTCTCTGGGCACTGCAGCTGCATCTGCTCTTCATGGGGAAAGGAGATGTGCCAAAAACCTGCAATGGAGTGCTCGATTCCCTCTCTGTGTAGGGGTGGGAGCTTGCGCAGACACAGCTTTTTCAGAAACCAGTATGAGACAGGGCTATTTAAGCACTGAAAGAAGCAGGTTCCCCACTATCAACTGGACAGAAAAGACCACAGTATTGGACACTAAAAACAAAGCCTAGTGTTGACAGTGCTATTCTGGTCCAAAAGCTAGACAAAAATCAGATAACTAAATAGCTGCCAATTTAACTTGGATGAAAAATTTAGAATTTGTTTTTTCAACATTAAAAATGCTCTGATATCAACACAGTTTGAGCAAACCTGTGTATATGGTGTTTGCTATTTCTCTGAGCACAGAGCTTAATTCCTCCCTGGAGTAGTTCCAGGGAAGTCAGTGAAGTTGCCTGAGGGATAAACTTAGGGATGTTCAGATGACCGCAAATGATCAAATTACTGCACTTTATGATATTATGCTCTCACCAGAGATGTTCTAACAGATTGTATGTGTTTCTAATTCAATTGAAAGGAGCCAACTAATTTAATTGAAAGGAACAAGTTTAAATCTCCAGCTTGCATTCACGCTCCCATTTCTCCGGTCTACCAGCAGGCACACTTACCAATTCATCCCTCTCCCATTCCCCTGTCAACGACCTAAGTGATGCACATGCTGACCTCATGTCTGCTGGGCACCAGTGAGCCTTAGCAGTTGTAGTCATTTACAGGCAGTGCCTTCTTAACCAAGAAGCTTGTGCACTTATAATTGTGTGAATGCACATCACTCAGAATAGTCTTAAATCAGAATAATTGTTTTATACTTCACAACCTGGCACAATCCCACTTATGAGAACAATCCTGAAAAATATTTTTGGCTTTTTTTTTTTTTTTTTTATTATTCCAGTAATGGAGTTACAATTCTGCAGCTAATGAAATTTCACATTTTCCTGTACATATGTTCATAACATCGGGTTTTTTGGTCATACACATGCATACACTGAGAAAAATGTCTTTTTTCTACCCTAATGTTGCTGTAGAGTTTGGTTTAGAAGGTATTTCACAGGAGGATATTCTTGGCATTAAGAAGACAAAACCTAAATTCCCTGCATTTCAAAGTCCATTTTTTTTCCATGGAATGACTCTGAATATAGCAAGCCAACGGATAGTTTGTTTGTAGATGTATTTTCTGTTGTTAGTCCAGGGGCCTTTGGAATTTTTCTTGCACTTGTCACTACAGCTACCCAGCAGTTTCATAGAGGTCCCTTTGTGTTTTAGGAATTTAGGATGTATGTCAGGACAGGTGTCTTAAGACACAACAAGAAAGGTTGTTACATTTTTTTAATGCAATTGTTCTCATTAACTCTCTGGGATCAGAGATTTCTGCCAGTAGGCTGTCCTAATCTTTTGCAGTTTTGTGTATGTGACAAACAGTACAATACTTATGAGGGATAGTCTTTTAAGCAGGAGCACAGAGTCAGGGAAAGAATGTGAATCTGTCTTCCTACTTGCAATGGAACAACTAACAGCAGAAAAACAATTCGTATATTTTGGAATATGAGCAGATCAATTGTGGGGTAGGGACATCCTGCATTACTTTACATAATTATGCAGATTAAGGAATATAATTTATGATAGCAAACATTATAATTTCAAGAAATTATTTCCTTAGCTTCCACATACAAGACTTCACTGATTTTTTACTATTCAAATTTACCGTATTCTCTGAAGACAGCTATGTCTATTAAAGACTATTCAGCTAATTTATTATTCTTTTTATCCACTCCTCTCTAATATATTTTCTCCTGTGGATTAATACAATAAGGGTCAGGCCTTAGAGGGTGACAAAGCATGAGTCAGTCAGGATGATTTATAGTTCAGCTGAGAGTGCTAACACACCATTTGATAAATATTCCAATCAGTTTAAAGTTGTCTTCTAATGATGGGAGTGAATGTTAGTGATAACTTTTCAAGCAAGAGCTACCAGCATGCAAGAGTTAACAATGACAGAAAACCAGGTAAAGGGCTAACTACTGAGGAGCCCTTGTACATTTTTTAAAATTTGCATCTGAAAGAACATGACTAGAAAACAGAAAGCAGAGAATATAAAATTTTGTATCATCTTGTTTTTCAATTTAGAGAAGCATTCATCAGAATGAATGCTTTTTAATATTCTTGGTTGTTCTGCAGTTTAGCATGGAACGCTTTTCAAATAGAAATACAAAGAAAAATGTATTTCTGTAAAATATATTAATGGCTTTAGAGTGAAAAAGTCTTTAGAAACAGTTAACACCTTCAGGGAATTCACCTATAAATATAAAGCTACAGTCAAGATCCAAAATACTGAGCAAAGTAACTCATAATAAAGTATGTTAAAAATAAGCATCTGCAGAAAATATGACTTAATGCAGTATTAACAAATATTTATTAAGGAGCCATATTGAGCAGAAAAGATATACTGTCTTTTGGGTGCTGCAGACTACGCAGCAAAGGTTTATTTGCAGAGAGATATGCAGCTCCAGAAGAAGGTCACCTGCACCACTTGGACAAGGAGAAATTGAGCAATTCTGCCGATGAGACCGCTGCAACTGTGCTTGGAGGAAAGCTGCCCTAGCTGGTGCTCCCACCCCCATTTACTGCTGTCATGTCCAATGCCCCCTGGGAGAAAGTAATGTCCTAGGATAAGACCATTTACAATACTAAATTATACTGTTTGGGACTATTACTTAGAAGATTAGAACATTTTTATATTGATCTTGGACTCTGTTTCACACCCCTGAGGTAATTACAGGCCCAGGGAGTGCCTCTAGCTCTATTTATGGTGAGGATTAAGTGGATTGTATGGACAGGATTACCTTTCAATTTAATAGCTACCCTTTTGCTCAGAGATAGAACATTTGGTGAACATGACTGGTAAATTCTGGGGCAAAAACTTAGCGGAGAAGGCAGATATTTTAGGAATCATATATTGAGAGTGAAATATTTGAATCCTCTGATATGCTAATGCCTAAGACCACTCTTTAAAAAACAAACAAACAGAAAACAACATCTTGTGAAAGAAAGCAAAAAAACCTTGCATCCTCAAAGGTAAAACTGTACCAAATATGGAACAGTGGTATATCAATACTTTTATTGTATTTCCTTAATTTGATACTGATGGATCTAAGTTTAGATTCAAATTTTTCATAGTATCTGCAACGTACAGAAGATACTTCAATGAAGTTTTATCACACAGTATGTTTTGAGTTCTAAAATCAGTTCCCACATTACTTTGAGAATATAGATTTATGTGCAAATCCTATTGGCTTCAAAGATATTCAAATGAGACCTGTAACAGTTATTGTACCACAATTGATTTCACAAGTAATATTCATTTTTAAGCACTTTACAGCATTTTCAGTGCATGTAGCCTTGAAGCTCATCTGATTACCTGATTAAAAAATAGCACTGCAGCAAGGATTTGAGAGCCTAAACAGTTTCTTTAGCAAGCTATGAAGCCTGGCGTTTAAACTTCTAAGACAAAAATAAATCAAGTTTTATATATTTGTTTCAATGGGATGTCTCTAACCTGTTAGTCTTGGAAGCATGCTGGTAACATTTGAAATTTCTATTTCAAAACTTACTTTCATGTAAATTGATTAAAAAATAAAACAAGTGCATGTGCACCAAAATTCACATTTTTGCAAGACACACCTGGTAATGAAAGTGTGATTGATAACGGGCAGCAGTGATTGAACATCCCCACCACGCATGTTGACTGAAAGACCAATCACTGGTTTGGTCCCTCATGCTGCTACATTAGGGGCAGGAATGCGTTTGCCTGCAAGCCTAAACTCTTGTGTGGTCCTGCCGAAACCACAGAATGTGAGTTGGGGACATCACTTCGTTAAAGATCCATGGCACAAAACAACTCCCCTTTCTGTCCCAACCTTTAGCTGATGGACCACAAGGCTTCAAAACTTTCATGCTGCCTGGAAGCTCTAGAAGCTTCACTTAAGGATTTAGAGAAAGAAAGCACTGAGAGAATGCCTAACATTCACTAGCCCTGCTGTGCAGGTGTGAACTCATTAACTCCCACGGCCTCAGCTATACCAAGGATTCAGAGGATTTGTTCTTGGCTTTACAGCATCACATCTGAGAATCCTTCCAAGCTATTAATCTTTCTGTCCAGCCTGGACAACAAAATCTTGCTGATTTTATCAGTAATCTAGGTCTGAGAGCTGGTCATTATGGCTGAGTCAGGAACCTTCCAATTTGGACTCGTAGATTCAGTTACTTTTAAGAATTTCAAAACACTTTGTAAATTTATTTCCTTAAAAAATGAAACTTTGGCGAAAACCAATCTATTGGTCTGAAAAGAAACCACTTTATTCAAAATGTCAGTTTTGCACGGAACAGATCTAGCAACCAATTTTTGTCTGTCTTAGGCTGCAGAAAGCCTAAAATTAGGGAAGGAATATATTTTTTATTATAATGACCATTCATTACAGGATCCTAACAGGCATATCAGACATATTTCAAGTCTAACTTTTTTTCTTTTTAAACACTACTTTACTAATGGCAGAGGAAGAAATGATTAATCAAGCAGAGATTTGCCCAGAAGGGGAAATGAACACATGTTAAGGAAGCTTTAGTTATTTGCTTCTAAACACGGGTGAGGGCACCATGTGTTCCCCAGTCATGTGCTCCTCCACAGTCATATTCTGAATATCTACAGTATCTGGCACCTCGTGATGATACCCAAGTTCTGCTTCAGAAGCAGAAGAGGGCTGTCTTGACTTGCTTCACTTGTGCCCAGCAACAGAATACAATGCTCCAATGTTTAATGTGTGATTCTGACTATACCCTGTAACTGTGCATGTAGAGTAATTATATAAAACATTTGCTCAATCTGGCTATATATAGTTCCTTAATGTTTTCCTGCTAACAAATGGAATTACAGCAGCTAGTAATAACATCAGCTTTAATTAAATTTCATCTCTTATTTGAATACATCCACTTAGCCTGAGTCATTTAAGTTCTTAATAATATGCCTTCTTCTGTAAAACAGTTTCCTGTGTTTCTGACAAAGCTTTGCATTTAACTATAGGGGGAGCAACAGCAATCACTATAGTTAAGTTTACAGAACTATTTTCTCTTCTTCAACTTTTGAATAATAGGCATGATATTTTCTGTGATAAGTCTGAGCTTGGAGGTGAATACTTTACTAGTTTGATCACAAATAAAAGCATCTTAGAGTTCTGAAAAATGCACATCTTTATTATAATATTCTACTTGTGGGGGGTGTTGTTATTTTGTGTTTTTTTGGTTTGGTTTGGTGGGTTTTTTTGACAAGACTATAACTGAAACAGCAAACAGTTTAAAGCTCAAATTTACCATAGCAATAGTTGTCAGTTGGAAATAATTTCTTTGCTTTTTTTTTTTTGCTTTTAATTTGATTGCATTACAGATATAAGTCTTTGCCACTTAAGTGCTATCTCCAAAACTCATACCTCGTGCAGTTAAAGCCCACTTCTGCTACCTTCAGTTGACCTTCCATTAAGCATCTGCAGTGATTTATTGTGCACGTGCTGGGAACCGAGGTGCATAGTAAACAGCAAGAAACAGACAAAAATCGGTCAGGCTGCCAGGATCACAAGGACATGAACAAGTGAAAATTTTAAAATGAAAAGAGCCTGCGATACGTCCTTTGCATCTTTCCTTTTATGTGCTAACCAATCAAGCTGCGTACTCACAGAGAAATAACTTCTTGTCATGGATGCCACAGGGATCTTTGGAACACAATGATTATTTTTCCAGAACAAAAGAACACGCCTTGACTTTGCCTCCAATGGTAACACTTCAGTGGAAAAAAACCTGTGCCAGCAAAAGGTTGACTTTATCTTTAAATCTAAGAGTGAATATCCCAGATTAAAACAAACAAACAAAAATGGAATCATTTGTGAATGACTCAGTTCAGTCTTGCAGGCTTTTTGACACCAACTTATGTCTAGGACTCAGTAAACGTATGAAAATCCTAAAATCAACTATTCTTAGACCTTTTTTAAAAAAGAACAAATATTTACATTCATCATTTTAAATATGTTGTCCCTTTCTAAAGTTCATTAAATCCTTCTGTTCTGGAAATACAGATCACTGGTACATAAAAAAAGCAATTACCTTCTCTACAGCATTACTTTTATATATACATATGTAATTTATTTTTTTTAACCTCTACATTTTTGCACCAAAGTAAGCACTTACAATCTTTTAAATCCCCTTCCTGTGGAACACTTTCCTCAACCCTAATCATTTAATCATCCTAATATGAATCTCCTCTATTCATGTTTAGGATGGGTTTTACTGTGAATCCTTGGACTTTGTGGTGCTATAAGCTATGCTGTCTGCCTCTTCTTAAGGAGGCTGTAAATCCTTCCTCCTCTGAAGACCATGGTATTTCAGACCGCATTTTCTACCATTTCATATTTTAGTGTTTTATCCAGGAAGGGGAATAGGACACTATAATTTCCAGAGCCAAAGAAGTCAATGAGAAGGAAGGAAGGAGCTAGGTAGTATTCCTTTTAGAAGAGAAGATGTTCAGAGTTTTTAAAGGCTTATTGCAGGGATTAGTGAAACATTTTATCAGGATGTACATAAATTAATCAAGTGCAATTATAAAACTTGTTCATAGATATAAAGCTGAATTGGTTATTGCAGATTATTCATAGCGAAGCTGTCTTTACAGAGTAGAAGCAACAGTATTTGTCCAAGTTAAGAGCAAGCTCTGTGTGGGGCACTGAAGAGAGGACACGAAATGTACTTGGCTTATATGTGCATGACTACTATGAGGTTCAAAGGCCAGCATTAACTGTGTCATTGCAGATGCTATCACAGCAACTTACAAAAAAGAAATTTAATGCAAATGCTCTTATCCAATTTAAAAAAAAAAGTTCCTTCTAGAAACAGTAAAATGTTATACAGGTTTAGATTCCATTTGCATTGTAACTAATAGGTTTATGAAAGTATTACTTGTGCATCTTCTGAAATGTTCTGTTGTATACAGAAGATTCATTTTATCATTCCAGTCTGAGTTCAGCCAATTCCAACATGCCTGATTGTACTAAAATTCCCCAAACAGCTCTCATTATAAAGTAGAAAGAATAGACTTTCTGAAATCAACGCACTGGTAATAAACATTTTTTAGCCAATCTAGTGGTACACGATCCTAGAAAATTGCTTTTACTTTTTTGCCCTTGCAGCATCTGCTTTTGCATATCTGAACCCCAGCTGCCAGTTTAGTTTGAAAATGAATTTCACACATTTGTATTGGTACATGAATTAGTCATGGCTAGTGGGATCAGAAGGCTCTCACAACCAAGTCTCAGAAGCAGGGAAGGTCAGTTTCTACAGAAAGGTTGTTAATGACAAAGGTGAATAATTGGGACTTAATGAGCACTGAAGAACCTCTCATAAGTACTTTACTAATCTTCCAAACTGCTTTACAAGATAGCTAGTTGCAACAATTTTATAAACAGCTGAATCAAAACTGATACTTTTCAACCCTAGCTAAAACAAACTCAGGAGGGACTAAGCTTTCAGCAAGATGTTTACATTAGCGACCAGGTGCAGGAAGTTTTAGATAAATCTAAAGCTCTGGCTCAGAAAATCTGGACATTAAGGTTGCCCTGACGCAGGTGGCAGAACAAGATGTTCTGCCACTGCAGTCCTGACTCCAGCTCAGAGGTAGGACTGAGGTCTCCTGCCCATCTGCACAGTAAAGATAATCAATGGTTGGTTTTGGTAGTAGAAACCTATTTCTTTATAGCCCAGCTCTGGGTGAGGATAAGTTACTATTCTGCACCAGCTAGACTCTCATTACAAACTCATTTAACACTAGCTCAGTTTTTTCTCCAGTACGTTACAATGCAGATGTACCCTCCAATGTTATATCATATAGGTTCCTTTTGCAAGATGATCTGCCCCAGCAGATTCTTGTATCTACACAGCTTAGATGACAAAACCAGGAGTTATCCTCGTGTCTTCATAAGCTGTTTGCTATCCATTCTGTTCAAATAAACACCAAGAATATGAGGTGAAGTTAACAACAGTCACTGTAGCTTTACCCTGCAGTGTAATAAAAAAGTCCCTAATTGAAAGTTAGTGCAAACCCTTGATGCAATTTCCTTCCACTGCTTTTTACATGATTCTCATCAATATCAGAGCACCCAGCAAGAGAGGGCCTTCTGTTGTGAATTTATCTTTGCTTTTGGTATGTTCCTCTAAAATCTGCTTCTTCAATACTGAAAAACAATACAAAATGGGTATTTATTAAGTGTAATGACTTACTATTCCTCCCTTTTGTTAAACCAGGCTGGAAACAAGAGGCAGAAATTGCTCTGGTTTCTCTGCAATGCATAGGATTTGTGTCACTGTAGAGTCTGGACTTTATTTTCAAGAAGAATTCTGTGCCATCATGATAGCCTAATGAACACAAAACACCATGATACTAGTTTTACAGCAAAGTTGAAGTTTGCTCTGTACAAATATATGGCTATCAAAACTTCTGACTCCTCTAATCATTGCAGTCAGTCCCTTAAATAATATCTTATATTACTCTACTTTCATAGTTTGAAGTGTCAGCAGCACAGAAACAAGATTTCTTAAAAGGCATCTAAAATTGCAAGAAACAATTTTTTTACTGCTGTCAATCACGTTTTTAGTAAACTTTTAAAACAGATCCGACAAGCTGCACAATACAGAGCTGTAAGCATAAGCAGTCATATACTCCTGAATATCAAAAGTTGTAGTAAAAAACATTTGCTTAGGCAAAGTTGGGCCTACAACTTAAAAACAATTTAACATCCTTCTACAAATCTACATACAAATTACACATTGGAAGCAAAGATAAAAAAAGGAAAGCTACAAGACAGAAGGACTGAATCTTGAAAAGATTTTGTTTAATTACTCAGGGATCATGCCTTTCATTTGGAAATTATATCACAAGTTCTTTTTTAAGCGGCACAGTCCTATGAGATTGTTGAACAGAATGTCTCTTAAATAATCCTCAAGCAATCACTAGTATGCGGTTTCTGCTGCTGCTGTTTGACCAATTATTTTTAATAAATCTAAAAGCTCAGCTTGCTTTCGTCTTAAAAATAAGATAAACATCAAACCTTAGCTTGATGCTAATACCTGAACCCTTCAGTCATAATTTGCTGAATGTCTGTGCCTCTTCGCAACAAATGTTTGTTGTAGTGCTTAGTTTACATTCCTGACATCAAATTTTCTTCCATTCTTAATAAATTATACATCATCGTTTTAGCAACACAGTTATTGAAGCAGATAGTGTTTGATTCAATACATTAAAAGCCTATTATATTACTACATCATAAGGGCATAATAATTGCTTTATTATTAAAACATTTCTTTCATTCTGACAGTGCTTAATGCCTTTTCTGAAATCAGTGCAGCACAATAATATTGACAGAAAAGCTAAAGGTTATACGGACAGCAAAATGTCATGTGTTAGCACTACACAACATAGAAAAGGCTTCCATTTATAGATTTCATTATCAACTGCATTTTATCTTTGAAATATTTAATCTGTCTTTTATCTCAGAATCCCGTATTGACCTTCGTCTTTAGGAGGTTTTAAGCTGTGTACAATGCTGCTGTTCAATCATCATTATTTTAGCTTTCCTGAAAATAGTCTATTAAAAAACAAAATCATAATGTCAAATTTGTTATTCATTTTCTTCCCTTTCTATCATGGCTTTTTAAGAGCAGGAGCCTGGCTGGTTAAGATATCCAGCAGTTACATCGCCTTTGTACACAGACAAAACCATAAACCTGTAATCATCTAGAAAGTATAGTGCCTCTGTGTGTTTAAAATGTATTCATGATAAACTTTCCGTGTACATTTAGGAGTGAAGAACTATAAAAGTGTGATCAAAGTGATTGATTCTCCTAACAAAATGAGCCTTCAATAAAAAAGCATTTTTGAGGTCACTTTTACAATGCAATCACAATATATTATTACACCTGTGGTGGTGTTTAAAGATTTTTTTTTTCCAGCTAGGTGACCGGAGGCTTTCTTCTGTTACCTTATTGCCTGGTGAGTAGTACAAAATAAAAGGACTCGCCAAGATTTGCATTTATATGCTTCCATAAACTAGCGTTTCTAGAAGGCAGTTCTCCAGAGGTTGAATTAGGGTTTATGCTGGAAACAAAGATGATAAAAGTAGCTAGACTATTTATAGTGGGTTTTTTGAGAAATTCTGTTATATAAGCATATAAAATATAAATACCTTTTAGCAAATAAAATTTGTAAATGGAAAGATAAGAGTATTAAGGGGACAATCAAGTAGATCAGTTCACTAACCTTGCCCAGATATCCCCCACAGTGTAAGTTGGCAAAGTGCCACCGATTCTCATGGAGGCACGCCAATTAGAGCGCTAAGGACTTAACCGACTATATTTATACTTTAACTTAGTTTAAATTGATCCTATAATATACCTGAAATATAACTTTTAAAAATTAAAAATCACTAGTATGTTACTAGAAAGTTCAAATGACCCAAATACATAAAATACAAGACAGCTTAGAGATAGCAAGGCAAGGTATTTTCAAAATAGCATGTAGAAAATGGGTTAACAGGTAATATTACCAAGTGTCTTGGCAAATTAGAAGACTAAGCCCACTTTAAAAATTGCACGGATACTTAACCTAAATTCTGCTGACTGCCCGTGCGGGTAAATGCCTCCATTGCATTTGAAAATAGGTTTTGGTACTTAAGCACTATATACAAAACAGAATAAAGTTACTGGAATGCTGATTTCTAAAGGGTGTGTATGCCCATGCTGTCTGTTGCAATCCATGCTCCCTTGCTATGTACCTATGCTCAGGACAACGGCAAAGTAACTAGATGCCTGCAAACTGGAGTCACAAAAAATACTGCACATGGAGCATAGTGTCCAGCCATTATGATATGCTAGAAAGGCTTATGGCAAAGTTCTTGCCACTTAGTTCTTATCGCTCTCTCAACCAGCAAGTAACAGCCCACTCTGAAATTATGGAAAGATTCATAAGGGATTACATAATGCTGGAAGAGACCATGCTTCAACGCCTGTCACTGAAACACTCTCTTGCTTGCAATTTCAAAAAGTTTCAAGACACCTGACATCTAAAGGGTTGGTAAGTGAAGCATATTTCAGAGGAAGACCTAAAAGACCTGATGAATCTTAAATACATACTACCTTAAGCCTTTGACAACTAAGCTGCATTTCATTATGCTCTTTCTGAATAGGTTTATACAGAGCCCAACTGCTTGGAAAGCACGTGGAGATGTGAATGCTGATTGATGCAGGTGCTAGAATGACTCATGGAGCTCATTCCCAAAGGTTCTCTTTCTCAGCGGTTAGTTAGGACCAGGCAGAAAATACATCGGAAGCTGAATTAGTTGTCTTAGAAGCTAAGAAAAGTCTTAAAACCACGATCTTCCTTGAAGACATCTTTCCTCATTCCAATCTGTGACCAGTACATATCTATGATTTGACAGGGAAAGCACTCATGAAAAATTACTGTAGGTCAGGTGAATCCAGACTAAATCTGGAATATGGGTGATACTCATAAGGGTGATATTTAGTCATAAGGACTGAAGAAGGTATTTGCTCCTTAAGTTAATGACTTCAAATTCCAATTACTTTTATGGACGTGTTATTTACAGAGACTGAGATGGTCAGGTCAGGCCATTGATGCGATTTAAATAGACCAGTAGTAATGTTCTGCTCTGAATACAGCATTAATCAGAACAGGATAAGTATTTCACTTCTGTTTTGATGGTTTTGGTACTGTCAGCTCTAGGACAGTTTGTCTTCCTTTTCTGCTGACTTAAACAGTCTGTTTAGAAATACAGCTAGCATTCACATTCTAAGAGGAAAAATAAATTCATTTAATGGAAGCATTCGCTATCACTTCAGCTTTTATCCCTTTTACACAGATCAGAAAAATACAGTATATATCCAAAGCCATAGCAAAGACAACCTAAAGCATTATACATGCAAAGGACTTCCTAAACAAAGTTTACCAATCAAAATACATTTTCCAATAATCAGGAGGAAAATATTGTAGCCTGCAAAAATGTTTTCCATCAAAGTAATGAAACCATGTTACAACAAAGCCCCCTCAGAGTACTTGTTGATAAGTTCTCAGGCTTTGTTCTTTGATAGGAAAATTAATAAATAACTTCTGATGCATAGTGGGCATTTCTGTTTTGCTCTTCTTGCTGCATGCTCTAGGACTATCTAGAAATTCAGACAAGAGGCATTACGAGACATGGATCTGCTGAAGGAAATGCATCTGTACACTCTGTTTATCTACATTAATTTCTTCATACTTTAATATACAATTAAAATTAATTTTAGGATTAATATTCAATGTTAATCAAAATTCTTATTTATTACTAATATTCACCGGTTTATGTGAAATTGATTTCAATATCTCTGAACATGCCCCCTTGGACAGAAGTCTGCATTATAATTTCAACTGCCCAAACATCCCTCTATTTTCAGAAAGGAACTAACACAGACTGACTTTGAGGAGAGGAGTGAAAACTGGGCAACCCTGGCTCTAATGTGGCTCTGAACAAGCACCTTAAATACTGCTTCAGTCTCCTGCTGCCCACATAATTTAAAATACAAGCAGTGAAAGTATGCTAACACACTACGATACTCACAGAAAATATGCTAATTAACTAAAAAAGGTTCTGTGCTTCTATTATAGTGGTTGAGTGGGTAACAGCAAATGTAGAAACAGTTCAAGGCAACAACAACAACAACAACAAAACCTAAAGTATATGCACTTGGATCAGTTTAAGCTGAACAGCCTATACATTCCAAAGCAAAGGTTTCTAGGTGTCTGATGGCAGAATTAGGTGCTTGGTACACTGTTAGCAGCTTTCCTTTTTTTCTTCTGCCAACCTCGAGTCTCAAGACCCTTGGGAGATCAATGTTGAACTTGCAACGTAAGGCTCTGCTCACTAGAGGTCAGTGTTGGGCTGGCAGAGGCACTGCCACTCCGCACCAATAATGAACAGTAATTAATCCTCCAACCACACAGAGATGCAGGCGGGAGGTTGAAACTAATTTTACAAAAGATCAGGAAACACCCATGGCACAGCAGTTTTCAGAACAACAGAAAACAGAAGCTGGAAAGGAAAAAGCCAACAATCCTCACAGGTATCAAGGAGCTTTGCAAAGAGTAATGTTACTTCAAAAGCTGCATGGCGCAAGTCCACTGCAGAATTGGGCCCAGGTGCATCAGTAGAGGAAAAAGGTGCAAGCTGCAAGTCAGCTTGCAAGGGCAGCTGTTAGAGACAATGAGGACTATATGACCCAGCAGTTTGTCATCCAGAGAAGACTAACCAAGGAAAGAATCCTCTATACAGGAAGAACTTTACTGTCTGCACCACGCTTTGGACATCCATTTGTGATTAGTCATCTATTCAAAAACCTGCTTGTTGATCTTTGCAGTGACTTGAAAAAGTGAATGATAGAGATGAGGGAAACAAAAAGAAAAAAAACCAAAACAACACAAACCACTTTTCCTTGGTTATTTCTACCATATATCTACCTTATGTCCTGAAATATGCTGTTAACAGTGCAATTGAGGCTGGCTGAGTTATACTGAACTGAACTTAGAGGTGTGACTTTTTCCCTGCAGTTATTTGTTTGCAGTCATTTGGTTTTGCTCATTTGAGAATATGGCCTGAGGTACTACCTGATGGTCTTGAATTTTGCAGAACTATTTATGTCATTTTGTCTTGTAAAAAAGATGTACATACTATTTTTCTGCACCAAACCTGTGTAAATTTTTATCTTCTTCCTCTTAAGAAAACACTAAAAAGTGAAACATATTTCAGTCACTGATACTTCTTAGGAACTTTAAATAAATTCCATGTGTTTCCTTCAGTTCCTTTCACAGTATCTTTTTACCGTCGGCACCCACTGGAATCAACAGAATGGCAAATGTTATTTTGGTATTTCTTTCCACATAATTGCTGCACTTCAAGATGTATAAATTGTTACTCTAGAAAATGTTGAGGCCTTAGAAGGTTACATCATTTCCATGTTTTATTTAATGCTAAAAGGACTCTATTCAATATTGCTATTTCACAGAGCTTTTAAAACCCTGTTAATTCATTTTCAGAAGGCTTTCACTTGCTCAGTTAGCCAAACCTAGTGCCCTTCAAGAACCCCCTATCAAATGGGTAGGTTACCCTGAAAAAGCAGTTAAAAAAAAGCTTTGTATTGATCAGAAGCTCTTCAGGAAAAAGATCTTTTCCTGGCAAATCTACATGAACAGTTTCTACAACTTTTCCCAAATAGATCATCAAGGTAAGTTGACTTTTCTTTGATGGGAGACTTGAAATCTCATGTGCATCTATCCAATGAGATTTCAACACCCTAAAGAGCTGGAATATTTTTGATGATGTACATACAATTTAATAGGGGCTAGTTCCTGACTATGAAACAAGAAATACTTTATATTTATTCTGGTTCCTGAAACTGCTTGAGGGCATCTGAAAAACATAGGACACCTAAGAGAATATAATAATCGGTATTTTTACAGACTATTAAAATACGTATTTTCCAGACACAATTTTATATATTTGTCGTGGTTTAACCCCAGCCAGCAACTAAGCACCACGCAGCCGCTCACTCACTTCCCCCCCACACCCAGTGGGATGGGGGAGAAAATCGGGAAAAGAACTAAAACTCGTGGGTTGAGATAAGAACGGTTTAATAGAACAGAAAAGAAGAAACTAATAATGATAATGATAACACTAATAAAATGACAACAGTAATAATAAAAGGATTGGAATATACAAGTGATGCACAACGCAACTGCTCACCACCCGCCGACCGATGCACCCAGAATTCCCCGAGACCTGACACCGCCCCCCCCAGTTCCTAAAACGTCACGTGGTATGGAATACTCTGTTGACCACTTTGGGTCAGCTGCCCTGACTGTGTCCCCTCCCAGCTTCTTGTGCCCCTGCAGCTTTCTTGCTGGCTGGGCATCAAAGGCTGAAAATCCTTGACTTTAGACTAACCATTACTTAGCAACAACTGAAAACATCAGTGTGTTATCAACATTCTTCTCCTACCTAGCTCAAAAACATAGCACTGTACCAGCTACTAGGAAGACAATTAACTCTATCCCACCTGAAACCAGGACAATATTAAAGTTAACAAAATGTATTTTTGGTTTTAGCCAATACTTCAGAAACTTAAGTCCCAGATTTCATCTCTTTTTCTTGAAATTGTTTGTGTTCTATATAGATTTTTTTCTTTTCTGCTTTAATCTCCGAGCCACTTTCTTTAAAGCAATCCTTAATCTTATTATTTCCATTTTTCCCCCAGTGTTATTTTTCCACTTCTCTTGGAACCTACTTAAAAGACTTCACTGCCTTTGTTTGCAGCTTCCTAAAATGCTCTCATTCATTCATTTTACTCATTCTTAGTTGTATGAGGAAGTATACTTACGGGAAAACAGAAAAAAATGTCCATCTTTCTCTCCTGTTGACTCTCCAAATTCATGCATTCTGTATGCCATCCTCCTTTCAGATTAGTAGTACCAAATAAATTTCCCAGAATAAATGAGCCTAATGAGTTAACAGCATTGAATATTTCAGAGAAATGTCAACCTATTGAGTTCCATGGCCAAAAAAAAAAGGCTTTGAAAATTAGGGACAAAATTTTGTGCAGTTGTTGAAGACACACA
>VYZV01039889.1:29158-53961 GCA_013401275.1 Pandion haliaetus | reverse complement strand
AAGGCTTATGACACCTACCTTGAATCTGAAATAGGATGGCTATATAAAGCAAGCTTAATGAATGCATAGAGGTTACTCTCTTAAATAATAAATTAAAGAAATGAGTACATTAAATACTCTCTTAAGTATTCTTTTTTGCATAGAAGGAATTGGTTCTTTTATTTAGCTATACCTTTGGCAGACAGCAGGGAGAAAAAATATTACAGATTAATATTATTGTTATCAGCAGCCTCTAACAAAAATAAGTACATCTTAGTTACATGTTAATTAAATTCTGCTTCAAAAAATTTAAATAGGACATTAATAAAATGAATTGGGGGGCTAAGGGGGGCGCGTGTCTGGTAATCCTGTCGTTTTGCATTAACGTAACAGTCCATTTTGTTTAGAATTATGTGAAAAAGACTGCTATGTCCAGATAAAAAGCAGAAAGAAGAAGCATATAGAAATCAAGTGTATTACCATACATTAAAAACCAGACTAAAATAAGTTAAAATATTTTGTTGAAATGTATTTAGTAATTTTTTCACTTTATAGAGAAAAAAAAAAGGATGGCACAAAGCAGCATTTTAATATTTAATCTTCATTTTTAGTTCGCAATCCTCCTATCTCTACCACAAAAACAAAAAAAACCCAAAACAACCCAGGAAGTGTTATTTAAACAACTTTCAAAGCACTTAAAGAGTTTGAGACCAGTTTTGGTTAGCAGCTTTTCCTGCCTTGTCCATGCTCCATAGGGTGATGCGCTGGATATTATTTGTTCTTACAGTTAGCATGGGGTTTTGATTTCTACTTAAGAAAATTACTATAAGCTTGTTCAGTTGCTGAGTTTGTGATCTCCTAATTCTTGCAATAACAGATAGAGCTATATAAAATCTTTATAATGAATTGCTCGGAGATAGATTACCTTAGCTGATCACTTAGAAAGCTGAGATCTTTTTATAATCTTTTTTACCAATAAATAAATCACTTCAGGAATAGCTAACCTCCCAGAAATGCAAATGTCAGGATAACTGTATTTAAACATCCATTAAGCCTAAATATTTGTACTAAAGTCCCAGTAAAATCCATGAAAATACTGTCTCTGTTTTCAGTGGAAGTTGCAAAGATCCCTGACCCCAACACAATGGAATATAGAGCATCAGATCCATCCATACTTAATGTAGTAATATAAAAGTAATTGTGCAGATTCTTTTTGTCACACATTATAAAAACAATAAAGGGCAGGTACAGATTTCCCAAACCGAGATCAGTAATAAAATGTTCAAACCATTTTCACTGTTGGATATTAGCCAACAAATTAAAGTAGATTGAGAAAAATATTACCTTTCTTTTCCTGATATTTGAGGATAAAGGCTTTTCAAGTTTTTATTATGGCCTAATTTTTCACTAAAGATGCAAAGTTATAAACTGCGTAAAAGACAAAATTAAGTTTTGTTCAAAGATGTCTTTCTCTCTTCTTTAAAATGGATATTGGTACAACTTAATGGATAATTTACAATATTTATCCCAGCTGTACACAGATATATTGATTTCCTGATCTTGCATCATTGATGAATGCAATTCCATTGAAAATATATGAAAAATGCCTACAGCTAGACAGGCCTTTCCCAGAAAAGAAATGAGACAGAAAAATATACTTTCTGGAGTATATCGAAGCAGTCTACTTCAGTCAATTGTACGTGGTGATACTTAAATTGATTTTGCTGCACCTGAAGAGAACAACGAGGCTCACAGAACTTTACTGTTAAGGACATTTAAGCCCACAAATTGTGCTTCAGTTTTGTCCAGAACTCAGTTGCTGCTACACTGAGAAGGTACTTAGAGAAGCCCCAAGGGGAGCAAGACTATAACGAATACACATTTCTGAAGTCTCAGGCACCATAGAACTGTTTTGTTAACTGGTGGTAGGAAACAATAGATACTACATGGCATCTCAAAATTAAGGGCTCAATGGCTTCCCAGTTTATTCCTTCAGGTTCTTAAAAACGTTCTTATTTATAATAGATTTCCACATGCAGTATCTGCATTAGACTTAGCTTAAGGCCACAGCTCCACATGCAGTATCTGCATTAGACTTAGCTTAAGGCCACAGCAGTGAGAGCTGTCTGCCTTGCAAAGATGAATGATAATAGAAAGGAAATCAGAAAAGTAAGTCTTAACAGCTCAGAATATTTCACTGGATTCTAGACAGCAAAGCGTGAACTGGAAAAAAGGGATCTTTGATGGATGTAACTACATATTTTTTTGAAGAAAACACACCAAGTAGTGGAAAGGACATTTTCAGTATACTTGAAGAAAGGCAAATAACTAAAGAACATAGGTAAAACATCCCAAAGAGGAAAGCATGAAAATCTGCACTGTTAGGTTTCAACTGTTTTATACTGGTATGCTGAATGACAGTGGTACAACTGTCACACACCTCCCCAAACTCGGTTATTAAATGACCTTCAGAATGTTATCCTTTAACCATGCCCTAAGATTACTCCTCCACTCAGCATATATGAGATAACTAATATTATCTCTGGCACTCATGTCTTCTCTGATGAATATAGTTACCACAGTTTTTCTGACACTAACCAATCTATTGATAAGTAACCTATTTCCATCAGTAAGTAATGTATTGCTATTAGAGCTTCAGAGAGAAGAGCTACTATTTTACAACAGGAGATTCCTGCCCAACTCTAAGGAAGATGATGGGAACAGATCTACCAGCAAAGTGCAACCATATAAGCCATCTAACTTCACTATTTTCACCAGCATTTGACAATAAATTCTCATTCAGTTCACTTTTCAGGAATACAGAAGAGTTCATATATATTTATTAAAATCTGAGGCAGATTCTGAACATTTATGAACTTCAAACGCAATTTCTTTCATAAAAGAAATTTGAATATAAAAAACCCAAGTTGCTTTGCTCGATTAACAATTCAATTAGTCTACGATTTTATTGTTCCTATTTAAGCCAAAACAGTACTAGAATATCAAAGTCTATATTTATGTTTTAAATTCTGTATTACATACACAAACCAGTACTTCTAAGTCTTCAAGAAACTTGATCTTGAACTTCAGATTTATTTAAACTCTCCAGTTCTGTTGCCTTCACTGTATTTTATCATGTGGCAAAAGAGTGACTTTAACAAGAAAAGGCTGCCTGAAGCATAACCTTAATCACGTTCCAACAGCCAGCATTTTTTCTTTTATTCCATATAGCTACAACCTGTGTCTTCTGTTCCTTTCTTCACATCTTCTTCAGGTTTGCAAATTGTATGTAAACACCTGTAAGATTGCACTGATCAAGCAACACTCAAAGTAGAGGACTCCATTCATTAAAACATGTTGAAAAGTAACACTGGTTAAAGGGGACAAGACTGACTGTCTGTGAATGATCATCAAACCTCTTCTATCCTCAAATTCGGGATCAATATGCAAACAAGCTTCAAGAAGCTAACAGGTTAATGATATGGATCAGGTGTTAAAAGCCTGGAATGTAACAGTAATAATTTTTAAAAAATAAAACAGAATGACACTTTGACACCTATTGGAGAAAACAATGTGTCACTAAATAATACACTGGCCTGAATCTAGGTTCAATTCTAAATTGTGCTATTAACTTCCCATATTTTCTTGAACATGTGTGAATTAAACCATTTATTGCATAGAGAAATACATGCAGATGAATTTGTACTATACATTGGTCCTTTTAAAAGAAGTAACATATTAAGTCCCGTTTTTATGGAAACATTAATTTACACTTCTAAAAGTAACTGCTGTCATAAAATCAGGGTTGTATTTTGTTCCCATTGAATAACACAAACAATTTTTAAATCACTATGTTCACAAAGGCACTCTATTATTAATAACAAAATAAATTAAATAGATAACATTCCATAAGCAAATTACCTCTGATCATTCTTTTCTGCTGACTGAAATACAGATTTTTTAAGTCAATTAAAGTCTGGTCATTCATCTGAGAGAAAAATATTTTGTTGAATATTCCACATATTAATGATAAATCTATCTATAGTAATTGACTGGATTTTGTTTGAAAATATGCTGCAGCACATTAACGAATACACCAATGTAATGAGCTGCATCTGCTTGTTGACAGCAATGCACAGTATATTATAAAGGTATTTATTACATCTCTGACTAGCAAAGTCCTTTTTCACACCTCCGATTACTAAGAAAGATTATCTATTTGCGCATGAGACTATTTTTTTTAGTCTACTACCCAAGAACTTCAGTGACTGGCAAAGAAAATGCTTTACTATTCAGCTCAGTTCAAGACCAACTTTACTTGCTTTAGAGCCAAATTCTCTTTTCACTGCGCTGGTTAATTTTCAAGGTCACACAAAACAAGGACAGCTCTGAAGGATTTATAAGGCCCAATAGAAAAGTTGATTGAGAGAATTCTCCTTCTGTAGGAAAGAATATGGATGAGGGTTTTAAAGAGCCAACATCATTGTGTGGTAGTCATTTGACACGTTGCCATTGATCGAGAAGTGCGGGGTCATCCATTTCACACTTTTAACTAGTGCCAGTACCAATCTCGAACTGACTTCAAAATATTCTTGGCATCAGTTAAATCTCTGAAGACAAACATTTTCCTAACAATAAATACATCAAAATCATTGTCTGCCATGTCAAATCTTTCAAAATGGACAGCTCTGTTCTGTTGGTTCCTTTACAGAAAAATAAACCCCAAACACCTGTAACATCAACAACCAGAAAAACCCCACACAACTCAGAAATCACCCAAACAGCTACCATGAACTTTTCTGGAAGGAAATTCTCCTCTAAGAGAATCTCCAACCTTTTAATTTATTTTTGTCATTAACATACATGTATGCACTCACCCTCCAAAAGAAATAGCCTTTTCCTCGTCATAAGACAATAACATTTAATGGGTTAGAGTTTCAAACCTATTTATGTACCTAAGACAATTGACAGGAAACTGCTTGGATTTTCAGTAGTACCTACATGGGTTATGTTCTTGGCTCCCACTGGAAAGACTAATGAGTTATGCAGTAAAAATACTCTTTAGCATAAATTATGCCAATCTGCCACATGCTGTTTTCAAATTACAGCTGTAAAATACACTATATCTGTCCAACAGTTATTGCTTTGTATCACTGCAAATCTCTTGATCTGGGGCCAAAAGCCTTAGTTTTACCAAGGTCAGTGCCTAATATTTGATATGTCTTTAATGAATTTTCTCTTTCTATAGATAGCCCACCATTATTATTATCATATGATTTTTACTGAAATTTTTTACAAACCAGTAGTATTATTTCCAGAACTGGTAGGTCATGAAAACCCTGAAGCTGTCATTAAAATTCATAAACATTCTCACATGAACTATTTTACCGTGTGTATATATATATATATATTTATATATCTGCAGGGTGGCTCAAAATATGACAGGTACAAACCCAAAAATATACCTGAACTGCATTTTAATTTTTTGTCTCATATTCATATTTCAAAAGAGTTTTCCATCTACAAATTTCTAATAACAACATTACAAACACTTTCATATCTATAAACAATTGCTAATCCTTTTCTAGGTCATAATGGACTTTCTTTTGAGATACACCTGTCTGCAAATGGTTTTTCTATTTTAAAAACGTATTTTCTTCTTAATACCTTGTGCTTAATGCTTTTTGAACAAAGGGGGCTTAGGATTTTATTCAAAGTGTATTCCTGAAATCCTTGTCTACACATAATGTGCACTCTTTCTATCGGAAAGAAGGCGAGCTCTAAAGCTCACTGGAGTTGGAAAGAACCTGCCTTTTGATTATTATGATCCTTGCTTCTCAGTAAATGTCTCCTCCTTTTTTAATACTAACAAAGTCCTACCTTTGATTATCCTTGGCTTTGTTTTTTGACTTTCCGTTACCCCAAAGGTAAAAAGCCTGAACACCGGATTTTGTGTCTCTAGGATTGTTTTATGCCAGTATTACAGACAAAATCCTTGAAAAAACTAGAATCAAATTAATAGAATATTCCGATTTATTTTAACGAGGCCAAAACTTTATCCTAACTATTTTTGTTTTCTTTCTATTTAAAGCAATGAGACTTTTAATTTAAACAATTACATAAACATGCACAAGCTTCTCAATTTAAATATTATACAGCCAAAAATCTGTTCTTGTAGCCTTGAGATCCCTGACCTAGACCAGTAAGCTAAATTCAAACTTTTTAAAATGGAGACAATCACTCGGACGATAACCCACCTGTATAAACAATAGCAAAAACTTCCTATTATAACTATCAGTGATAAATTCATACTACACTGAAGCTCATGATCTCAAGCAGCACCCTATAAATGCAAAATTAATCCTTGACCTTCCTCAGAAGCAGCTGTTTTGACTGCAAGGCAGCTGAGGCTGTACAGCTCTTGAATGGTTTAAGTACCACACTCACACACCAAAGTTGTACCAATTGGTTGTACTGTTATCAGGCAACTCTGCTGGCACAGATTTGGATTCTTGGTAAAGCAAATACCACCTGTGAAAAACAGCAGTTAGTAGTGACTCTTTAGTCTACAACTATGGAGTTATCCTGGTATGCATCTATCCAACCACCCCAGTATGAAGTGGTGGAAATCAAATGTCCACACATGATCTGGTTCAAAACACTCATGTCTCACTCATAAGGTGTTATATATCATGCTATCTCCAACAACATTTTGCAGGCAGCTTGTAGGATCAGGTAGGCTGGGTATTTCTGCATAAAACTAGGGAGTCATACTCACACTGATCTTTATTCCCATGAATATTTGCCTAGAGACGTGTGGAGTCACCAACCTTGGAGATACTCAGACCGTGGGTAAGCAGAGCCCTGCTACCCTGATTCAGTTTTGAAGTTGGACCAGATGAGTGCTACAGAGACTTTCCAACCTTAATTAGTCTATGATTAAGTGATTCTATCAACGTATGTGGAAAATCTCCATGAAGTGCCAATCCATAACTCCATCCTTCAATATTCAATTTGTGTGTTCTGTTTAGAATTCTAATTTTAGGGATACTAATTTTAAAATACTCTTGAGAATTTTATAGCTGAGGGGAAAAAAAATTAAACTTTGAACCTATCAGTTCCTTCAGGAGAATGAGAAACAATAATTAGTTATGCTGTAATTTCATCACTATACCCATAATTTTCCAAACATAACATACAAGAGTCTTACTTAACAGTAAGGTCAAGGTTGTTAGGTTTTGCAATTTTAGTGCCATTCTGGTGTTATCTGAAGTATGATTTGATACTTTTCAAAACAGCTTCTAGTGTCTCCCTTTCATTATAAAGAATGTCTCCTTCGTGCAATATGTTATGCATGGGTTAGCAGCAGGAAAAAAAAGAAATATTCTTTTCCTTTAAAAAAACATTGTGCTTGATATTGAGAAACAATTTATATATCTGAAATGTTTGGGACTGGCAATACCATAGCACAGTAAATACATATGGACATTGGTCACTTAGTGTTCTCCCACAGATGCTATTTATCATACTGCAATACATTTTTCTTGCAGAGATCACATATTCACCAAGCTTTATTGCCTACATAACATTTAGAGTGTGTAACTTACCCTGGCTGAAGACAATCACTCATTTTTCTATTTTAAAACCATTCCAATCAAGAACCAGTAGCTCAAATTATTCTTTTATAAATTCTTACATGGAAATACGATAGAGGTCAATTGATCCAGAAACAATACAATTAAAGAGGAATTGCTTCCAATTCCTTTTCTGCAGCCAGCACCATACACTCAAACCTATTATGAATTTCAATATGAAATGCAGGTTAATACTGCCAAAACCTGGCAGGTCCTCAGTATGCAAACAAGCCTTCACTGGCAGTTTATTCATAGCAAAGTCCACAATGCAGGACGCATCTCACAACATCATATATACATTAAATCTCTATTTCCAGTGCATATGATACAGTATTGCTCCACATATACACTGCAGATGTTTCTCAGGAATCTCACATTTGGTCCCCACAGCTCAGACATCTAGAAACCCAACAGACCATTGTTCAAATATGTGATGGGTTGACCCTGGCTGGATGCCAGGTACCCACCAAAGCCGTTCTGTCACTCCCCCCTTCAGCTGGACAGGGGAGAGAAAATATAACAAAGGGCTCCCTGGTCGAGATAAGGACAAGGAGGGATCACTCAACCAATCACCAACACGGTCAAAACGGACTTGACTTAGGGAAAAATGAACTTAATTTATTGCCAATCAACCAGAGGAGGATAATGAGAAATAAAACCGAATCTCACAACACCTTCCCTCCACCCCTCCCTTCTTCATGGGCGCAACTTCACTCTCAGATTCTCTACCTAGCCCCCCCAGTGGCACAGGGGAATGGAGAATGGGGCTGTAGTCAGTTCATCACACGCTGTTTCTGCCGCTTCACCCTCCTCAGGGGCAGGACTCATCACACTCAACGCCTGCTCCAGCGTGGGGTCCCTCCCACGGGAGACAGTCCTCCATGAACTTCTCCAACGTGGGTCCTTCCCACAGGCTACAGTTCTTCACAAACTGCTCCAGCATGGGTCCCTTCCGTGGCATGCAGCCCTTCAGGAGCAAACTGCTCCAGTGTGGGTCCCCCGCGGGGTCACAAGTCCTGCCAGAAAACCTGCTCCGTGGGCTCCTCTCTCCACAGGTCCATGGTCCTGCCAGGAACCTGCTCCAGCAAGGGCTTCCCACAGGGTCACAGCCTCCTTCAGGCACCCACCTGCTCCAGCGTGGGGTCCTCCACGGGCTGCAGGTGGATATCTGCTCCACCGTGGACCTCCATGGGGTGCAGGGGGACAGCCTGCCTCACCATGGTCTTCACCACGGGCTGCAGGGGAGTCTCTGCTCCGGTGCCTGGAGCACCTCCTCCCCCTCCTTCTTCACTGACCTTGGTGTCTACAGAGTTGTTTCTCTTACATGTTCTCACTCCTCTCTCCGGCTGCTGTTACTGAGCCCCACAACTTTTTCCTTCTTAAATATTATCCCAGAGGCGCTACCACTATCACTGTTTGGCTTGGCCTTGGCCGGTGGTGGGTCTGTCTTAGAGCCGGCTGGTACTGGCTCTGTCAGACAAAGGGGAAGTTTCTAGCAGCTTCTCATCAGAAGCCACCCCTGCCCCCCCACCCCCGCTACCAAAACCTTGCCACAGATACCCAATACAAAATATAAAAGGTAAATCTTCAATTACAGACCAACTAAAGCAGTTGGTTTGCCTACAGAAGACAGTGAAGTTCAGTAAACTACTTAACTGGGGTGGGGGGTGGGAGGCAGGAATCTACAGCTTTAAAAACAAGGACAAGAGAATTTTGCCAAGCTGCCCAAGAGTCAGATAAAAGCGACAGTTCATTTGCCCCAAGTGGTAGATTGATGCCACTAAGCATCAAGGAAGAAGAATCTTTCTGCTTAGGAAGGGAATTGTCTTAACTTCCGTGGGATAAAGTGCCAGCAGTCAAAAGCCTGATTCAAAAAGAAAGTAATGAACACTTTCTAGAAGCCAAGTACCCTCACTTCACAGTGAAATCCAAATGCAAGCAGTTCATGCTGTACCTGGCAAAAATCTGTCACGCCACAAACCATAAGACAGTGCAATATGTCTATTTGAGAAGAATCGGGTTTTTTCAACCTTAATTTGGAAAACTGGCTTATTTCTGAAGAAGAGATAACAAGTAGGTATAAATTAGAGGTGAAATATAAATCTATTTCTTGTTGTTATAAAGTATCATAGAAACTTAGAGCAACTAAGAACATAGTATATATTTCTTGTTTCCCCCAAAATATATCTGTATTTTGGAAAAATGATAAGCAAAGTAACACAAATGCAAATTTACAAGGAACAGGAAACACAGCAGGTTCTAATTTCAAACCATAGGTAACACCACCTGTCATTCAGCCCTGCATGGACTGGTGAGAACCAGAATAAACTCTGAAATGCTGAGTCCCAGATTTGCTGCTCTGGCAGCATTCTTCTTTGGCTCATCAGCTTTGTGACTGATCTTGTTTTTATTACCTACTACCCCAGTGAGGAATTACGCTTAGTTATGATTACACTTGCCCAATTATAAATGCAGCAGACAACTAGTCCTCCTATTGCTTATTTTAACTTAAGCATATTTCGAATTTAGAAATTGAAAATTACTCAGGAATAGTGAAAATGCACTGCTATTTATAAGTGTCTGTGATTACAGTAATTTAAATTATTTAAGTGATTTTCAGAGTTGCCAACATGAGTTGAATGCCCAGATTTGGTGAATGTCAATGTGATTTACTTGTCTAGATAAGAGCCTAAAAAGAATAGAGACACTAAATAAAGACTTGTACCTGTAATTAGCCATAATCTTCCTCCAAACTACTTTGCAAACTGCACTTCATGACATATTTACTACTAAAATGAAGTTATATTGTCATAGCACCTAGAACAAGAACAGGGCCATATTGTACTAAACTTTGAATAAATGAAGGAAAAAGGTGATCCTTGATCAGATGACTGAAGTACTTAGACCTTGCATGTCTAACACCAGTTGAAGATTGCAGTGACATCTTTTGACTGTTCTCCATCTTGAAATTTTACATTAGCCAAACCACACTGAGGGAGAGACCATTCTTTAGCAGCATTACATCACAGTGGTTTCACTAAGGCAAGTACCTGAAATACAGTTTTTGCCCTTGCTGAACATCTACCTTCAAACAGCTCCTTGTCTGCACAAAAGGAAAGGATAAATGATAAATACTTTTTTTTTTTTTTTTTTAAGTGCTCACACTGTAATCAAAACTGATTGGAAAGAAGTAAAACTCTGCATACAGCTGGGAGGGGAAGAAACTGCAGTGCAGAAACAGTTTCACCCAGTGGCAGCTTGCCACTGAAATGATAGGAGGCAGTTATATAAAATGGACACTCTACATAAAACTTCATTGCCAGTTTTCTAGCTCTGAAGGGTTGGTGCTTGACTTTGTCAATGCTTATGGACATTGTACTTCCCATAAAGTTATTGAAATAGAAAATATATCTGAAGAAAATATGACTCCTAGTACAAATGCACGCTGTAGTTCAAAATCATCAATATCCTTTTTGATGTGCCTCCATAAAGACATATACTTCAGACGCACATGTTGGCAAACCTGAAAATTTTAAAAAGGCTTGAGAGAGAATTGGCATGTTCAAACAGTGGAAAATATTCCAGAGTTTGCTAGGGACCTAACTCCTAAATAACAGGAAAAAAATGCCTAAAACTAGAACCATATTCTCATGCTGTTCAATGGATTTCCCAGTGGGTGGTATATGAGAAAACAGGAATTAAACTCTGCTTCTTGCTTAAACTACAGGAAGGTGATAAAGTCTATCCACTGAATAGCAAAACATTTCACAATGAAGTCTAAAGAGAAGCCAGTCTCACTATAAAATTACATTTTAAACAGTGAAACATAGTAGAGTTTTACCCCTGAAACTTAGCAGCATTTTAAGACCAATCTATCTCCAGCTGCAGAACATAGACTTTTCCAGAATTGAATGGGAGCAGAATTAAGCATCAAACTCTGCTCTAGCAGAGGTAATTTTTCCACCCTTTATTTAATGACTTACATATTGAGGGAATTGTACTCAGTATCTGTTTCCAGGATGTTTATGGGAAATAATAATCAAAATCACCACACTGAGCATCTTTCTTATCCTTAGTATGACAATGTATACCAGACAATACATAGAGAAAGTTTAATTCAATGACTTAAGTAAAAAGCAAGCAGGATGAGTAGTAAGCATGGAATAAAGTATCATATAGACTTTTACGTTTAGCCTTGAAAACGCTGCTGTTTTGTTTTTTAGCATAATGTTTTGTGTGATATGATCGCCGATATCTCTTCGAAAGGCCAGTCTACTGGGGTCAGGGAAGACACAAAGATAGGGCCATGGCAAAAGAGTTTTCATTTACTAATTTTTAAGTGAATTAGCAGAATCAGAAATTTAACCGTTTGTTTTGTCCTTAATGCTTATAGCAAAACTATTATAGTATTTCTCTTCTCAAAAATCAGTTGTCAGCATCATAACAGTTGTGTGAAATCACTATGAAACAATATGAATAACATTTAAAGGACTTGCTTTTAGTATGTAAGAACCCATAATGTTACTGACAGTAAGTGATAGCTTTTTGATAGTAAACAGTTTTAAAGAGAGACCCCTAAATTTATAGCAATACCTCCTTTGATCACAGTCAATTTGATGGATGTCTGTGAATGAAATCAGAAACACATGGTGACATATTCAAATAAAGAGTTAAAAGGACATTTCAGAGTTGGCCAGCCTGAACAGACTAATGGAGGAGTAAATAGGGATCAAGGTAGCAATAGTGACTGCTAAAACTGACATAAGTGACCACATTATCATCAGCATCAAAACCAATATTTTTATCATACAGCAGTGAGAGCTTTCTTCAAATGAGTTTACTAGAGCAGAAGCCAACAGAGAGGAAGATTTTTCTAACCAGTCAAGCCAAGCCAAAAACACATGCTTGGTCTTTGTGAGTTCTGGTCCTGTTTCCTCAGCTACACTTCTTTTCATAGAAAAGCTTGTTGCTGGCTTGATTATAGCATTAAACAAACCTGATATGCAGTGTACCATAAAAGACATTATGCTATTTTTCAGGTATAATCTAAGATTGGGTAGTGCCTGAATCTTTCACTGAGTTTGAATGTGCAGTTCAGAAATAGCTTTTAATAAGTAGATAATCCAGGTAGTGCACTAGAAGATAAATTATGTTTCATTTTGTTTCAACAACTTCACTCTAGCATATAGTTCTCTAGGGTCCAATAACACTGAAACAACTGTCTTCAGAGGCAGGTCTTCTCCATAAAGATTGGCTCTTCTTTGGCTTAAGTCTTTTTAGGTAACCTTGACAGGGATTGACTTCCTCAGAGAAAATTGCCCCTCCCTTCTTATCTCAGAGAATGAAATATAAATTGGCTTTAACTTAATCCTATAATCAATACATAATATTTCAAGTATAGGAGATAGATGGTGCTTTGGAAACTGAGCTATCAATGCACAATACTCTGGACACCTACATGCAGATAACACAAATTCTGATCTTTTACTGCCAAGTGCTGTTCAAAGAAAAGTTTTATATTTAGAGCTTTGTACCTTATAGGTTGTGACTGCAAAGCCATCTCTACAGATTAATACCACAGAGCCCAGCAAAATAAATTTTCTATGGAAATCCTAGAACTTGAATGACATTTTTCAAAGACATCTTTATTAAATAAGGTAAGAAAGATGGACATATGTGTTAAGTAAAATTACAAGAAAGTTTTTAAAAAATTGGTGTTGCTGAAAAAGCTACAGTAGCCTGAACACTGTATAGGCTATAAAACTATTTTATAAGCACTAACAGAAAACCCATATTGTCTATTAAAAAAAAAATTATCAGCAACCCTAAAAATTTATTTCTTCTAGAGCATAAAGCATAATAGAAAGGAATAAATAAAGAGGAGCTAGGTTAATAGTGCACAGCTATAGAATGAACTTTAAAGAACTGTGAAAAGGAAGATAACGAATACATTTTAAATCGTGCTGCACAATAGGAATTTACTCAAAGCGACACTGAAAAAATGTTGCAAGGTAAATGATAATACTTAATAAAACAAATTTTCATTTTCCAGGTGTTTTTATAGATAAGTCTGCTTTTTACTGCACGTGCTGTATGTTTTCTGGATTGATTGTAAAGTTAGAATGAGTTTGACAACTTTTTCTTGCTTAGAGTATGGGGTAAAAAAAAAAAAATCCATTCTGCTGAATTCTTTTTAATTCTTTTTTTTTTTTAAACACATCAAGGAACTTTCCTACTAAGCTTGAGCTTTTTGTGAAGATGTTATATGTAAATTATATGATGTAAAGCTACACAATTAATTTTATTTCAAAGACTGAATGTATTTGAAGCAGAGTGTGAGAGCAGAAAGTGCATTCAACTCAAGGGCAATTGAGTTGTCAATTAGGGCAGCATATACAATGTTGAAATTATGAGGAAGGAGAACTGATATTTGCAGACATAATGTCATCTGGGAAATAAATTGACTGGTTGTCTAAGATTGTAATTGTGCAAGATATTTCACAGAAGATACCACTGTTGATTAAGGTGTCTTTTTAGTTTAAAGGTAAGAACAAATTTGATTTCTAAAATACGGAATTTGTAAATTTCTTTACTATATAGTAATAATAGAATGCAATTCTATCACACAGTTTCAGGTATAAAGGACGATCTGAATAAGTGTAAACATTTTTGTAAATCAACATCCAAACACCACAAAAATTAATATTTTGCTGCTGTAAGATTAAACCATGTTGTTAAAATAGAAATATGGACATGAATCATTTCAGCTAAACAATTTCAGACTCAAGCAACCATAATACTAAGAGATAGACGTATACCTAATGAGGGGTGTGGAGACACGTAACATCTGTATTATACATCATCTATAAATCTTAGGAATTCATGGGATCAAAGTTCTCTGCATTGGGAGAAGGTTACCATTGCTGAATGTTTTGTGGAAAAGTATGCTAAAAGATCCTAGTCAAGCATCCTTTCTTATTAATTTCTTCTATACTTCCAATATATAGGAGATAAAGATCCCCACTGACCAAGTAATGAAGAGACCAGTAACAGCCTGTCTCATGCAGACACCCTGCCGAGAGCTCGCAGAGTGCTGTGTTACACAAATGCCGTACAGTGAAGACAGCTGCCTTGTGACTGCACACCCCGGGCAGGGTTGCAATGGGAGTACTGCTTCCTACACCCATTTGTGCAGCATCTGAACAGACAACGCTACAGATGCTCGTGTTTCAAGACATGCTAGAGCCAGTGGACATGGTCCGAGTTTCTTTTTAAACACACAGATGATCATAGATCTCTTTTCTGGTCATTTTTAACAGTAATAGTTCCTGTCTTTCTGGTCTATACAACTCAACTGATGGTAAGAAAAGTGCCTAACTCTACAGGTGAAAGGTCTATGAAATACCACACCAGTAAAAAAGGTTTAGAACTGCCAAATATTTCTGAAATAGTTTGCTGCAAAATATATTTCATTTACAGAACATCCTGTAGCAGTGGGCAGAACAAAAGTTTCACAGGACCTTATTTAGGAGAGTTAACTAGTCATTCAAACTCATACCAATATACTTTTTGTCCCATACCTCAGTGCCACATGTTCATATACAACAATGTACAAAAGCCAAAGCCTTCTTTTAAAAGAAGTCATGGGTGTAAAGAAGAGGGAAAACACTCACATGAAGTGAATTATACAACTTTGAGAAGAGTAAATTCACTTTATTCAAATCAAAAACAGTATTCTGGAGCAGAGACCAGACCTACTTCTCAAGACACCAAGAGTTTTCTAGTTGTATAGAGCATACTGAAATCTAATGACTCTTCCAAAAATTACCTGTGAAGAAAACAGGGCAGTTCCCGTTGACTTCAAGCCCTTTGGACCGAACCCTAAGGAAGTGGGAGAGCCTTAATGAGGACAGAAGACTTAGGTGAAAATCATTTACTATACTGATATTTTTAAGGGGTAAGAACAGTGAAAGGAATCTTTCTTCTTTTTTTTTTTTTAAGACACCACCACAACAGTTGGGCAGTACAGAGGAGTTTTTAGCAGTTTAGAAAACATCCTTATGGAAAGATAGTTACAGATAAAGAACAAGGTGCAGAGGAACACAAAGCTATTTCTAGTAGGAGGAAACAGAATTTGTTACTTTATAGCAGTCCTGATTAGAATTTTAGCGCGACTTTTATCCTGAACTAGAAGGATAAGGAATGTGAATTATGAATTATCCATTTGATCTGAATCAAACTTTCATGTTGAATTCCCAAGTGTTTGCTGGCTTGTCCCACTTATTTCAGAGTAATTTAAATGTGTTCTGTTAAATTAATTTTTTAAAAAAATAAGCTGTTTTTTATATTTTATTTTTTATATTTTCTATTTACAATATCACACAAGCTATATGCCTGACTTAATGTCTCATCTCTCACAGTAAAGTGCAACACTATTTTGTACAAAAAGATCAAAACAAAGCATACAGAAGGCTAAATGCCTGTTACCTGAAATAGACAGTGTTTCAAATGGATCCCACTTCAAGGTAAATAAAGGCCCATTTAGCGAGCCTTGCATTTGGTTAGCTATACAGTTTACTTTGCTGCAGGTCATAGCTTCCAAGTTATCGTAGAACGATGGCTTGCATGAGCTGTTTACTTCTAAATACAGTATATTACACTGAACAAGGCTACTTCATCCTCAAAACGTCTGGCAACTGCAAAAGATATCATTAACACGTGACACAACACTACTCTCAAGGCAGAAAGTCCCATGGATGCATACCATAGCTCTACTGCTCCAGAGGCCAACAAAACACCTGGTTGCCAAAAAAATCTTTACTCATCAGCTTTATAACTGAACTAGATGAAATATAGCACAGTAGGGAAAGTCTGGATGGAATAGCTATTGATAAGGCAGTGATTGGAAATGGTATAGTCTTAAATTTATTTCTTGGTTTTGCCACTGGTTGGTTTTGAAATTTCATGCAAATCACGTTTGTATCCTCCAGGCTGGGAGGAGTGTCTCCTCCAGTGGTTATGCAGGACCTGACAGGAGGACTGAGAATAACAAGGAATAATTCACCCTTCGAGCAGCATGAGTTGTGTCACAGTAGAGCAAACTCATGGGAAGGACATAGCTCCGAAGAGCTGGATTCCTTCCTCAGCCACTGTATACCAGTAGTTATGATTTCCTAAGAAATTTGGATGCAGCGGTTCAGCCACGCAGGAAGTCATCAGCAGTAGTACCTGGTGGGGCACAGCCAGCTCTACCAAACACCACTGAGAGACAAAGGAAGTGCGAGCTCTTGGTAACTAGGGCAGAGCACACAAGGGTGCTTGTCACCAACTCGGCCTATTCTTCAGCCTTTAGGTGCTTTGTTCCACTCCTGGTGAACATGCTAACACGGAGCTGACTGCTGGTCTAACAGCATAACATCATATGAAGAATAAATATGCAGTTTGTGCCTATCTGAGGGAATTGGAGAACTACTGCAGTTCTGAATGTCTTCTACACGTAGAAGATAAAGAACCCCTGAATATCTCCACATAACACATGTTCAGCTTTCACGGCACTTTTGGTGCATGCAGTTGGATTTCTTTCGAAGGAAACTAAACCAGCAGCTTTTCTTTGAAAGCACCCCAGCATATGGCTGACTAGCACAAAGTCATCCACTGTGCACCTCATACCTTTTCCCTTCAGAAATCTTCAAACCATGTGTTCACATGGTGACAGTGGATCAAGAGACCAAGTAATCAGAATAAACCCTTGAATCACAAATAATAAAGATACGCATAGTCTCAGCAATAACTGCCTCAATGCACTTATCATATTGTATTGAAATACCTGATGCCAACAAAGCCACAATTTAACTAATTTCAAAATTTGCTACATGGTAAATTCTGGGTCTCTGTGTCCACTTCAAAATTTGCCATCAGTAGAGTAAAAAGGATGAAAAAATTAAAAGGTATCTATAGAGCACACATTTTTTCAAATTGCTGTGATTATTTAGAAAGAATACCAGGAAATAAAAACAGAGATGAGTGTAAAATTCCCATTTGAGTCAAGTGTTGGGACCATGCTTTGGTGGAACATGTCTTATTTACGATGGTGACATTTTCTACTCAGTACCACCAGTTTCAGATTGAAATAACACCGTTAACTTCTGGGTTTCAATCAAGCTATGAGTGACAACCATTCCTCGTGTGCCTTTCCCTTCGGAATATTTTTTCAACAGTTAATCTTTATTCCACAAAGATGGTTTTCTTCTTTTATGCTCTCTTATGCTCTGCACTGTTCTTCATAAAATTCTTTTTGCCCAGAGACACTGCTTGCTCTATAACTTCCAAACTGCCATAATTTGCCTTGCAGGGACATTCTAATTTTTACTATTTCCTCAGACATATAGGGTCTGACTCCCATTTCATTTCTACCAATTTGTACTACTGTTAACTACCTCCAGTGAACTCTCTCATAGTTTATATAGTGATACAAAATGAATTCTGCACAACTGAGTTGTCTCTGCTTCAGCTGCCATTAGCTCTTTGTAATTGTCTCCAAGTTGTTGACTGGTTTCTCGGGACTGTAGTCTGATGGGCATCCTTCTAATGACAATAGAAAGCTGCACTACCCAGTAGCTGCTGAATAACTGAACATCCAGGGAATATTACTGACAGAAAGAAAGGCTTACAAATTGAATGGCTATGAAAAATGAAAGAATACTAGAAGTCTGTTGATGCAGATTGGAGGGAGACTCCTATGACTAAAGTTTATGGAAGATGATAAATATTCCTAAAGTGATCATTTGAAACTAATGGGAAATATCTCCTCCTTCAGAGAATGAGTCCCTTTCCCCTCACACCCCTTTCTGATAATTTAGCCTCAGACTTTGTACGGAAAGTAATTTTTATTTGATAAATTAGGACCTTTTAGAAGCAGTCTTACCAATGGGTCCCGTATTACGAATAAGGAATATGCGAGCTTGCATATTGCTCTTTCTTCCTACGTATCCATTGAATCACCAAGAAGTAAGTTTCCAAGGTAATTTATCTATAACCTAAGTCATTCTTTGGACAAGCAGTGAACAATCTGGAGGCAAAAAACCCCTTGTCTGCATGAAACATTCATTGAATAGCAAACACAGCCTCCAAAACAGCACCGTGTTCACAGGCTATCCACAGTCAAGACAAATGCCTGATTCACAATCAGGGCAAAGACAATTGGGCACCACAGCTTGTTCAAACACCTGTGGAACAAAGGACCTATGTGGAGACTCAGTTTTAACTGTTTTACCAATAAAAAAAAATACCTTCTGTACTTACACAAAACATCCCAGGACCTTCCTTCTGTAGTGGCCTGCACTTGCATTATAATGAAAGAAAATACAAATGAAGGTAATTTCTTAGAAGCACAGAACTGGCATATTGTAAGAAAATGTGAATTACCTTCTTGTGCAGTTATGACCATATCAGCATTATTTCCAGTGTGCTTTTGCAAAGTCATTGATAGCAATTCCACTGCTTGAAGATGCACAACTGGGGGTAGACTTCCAGTAACACTTCCCTGAATTAATGTCGTGGTTTAACCCCAGCCAGCAACTAAGCACCACGCAGCCGCTCACTCACTTCCCCCCATCCCCACCCAAAGTGGGATGGGGGAGAAAATCGGGGAAAGAACTAAAACTCATGGGTTGAGATAAGAACAGTTTAATAGAACAGGAAAGAAGAAACTAATAATGATAATGATAACACTAATGAAATGATAACAGTAATAATAAAAGGGCTGGAATATACAAGTGATGCACAACACAATTGCTCACCACCCACCGACCGACGCGCCCCTTAGTCCCTGAGCTGTGATCCGCCCCCAGTTCCTAAAACGTCCCATGGTATGGAATACTCCGTTGGCCACTTTGGGTCAGCTGCCCTGACTGTGTTCCCTCCCAGCTTCTTGTGCCCCTGCAGCTTTCTTGCTGGCTGGGCATCAAAGGCTGAAAATCCTTGACTTTAGACTAACCATTACTTAGCAACAACTGAAAACATCAGTGTGTTATCAACATTCTTCTACCTAGCTCAAAAACATAGCACTGTACCAGCTACTAGGAAGACAATTAACTCTATCCCAGCTGAAACCAGGACAATTAAGTTTATGCGTATTTATGACTATGCTATTTATACATTTTGTATATCATAGTCCATAATACAACAGAAGTTAAATGGTTAAAGAAATTCAAGGTTGATAAAACACATAATTTCCTTTATAAAGTTTCTAGTGACTACAATAATGCAAGTCAACAGATGGCTGCTTTTCAATTACACAAGACTACAGAAATATTTCCTTCAAGAATAAAAATCTTGCCATAGAATCACTATGCTTAATGGAAAGAATGAGACAGAATGACTGGCTATATACTTGCTCTTATATGTTTCAGGGAATGCTGCATTTTTGAGGGGTATTAGCAAATGATCACACAGTTTCATTCAAACAAGCATGAGACCCCCTACACTGCAGAGAAGCTAGTCCCATTGCTCAGGGCAGTTCTGGAGAATACAGATCCTACAGTGACGAGGCTGGAGTAATACCTGGATGCTTTCACACCTATTCTAAAGCGTATCAATGGAGCTATAGAGAATCCCATCCACTATGTTATTCAGGAACACAGAGAATGAAAGGAAGGCAGTTCCATCACTTTCCAATGAGAAAAAGAGTGCTCCCCAATTCCCAACTACATATGCCAACTAAATTGTGTAAAAGGAAAATCCTAGCAATTCCCAATGTCGATGCATTAGCATTGAAATGCTAATCTGGACAGTAATTAATGTTAAATTAGTTACAGCAGAATAAAATTTCATCAACATAAAAATCAAAAGATCTAAGCATAATTTGCCACTTAAGATAAATATTTCTGCTTTACATGGGAATTGTAACAAATGATTTTTATGTCAAGTTAATGGATGCCAAATAATAGTGAAATTCCCTTGGAAGTGAGTATTACATTCACATTATTTCCAATACAAAAAATAATTGCATTGTATGCTGTTAATACAAGAGTAAGATTCCCACAGTCTATACACTGAAACGCAACATACTGTACCATAGGCTCAGGGTAAAGCAATATACCACCATCACCCCCATCCAGAAAAAGGGTGAAATACAAATTTTAAAAGCTCTGCCTACATTTAATTGTATTTGTGAAAGTACCCATCATCCCAAGTGGAGGATTTAATCTCAGTGAACAATTGATATTGGCTTAAACCACCTAGAAATATTCTTAGCAGTTAATACTTTCTTTGATTTAATGAATCTACTCAAATGGGTAAGTAGGTCAAACCAATCTCTCACTCCTACGACGTTTTGCCTTCTTCAAGTGATGATTATCAAAACCAGATTCTAGTTAATATCATTTCTTCCTTGTAGTAGAAACAAATTGAAGGTGGTTTTTTTTCCTTCTAAACTTTTAGGAGTTCTTGATAAGTTTGACAGCTCTTGAGGATAAGAAGAATTGCAATAAAGTCAGATAAGCATTTTGAAATAGTCTACAACCTTAATATAAAGAATCCACAACCAGAAATTCTTCAGCTATGCATATACTTGCATTAAAAATATAGCATCTAGAATACAAGCCGTGCATCTCAGAGAACTTGCATTATTAGTATATGTGCAGAAATTATTCATCAAACATAGAATTAATTTGATGCAACTCTAGGCTAAAATAGGTATCCAAGATACATGGGATGAATCATCACCATTTCCAATTGATTGTAGGAAAGGCTAGTCGGAATTAAACAAGTCAGATCCCACTTTCACTTTAGAATTTTCCAAGTAACAGTGAGGCCTCCAAGACTTTTCTAAACCTAGTTTTGTTAGAATATATAATTGCATAAGTCCTCTTTGAAAATTCTGACTTACAGTCCTATTGACTTCAGTAAGCATGAGTGATTAATGAGTCTTAATGTTCAGGTGGAAAAATAGAATTACCTAGCAATGGGTCAATCCATCAATCATGAAAATGTATTTTGATTACTTGAAAGAGTTTAAAGTTGGTTGAAAGGAACTGTACACACTTAAAACACACTGCCTGCAAAAACATTCGCATCCATTTTCAATTCAAGATGTCACATTTATTTTGCTATTATACCTGCAAGAATGAAGAACTAATCTCCCAGAACCCTTCAAGAATAAGTTATGGTTTAATGATTAAGTTTTCTGCTATTTTTATTGGAAATAAGAAACACTGAATCCATGACAAAAATCATCAGATTGTTAAGCTATATTCCTCACACAGTATTCTGAATAGGACACTGACCTTCAACACTGACTTGTTTTTACCCTTTGTCTTTATTCCACTTAGTAAATTACTCCTTTTTTAGAATCTCCTCTTAATTGGCAATATGAAAAATAAGAGCTAAAGATAGATTTAATCAGAGGGGTTTCAGAATTTGCATTCTATCAAAAATTCTGTCATGATGAACTGAAAAAGCATTCTGTACTCAGATAAAAGAGCTCTTTATCACTGTAGCATATATCTATAATAGATTAGCATGTTACCATTTTTTAGAATAAACCTCACTGGAGTGTGCTTTTGAGTCAGTATAGACACTTCCCCCCCCCCCCTTCTAAATTAAATTTGTTTTTTAAAAATGAACCCAATATTTTATTCATGNATTTTATTCATGCAAATATATACTTTTTGTTTTTAATCAACAGACCTCCTTTGCCTAGTCCATCCTTGTTATTGCTATTCAATCATTTAAACTAGACATTACAAGAACTATGGTATGGGTTACAGTTTTCAAAGGTTTATGACACTGAAACGGATCTCTGCATGTGCGTATAAAAGGAAAGTGGATTGTGCACCTGCTGAATATTTTCAAAGGAAAGTGCAAGCAGGGTCTTCTGAATAATTTTACTATACAGGCATGTAAATTGCCACATAATTGCAGACTCTTTTTAAATTTCTACATAGTTGGAAGTTTAAATTTTTAAAGCACTTTTACAAACAAAACTGAAGGCCAGGTTTTTTCCCTTACTCCCACAACTTCACATCATTCTAGACTTGCAAAACAGCTATAAACTGGGATTAACAGGTTGGTTAGACATTTTTGTAGTTGCTTTATATCCTTTCAATAGTAGATATCAAGGAAAACATAGTCAAATTTAAGCCTGAGGCTCTAAACATTATTCCAGATACAGAGCTAACCTTTAAATGTGGCATGTAGAGGATGTCTGCCTAAGGCTGCAGACAGCTTGAAACAATCACGTGGCAAGGTATATATTATCCCCTTCAGCTCAATGCAGTATTAACTCAAATCTTATCTCACTAGATATTAACACAGTTAACTGCTTAAGTGCTGACAAATTTATTATTTTCTGGTTTATTTATCTACAAAAAAGTAATGAGGAATATCTTTGTAGTTTGTAATTTAAACAGTTAATCAGAAGATCAGGTGTAAAAAGTCTTACACTTCAAGGTAAAGCAGCAGTAAAACAAAAACATCCCACAGATATTTCAGAGTCAGAATAATTTGTTAAACCCCAGTTGCGATAGTCCCTGGAACACTGGAAATGCCATACAGGCACTACACCTTTTGTACCCACTGAGCGGTATGTCCTAGTATCTAGTTTGTATAGACAGCAGAAAACCCCTCCGATTTATATAAATTGAGTTTGAATTACTTCCTTATTGATTAGGCACACAGTAGCAGCAAGAATAGTTCAGGCTGAAAGATAGGCATATTTAGGGAACAAAGTGCTAACAGACCTTGCTGTCAGAAAACAGGTCTACACACACAGCATTTCTAATTAACAGGTTGTGTAAAATAGGATGTTTCTGATTTATATTGACATGTTTGCTATAAGTAACCATAATCCAGGGGAAAAGACTGAGAGAAAAAACAGGAAAGACCTCAGTGTATATGTTCAGGTTTATGATTCATAGATGACTAAACCACCTGTCTACCTCTTCACACAGTGTAGTTATTTATCAAACACTAGTGCAGATCTAATGGATACACACCAAAATGAGACTTGCTGGATCCTACCTTTGAAAAAACCAAATCTATACATGGTGATGGAAACTATCATAGGCTGATAAGTTTGCTAACCAGCAAGAGTTGGCATATTAAAAAGACTGAAAACTAAAATTAGAAAAGACTGGAAGCAAATTCTCTCTCTTCTCCTGCCCAAACAACATTCACCTATGGCTCCTTCAGCTCCTTTCCTGACTTGGAGTTAAAGTGAATTAAAAATAACACTATTAGGACTTTTAATAAATACATGTTTTTGTTAAATTTCTTATAGATTGTTCATTTAGTATTCTCTGGGACCAAGCTAAGAGATTTTAGTGTCAATCTATTAAAAAATACTCTTTACAGTATAGAATGTTTAATATTTCCATGAAATTCTTGGTTAGAGCAAACACTGAGATATTTACTCTTACTTTTTCTGATTACTTCCCACTGGTAGCAATGGGAGAGTTTACAAACATCTCTATGCACTTCTGCTTAGGTCCTAAATGAACGAATCAAAACAAAGTCCCAGGTAGCATACTTAAAGCATAATAACAGTTTAACCTAATACATACATCCTACACACATGAACTGAAAATTTTAAGTGATAATAAAACAGAAATGCACTTGCTGTTCGCCTGTCCAGATAATTTTTAACAAAGATAAAGATGTATGTAACCAACCCTAGTAAGAGATTTTGTTGTTGTTGTTTATATATATTTCCGACACAGTAGATATTCATTAAATATATCAACAGAAGGTAAAGCAAACCACCACTCCTCCTATTTAAGTTCAAGCTTACTAAGTAAAAACATACCTTCAGTCATTCTATAAGAAAAATAAGAACAGAGATGAGGAAGTAATCAATCCAATATGTGATACTAAACATTTAATATAAGTATTTATTTCCTGTGATCTCTGCATTTAGTCTGCACACAATAGGGGAGGATAAACAGCATGTATTTTTCTCTCTGGAATACTGGGCCAGACTGTGCTGGAAAAAACGTTATTGAGAGGTTGCAGGGAAGAACAGTGGCTTTTCTTAGACTTAATTTATAGTTGTTAATGCATATTTATTTTTTTTTTTTTTTAGCTTAAATGTAAAGTTAAAAGCAGTCTTATAATTTAATGCCATACTTATGCTGCATTTCTTGTCTTTAAAGCAATAGTTGGTGAACTGGAAAATCGCTGTTGAAGCTCTCT
>VYZV01039888.1:8393-39255 GCA_013401275.1 Pandion haliaetus | reverse complement strand
TGATTAGAAATTTGGTGTCATCTCTTTGTCATCCATTCCATGTCAAACATTTCCATTTCATTATCATTGTATCTTTCATACAGATAGATCTCTCAAAATGGTTATGAGCTGCATTATAGGTTTTAATGACTCATTTCCATACTTGTTTCCAGTACCTGAGAAAAGAAGTAATAGCAAGTGTTCCACAACTGTCCCATCAAATACTGCAAACCTTTCAGCAGAGGTCATGATAATAAAGTGAACATGGATGTAATCCAATCCAGAAAGTAAGAAAAATAAATTCATGACACTAAGTGTCCCAAATATCAGTCTGAAATGGACAGTGAATTAGTTTATCTTGTGTGTGCTGTGCCTTGTTAAGTATTTAATTTTGTATTACGTTGCTTTTTAGGTTTCTTCTTGAGGTACACTATCAAATTATTTTATTCTGTTGGTAGAACATTTTTTCTCTTGTTATTTGCACTTGAAATGTATGAGTACCTTAATTAACCTCTTGCTAAGTAAAGATGCTTTTCTTTCCTGATCAAGATTTCATTTATCTTCTACCCACAACAGAAAAAGGAAAATTCTGGCTTTAAAAATTGATGATCTGATTATTGCTAACAAAAAAAAGAAACATTAAAATAAGAGAATTTTTTTTCAGTTCAGACTATTTTGTATGCCTCCTTCTTTACATCCTCCAAGGTGCCATTGAAGGATACTCTCATGTCTTATGATACAATTAACCAGAAGTAATTTCATACAACACATTATTTCACAACACATATTGACATTATAGTTATTCTGATGTTTCTTTTTGAGCAAGTGTCTTGCCCATGAATGGTGACTCACTGAAAAGAAAGCACAGCCAAATACATTAGATACAAAGTACATTAGAGACAAAGCAGTATCTAATGTATGAATGAGCACTAAATTGAACAGAATTCAGTCAAGAAAGACCTTCAGAGAAAACAGCACATATAATGCCATAATTTAAGTCACACATTACGTTCCAAGAGAACACATCACACATTACTGGAGTCTGAATTGTTACATAAAAAGAATGAACTCCCACCAACTCTTTTCTCCAATGCAAGGTAAATCTGTGCGTGCGTCACACTGACTAGAGATTTAAGCCTGGTTTCTTAACAGAATTCTGTCTGCCTCACCTAGTATGGGCTAATGGATTAAGCTCTTCTTCTGCAATATGATCTCTAGATTTCCATCCTACCAGACTGAGATCACAGTGTTGGGTCCATTCATTACATATAAATAAAGACCTCTGAAGTTTCAAAAATTCTTTAAAATATTACAGTTCTTCCCTGTCACCCTCACAGACAACTTTNCCTCACAGACAACTTTGCAGAGGGCTAAGTTCAAAAGGGTCACGAACAAGAGCAAACTGAGTCATTTAGTATATCTTGCACAGTGCCCTAGTGAAAGTAAATATATTTGCCAAAGTTTCTGCTGTCAAGATGGGTGGAAGTATTCCACATAAAGGCACTTTGTACTTCTCAACCTTCAGCTTTTTGCAGGTGAGATCAAGATATATTAAGAGGACTGACTCGGTGAATTTCCACCTGCCTCTTTCCCTCCACATCCCTTCTCGAAGCTCCAGAGCATTGCCATTCAAGAGCAAGTGAACCTCAGCTGGCTTAAGGTAATTACTTTAGATCTGAGTCACAAAAATGTACATAAAGTCTGGAAGAGGATCTCATGGCCTCCTGACTTTGGCTTAGATACCCACATTCTGGCCAGGATACAGTTCAGCACCAAAATATTTTTCTGCGTCTGGCCCATGCGTGCTTTTTGACAGAGCTGTCAGTGCTTTAGCTGGAAGGCAGCTGGAATTTTGAGATGACTGACGATGTGATAAAATGAATTTTGCAGTTTAACAGCTTAGAAATTCATCAATTTCCTGCAAAAACAAAACCATATAATTTTCTATGTATCACTTGCAGTTAAATAGGAAATGTAGACTTTATGGAAAACTGGCCATCTGAAAATTGTATAAACAATACTAAATGTTAGCCCTGCTGCTTTCAAAACAGAAGTAACTGCTTACCTTGACTGGGTAGCCTGTAACTAATAAAGAGCTAGTAAGGTGAAGCACAATGGGCTCGAGACAATAAGTAGCATTCTCCTTTATGAATGACGGAAATTGCTTGTCCAGTTGAGAATACACAGTACCTACTTCCACACCTTTCCACCCTTGTTGCTGCTGAGAGACTCAAGAAAGGGAAGGGTATACAGAAAACTGATTTATCAGATGCCTTATTTAGGCAGACTAGATCCCTTCCTTGGTTGCACCTGAAATTTTGAGCTGAATCCTGAGGGTTAATTAAATAGTAAGAGTAAACAACTGATTTGTTCCTTAGTTAAATTCTTTGTGGAGATGTCATCGGAATTCCAGAGAGTTGGTCTTTTAATTACAAAAGCATAGAAATAATGTGGCATATAGTTTTCATAGAATCATTATTTCAAACGAGGTATCTGCCTTATTTTCTTCAATATATTGGTCACATTCCCTGAGTTTTTTCATCTGAGTTCCATCATAGAATGTGATGCTTTGTCCTGCACTCCTATATTTGCTGTTCACCAGCCTCAGGCACACCATGTCCTTCATATCTCTCTCTGCATGCATATTTACTCTATACCAATCAATCAAAGAATCAAGTTATAACATCTTTCATAAACCTCCAGAGTATCAGTATAAAATGCCACCAAAAAAATCTCACTAGGAAAAATGAATAGGTGTAATTTCTCTATCTGACAAACTATTTAGCTAGCCTGACCTTTATTAGAAGTAAATGATCATAACAGCTAAAGGAAGCCTGAAAAAATGTAATTAAAATATCAAATGAGTATGTAAGAAAGTAACAGGTGAATACCAGCTCTGCTGAAGTCAGCAGCACTTCCAAACACTTTTTTTGCCTTTGTAAACAATCTGAAATGAAGATGTACAGGAAAATGCACTATTCACCATGTAACAAATGATTAAAACAGTCCTGAAAGGTCAGCATTTTATAGTTCTGAATGTTGCAGATTCTGGCAAGGAGAAGGTCTGTTTTAAATAGTATTGCTAATACTTATCACCCATAACCCTGAGTACAAAAGAAATAATATTTCTTAATATAGTCTTGGGGCAGGTGAGGATGCTAGTGGCGATCCTGAACCAGACATTACATAAACCTGAATATTTTTTTACTGTTCATTAAAAAATACACATGACAGAAAGTTAAAAACGAGGTAGAACACCAAATATTTTTCTAATTATTTTTTTTTCATACATAATGGAGTGGCTATCCATAGGCTTGTCATTATTGACTCTTCTGATTGAAATAAAAATAGGTTTCATTATATTAGTTTTATTTCCCTTGCTGCTTCATTTTGAGCTATTTTAGGCTAGAAGAAGGTGATAGAAAGAAGCTATGTAAACTTGCAAATCAAAGTATCACAATGCTCTGTGGCTAAAGATTGGAGGGAAAATCTCCAAAGATAAAACTTAATAACAATCCATAATCTTTGCAGAAGTGATAGCTTTTCTGAAAAATAGGTACCAGTTAAATCTTCAGTTTAACTACCAAGTTAAGTGCAGATGCACTTAATGATGTCTAATGAATGAATGGCTCTTTTCACATAAGAGACTACATTAAACTACCTTTGTTGTCTGTCTCTTCTAGTTAATATGCTACAAATACCACACTTTTTCTTAGAAAATGGATCAAAATTTTTATTTAAGTCAAAGGCATTCCTCCTTTCTATGGAGCATTTCTTTCAGTAGTTATGAAGCATAGGTGAAATATATGAAGAAATCAAATGACAGACATAGCAAAATAGATACCTTATTTCGAGGGCTGGAAGTAAGGTCCAACACAATAACGCTGAAACAAGTAATTTGCATAGTTCTGTTAATTTAAAAAAGAACAATTAGAAATAATACAAGCATATTTTACTAATATTGTCACTAGTGGCTAATTTTATCCCCATAAAGAAAAAAGTTTTCAAGTTCATAGGAAGGCTTTTTTTTTCAATAGAGGAACAAAAAATTAATTTCAAATTTAGCAAAGTTCTATGGGATTAACTGGGGAAACAGTTTTTTTGGATAGTGTATATGAAAGCAGATCAAACCCTGCACAACCAATTAGAATCACACCTGCAAGAGTCCAAGCCAATATGCAGAGGATGGAACAGGAAGGACAACACAAACTCAAGAGAGGTGATTTGCAGACATTTGTCGATGAAAATATGAAGGGGTTCATATTGTCAGAGTAGTATCTCCCAGGCAACCACTCCTTAGACAGAAATGACAACAAATACAAGGTGATGCTGCTATCTATGGCATATTGATAACATTCTATTTCTTTATTCATTTGCTTGGCTAAAACATGTATTCCTGCTGGAAATATGAACATGGTTTGTAATTGCTCAATATTTAATTATCTGGATATAGAGTACAAATAGACCTCAACCAGCTGTATACAATTTATATCTTTGTATTATAATTTCCCTAGAAATCTACAATCCAGTCCAAAATGTAAATGGAAGAAAAGAGTAAAGTTCATATACACATGGAATAATGAATATAATGTGTATGTGCATCTACATGTTTAAGCCTATATCTAAGATATAGATATATCTGTGCTACAGATTTATTTTTTTTTTCACTTATTTACATGTTTGTCATGGTTTAAGCCCAATTGGTAACAAAGCACCGTGAAGCCCCTCGCTCACTCCTTCCCTCTCGGTCCTGGTGGGGTGAGCAGAAAATACAAAGAAAAGTGTGTGGGTCGAGACAAGGACTGGGAGGGATCACTCCCCACTTATGGTCACAGGCAAAAGACAAGCTCAACTTGGGGAAGAAACAAAATCAATTTAATTTACTACAAATCAAATCAAAACAAGGATAATGAGAAGTAAAACTAAAACCTAAAACACCTTCCCCCCACTCCTCCCTTCTTCCTGGGCTCAACTTCACTCTTGACTTCTCTCTCTCCTCTCCTCGAGCAGTGCAGGGTGATGGGGAATGGGGGTTGAGGACAGTTCATCACACCTTGTCTCTGCTGCTCCTTCTTCCTCCTCAGAGGGAGGACTCCTCACTCGTCCCCTGCTCCACCGTGGGGTCCCTGCCATGGGAGACAGTTCTCCACAAACTTCTCCAGCATGGGTCCTTCCCATGGGCTGCAGTCCTTCAGGCACAGACTGCTCCAGCACGGGCTTTCCTTTGAAGTCACGCCATCTTAAGGGGCATCCCCCTGCTCTGGCATGGGCTCCTCCCTGGGCTGCAGGTGGGCATCTGCTCCCCTGCTCCCCTCCATGGGCTGCAGGGACATCAGCCTCCTCAGACGCCCCTCCTCCACTCTTTCTTCACTGTCCATGTTGCCGACAAAGATGTTAAAGAGTGCTGGTCCCAATACCGACCCCTGAGGAACTCCATTCATCACTGCTCTCCACTTGGACATAGAGCTGTTGACTATAACTCTTTGAGTGCAACCATCCAGCCAATTCCTTATCCACTGAGTGGTCCATCTGTCAGATCCATGTCTCCAATTTAGAGACAATGAAGTTGTGTGGGACAGTGTCAAATGCTTTGCACAAGTCCAGGTAGATGGCGTCCGTTGCTGTTCCCTTACCCACCAATGCTGTAACCCTGTTGTAGAAGAGCACCAAATTTGTCAGGCACGATTTGCCCTTAGTGAAGCCATGTTGGCTGTCACCAATCACCTCCTTATTTTCCATGTGCCTTAGCATAGTTTCCATGAGGATCCGCTCCATGATCTTGCCAGGCACAGACGTGAGAGTGACTGGCCATTAGATCTCTGTGTCTTCATTTTTTCTCCCTTTTTTAAAAATGAGTGTTATGTTTCCTCTTTTTCCAGTCAGTGGTACTTGCCTGGACTGCCACGACTTCTCAAATATGATGGATATTGGCGTAGCCACTTCATCCGCCAGTTCCCTCAGGATCCGCTGATGTATCTCATCAGGTCCCATGGACTTGTGCACCTTCAGGTTCCTTAGATGGTCTCAAACCTGTTCTTTTCCTACAGTGGGTGGTTCTTCATTCTCTCAGTCCCTGCCTTTGCCTTCTGTGACTTGGGTGGTGTAGCGGGAGCACTTGCTGGTAAAGACCGAAGCAAAAAAGTCATTGAGTACCTCAGCTTTCTCCATGTCCCAGGTAATCAGGTCTCCCATTTCCTTCTGGAGAGGACCCACATTTTCTCTAGTGTTCCTTTTATCACTGATGTACCTGTAGAAGCTTTTCTTGTTGCCCTTGATGTCCCTGGCCAGATTTCATTCTATCAGGGCTTCAGCTTTCCTAACCTGATCCCTGGTGGCTCAGACAATTTCTCTGTATTCCTCCCAGGCTACCTGTTCCTGCTTCCACCTCTGTAGGCTCGTTTTTGTGTTTGAGTTTGTCCAGGAGCTCCTTGTTCATCCATGCAGGCCTCCTGCTGTTTTTGCCTGACTTCCTCTTTGATGGGATGTATCGCTCCTGAGCTTGGAGGAGTTGATCCTTGAATCTTAACCAGCTTTCTTGGACCCCTCTTCCCTCCAGGGCTGTAACCCATGGTATTTTACCAAGCAGATTCCTGAAGAGGCCGAAGCCTGCTCTCCTGAAATGCAGGGTACTGAGCTTGCTGTGCGCCCTCCTCACTGCCCTAAGGATCTTGAACTCCACCATTTCATGGTCACTGTAGCCAAGGCTGCCCTTGAGCTTCACATTGCAGATGGGTTTTGAATACCTCTAAAGATGAAGATTCCACCACCTCCCTGGGCAACCTGTGCCAGTACTTGGTCACCCTCTCAGTGAAAAAGTGTTTCCTAATGTTCAGACAGAACCTCCTGTGTTTCAGTTTGTACCCAGTGCCTCTGATTTGTCACTGGGCACCACTCAAAAGAGCCTGGATCCATCTTCTTTGCACTCTTACTTCAGGTATTTATATATATTGATGAGATCCCCCTAGGCCTTCTCAAGGCCAAACAGTCCCAGCTCTCTCAGCCTTTCCTCAAAGGAAAGATGCTTCATACCTTACTCATCTTTGTGGTCCTTCATTGGACACCCTCCAGTATGTCCATGTCTCTTGTTGTACTGAGGAGCCCAGAACTGGATGCAATACTCCAGGTGTGGCCTCACCAGTGCTGACTAGAGGGGCAGGATCACCTCCTTCAACCTGCTGGCAACACTTTGCCTAATGCAGCCCAGGATACCATTTGCCTTTTTTACTGCAAGGGCACATTGCTGGCTCATGTAAGTATATACATACTTACATACATATGTCCTGATTTATTCTGTTCTTGATAGAAAGGAAAAAAAAGATTTTAAATCTTACATGGAAAAATGTTCAGTATTTTTCTCTTCCTGAGATATAGGATTGTTTGGTATGTCCTTATTGTTTTCAAAGTGCCAGTTCTTGTATAGAGGTACATATACCCCGGTTTTATTTCACCACATTTTTACGCACAGACAGTATGACGTTTAATAGCAGCTTTAAAATTCAGTTTCAATAAAACAGGCTAAAATATCCTTTGGGGAATGGAAATCTAAAGGGAATACTGTGTAACTATCAAATTTTCAACCTTGCTGGAACTTGGAACTCAGCCCAGATTTATAGTGATTAATTCTCTGAATCTAAAAGTGCTAAGTTTCACTTTAACTAAAATTAATGATTCAGATTCTCAATGGGACTTAGAAGCTTGCATCCAGTTTAAATTAAACCTAAATGGGAGTTAGGAGCCTAAGTGACTTTGTGAACCTCTGTGTAGGTACATAACGTAGAGACCAAGAAGGTGAAATCCCTGCCTACCTGTCTAAATGCCCCAGTGCCAAAGATGCTGTATTTATATTAGAAGACTTAGCAGACTGAAGTTCTACTGCACCTTATATTTCAAGACATGCCAACACCTCAGTTTATTAAAGGTTTAAATGCCTCTGTGTGTTTCTATCAAAATTCCCCACTTAGACTACCCTTGTGCAAGCTGTCAGTACAAAGCCCCTTAGTCTGTTGAGTGAAACATGAACCAAGGAGCAAAAGACCTAAATTTTAGACTCTCAGCAGCAGCAGGGCCTTTGAACCCTGATCTTCTGCTCCCTGCGAAAGTTTATCAGGACTACGACTAGAGAGAGGTTAATAAGAAAAAAAAGCTTGATTCAAAGTTGGTGCCAAAAGAGATGGTTCTTGGTTTCTTTAGATAATGATTGAGTAGAGGAGCCTGTGGAGCAAGAAGCCTGGATTTTAAACTTCTTTTGTACACTTGGGCTTTTCACACTCACTGCCCCTAGGAACCAGGGTACTGTGCAAACTCACCTATTAGTCTTGTATGGGACCTCTACAGCCCCATCAGGACACACAAGGAATGAAAGACTGAAAGAAAGGAATGAAGACACCTGTGGACAGGTAGAGACTAGGCAAGGGTTAGCCTAGCTCTACAAGCAAAGGGTGGTAGTACATCTCATCTTGCAACCCTGGGTTACACTCTCTTTTTAAGGAAGAGAACATAAGACTTTCTCACCACCAACAAGTAACTGCAACTGGACTTAACATCAGACATTTTCCTTTTCTTCAAGGAGAATGATCTCATAGTTTATGCTAAGTGGTTGCCTCTAAAGGTCTGAAAGAAAATTATCTAATCCTCACCTACCTACTTAGTGTATAGATCTTATTTATCCTCTTCAATAAATGTTTAACTTTCCCCACGACTATGGAAGACTTGAAAACCTGACACAAAAATTTTAATATCAGTCCAAAAGTCAGATGTTTCATTTTCAGCTGTGGTAATACTCAATGGGTGAAAATCTAAACTCAAAAACTTTTACTGTGTGTGGTAACTTTCTCATATGTGACACAAGATGGTAATCTTAGCTCAGTTCCTGGAAATTACACCTGCTCAAAAGTAACGAACCCTTTGTTTCCCCTTTCTTCATAACCCTGTAAGAAAGTTCTATTCATTTTGCAAGTCTCACAGAAAGATCAAGGGTGGATTGCACTTACAGGCTGTTTTTCAGCTGGGGAGATGAGACTTATGGAAAACAAATGGAAAATCCTCAGAAGCTAATGTTTTCAGACTGGAACAATTCACAAACAGTAAACTTCCTTATTAACTCCCTTTGTAGTTCAGGTTTGTGTTTAATTCCGTTGAGTGCAAGGCCAATGTTTTTGTTTTTTTCTTTTGACCTTTATGGTTTTAATAAAAGAAGATCTGTCATGTGTTCTTCTAGCACTATACAGTGTCCGTGGTGTAGAGGTGTGTAAGTTAATTAACTTCCATGGTTTAAGGTCAGGTGCTAAACATCTGCTTTGTTTCTATTTGACATACTACAAATTATTCACAAAGTGCCCAGCCATGTCTCATGCCAGGTGTTTCTTTCAAGCGGTCGCCAGGTGTTTCTTTCAAGCGGTCTTATGGAGTTTGCCTTGTGTGGAGTACGTGATGAAGGAAGGACACAGAATCTGGGTGGCTGCACTAGTCAGAAACAATGCCCATGGTTGTCCAAATAAAAATGACTGAACTAAATGGGTGAAACAAATTTACAAATTTTTGTCCCACATCTGGCTGAAAACTCTGTAACATGGAGATTTCCCACAGGATGGCTATAGTGATTTTTATGTATTCCAACATACAGCTCCAATAAGAATTCATGGCCGCAACCCCAGCTGAAGTAAACTGGGTAGTCAGAGAAAAAGTAGCAGAATAAAATCCCACTAGGCTGCACACAGCACATTACAACACACAAGTGTGGAAGGTAAATGAATTCCAGCATCACAGACCGTTGCTCATATTTGGCTGAAGCCCTGTATTCCCTAGTGACCTTGTGTACAATATGTATTTCACAGGACAGACAAAATGCCAGATGTCTAGTGATCATTATTATCTTCCTGCAGCTATAGGCAGGGGAAAAAAAGCCTCTTGGATAATGTTACCTTTTCAAGATACAAGGCAGGGGGAAACATCAAAAGTTCAGTGGGACATCCCAGCCTAGTTTAGTGCTCCTGAGTAAGTACCTGAGTGTACTGGATAGAAACTGGAAATGAACGCAGAGACCTCAAAAATAGGTTCTTTAATCAGTTATTAGATGAGGTGTAGGTGGTTCAATATCTGACATACCCTTAGTGAGCCATAGGAGTAAATCAACTCACAGACAATTGTGTAGCTGCAGTAACCAAAGCAGTGAAAAAGCAGCAGACTGCCAGAGACGCAGAGTAAACTGTTTCCCAGGATCTCTTGTGCCAGTGCTGGCATCCTGGAAAGCAGGGTTTCTCCTAATGTAAAGGGACAATATAGACCTGTGACTACCTCTGAACTTTGATCAGTCCGTAAACAGGATTCATTTTCCATCCCCCAGTTCTGTAACGACATTAAGCCCTGGTCATTCCTTTAGCTTTGCCCCTTCACTCCACAGAGACAGCTCAGTCCTGTCTAGGCTCTTGATCTTGATCTTTAGAACAGCAAAATTCAGCTTGGTCTGCAGTGCTGAGAAGCTTAAACTGCTGGTGAACACCTTTTTTTTTTTTTAACCGAGTCTTTTATTCACTGCACAACACTTCTCTCTCTTTTTTCTTTTTTGGTCATAAAGCATAGCAGCTTTGACAACTACATAATAACCCTAAGTGTTTAAAAGTGCTCATTACAGACTTCTTTTGGGAATTGCCAAGTTTTATTCTTACTAGTCACTTACTGACTTTAAACATTCAGTGTCTTTGATGAAAAGGGAGTCTTTGAGGTAATGGAGTGGGGGAAATTCTCTCCAGCTTTCTTTGCAGCTGTCTCCAATTCATCAAGACACCATTACAACTTTTCCCTTCAAATGTTTGAAATTAGTTCTTTCTGCCATCAGAAATAAAAAAACAAGGATTCATATTATTAAAATTTACTGATATGATCAAGGGTTCCACAACAGGACCTTTATTTTTAAACCAAGCTCAGAAGACTTAGAAGAACCAGCTTCTCATGCATCCTATGCTTCTCCCCCCAGTCATTTTAGTGGCCCTTTGCTGGACTCTGCAGTGTCTCAGTATGTCTTTTGTACTCAAAGAGGAGAGGACCAGGCTGGACACTTTTCCAGGTGCAACCACATGAGTGTGAAATAAAGGGGAAACATCATGTCCTTTAACCATCTGTCTGCCTACACATTTGCTAGTTCAGCTCACTACATGTACTACATTTCAGGACATGGTTTAGTGGGCATGGCAGTGTTGGGTTGACAGTTGGACTCAATGACTTTAAAGGTCTTTTCCAACCTAAACAATTCTATGATTCTATGTTTAGCCTTTACTGCTTCCAGGGCACACTGCTGACTCATGTCCACCAGGTCCCCAGGTCCTTTTCTGCAGATTTGCCACTGAGCCAGCCAGCTCACAATCTGTACTAGAGCACAGGGTGGTCCCAGCCCCACTGCAGGACTTCACCTCTGGCACTGTTGAACTTTATGTGTTCTTGCTGGCCATTCCTCCAGCTTGCTGAGGTTCCTCTGGATGGCACCCATGTCCTCCAGTGTATCACTTGCACCCCCAGGAAGGAATGCTGGAAATGGCTTCTTACTTGTTTGTAAAAGACCAGGTTTTTAATATTGAGGACAGAAGGTACTGTTCGTCTGTATAGGCAGGTCTTGTCTTATGGGACAATTAATAGGTAGCTTCATTAAATAAATCTTTTCTTGGTTGTGATTTGTTCATGCACTGTTTTTGTAAAATTCCAAAATAGGGACTGTTAAGAGCAGCCAAATTAACAGACTTTAATACCCAGGAGTACTCCTTCCCAGTTGGCATGCCCGATGTGAGGCAGATGCTTTTCCCCACTCCCACGTGTAGCCAACAGTGATACTGAACACATATTTCAGGATGCAAATACGCCTTAGAAAGCTGTACCCAAGGACTGACCAGTCTACGCCTTTCAGTGGATGTCAGAGTAGAGATTTGCAGAACTAGCTGGTCCGTTTGCAGAACAAGCACAGCACTGTGCATGGAGTCCTAAGAGTGTTAGCTTCCCAGCAAAGGCTAGTCAGTATAGGGGCATTGCTGAAACAACTATTGCTATTTCTGCAGTGATGGATATACATAGCCAGTTAAAGGACCCTTATGCACTACCTAATATATTGTGCATATTACTTTACGTTATCTGCTTACATCTACTAGAATTGTCAAGCATTCATTTCTGCAGCATACTTCTGTGCCAACTATTTAACTATTAACTCTTACAAACCTACTGTTTAAAATGCTTTAAAATTTACAATTCTTTAAAATGTCCCACTGAAAATAAATGGGTCATCTTCATGCTTGAAGTAACCTCAGTGAAAGCAGTGAAACCAGGACTTAACCTTAGCCAGGATTTCAGTTGCTCTCCAAAGTGATAGCAATAATAGACTTCCACCTAAATGCATAATTGAAATGACATTTCATCCCAGCTTAAATGTTACTGAATGTCTTTAAGCACACTCTGTAACAGAGCTTTACTATTTGGACATCTAGGATATATGCAATCTATGAAGATTAAAAGGAATTTTAAAATTTTAGATCTAGGAGTCTCACCAAGCATTTAGTCTATAGTTTTATAATCTTTCCAATAATATACTTTTTTGTAATTCTAATTTCCTGAATAATAATTTTATTTTGTGATACAGAGAAGTGCATCATCAACTAGAGCAACAATAGTAATAATTGTTATTATTATCTGAATATATTAGAAGTCAGCTTATATTTATGTAAACATGAAAATTGTCTCTATTTTCATTGGAGTACCATGTCCCAAAATAACAGCTCAGGTAAAATTGCAAATGCTCAATAGAAATAACTGTATGGGTAATATGGAAATTTTTGGTCATCGCACTGAAGTTAATAGAAAGCTGTTGGCACAGCTGGGTGGTTGTTGGATGTCTTGGAATAGTAACAGGAGGAATGATGTGCCTTTGACACAAGAGAAGCCTTTTTTAGTTAATTAGGTAATGAGCAAAAAGGTACTGTGATGTGTCAAATCTGTAGCACTATTGACTGTTTTCAAAGGAAAGTGATGATATTTTGACACTTTGATGAGCATATCTCAATACAGCATATATCAAGGATTTGTGATGATACCAGTCACAATCAATCAAGTCACTGTGACCCTAAAAGGCTTTGACAAAATATTTGGAAAGTCATTGTGACCGGTTTGGTATTTTAAATACATGGAAATATAAGGTAATTGAAGTTAAAGCAGACAAAAAGGTAGACAAATTGTATTGCATAGCATGTAAACGTGCACAAACTGCATAAATTCATGCATTAGAGGTCTTGTAATATCAAAAGGAATTTTTGACGAATGGTTTTTCAATATTTTTAACAGATAGTTTGGCAATTCTTACATTTAACACCTGTTAGTCATTTTATTTTGCCATCTTAAGGAAGTTATGAGTGTAAAACAGAAAACAAGCAGGTAATAAGGCTTTGCTTTTCAGGAGCAATGAAAATAATTATCTTTGTCACCAATTCAGTGAAATTAATCTGGCAGCTTATATTCATGAATGGTCCTCCCAGCAACCAAAGAGAAATGGGACTCATGTAGCTTAGTAAAACTTAGAAAATGCCTTTGTTTCATTAGGTTGTTTCTGTTCATACTGATTAATTATCAAAATTTTGCTAATGGGTTGGGTTATCCAAGTAAAATCCCTAATTCGTTAGCAAAACACTTCAAAAAAAGAATGAACCAGGGAACTGGTTAATTGAAACCATTAACAACCCAACAGTATTCAGATAAATAGCAAAGGAGTTTCCACATGTGAAAATAACTTTAACATGCCATCTTAACGCACCTCTTAACAGTAATGCAAACATTGTTGCCTCATTCTAGTTCTTCAGGGACCATGCAACAGTGATCTAAATACCCTGACAGTGAGCAGCCTTCACAGAGTTATTTTTTAGGAATTATACAGGGTAAAGTACAATCGACTATTTTATCTATAGTGACACTTAATAAAACACAGATTTATTTCAAGCTCTATTTTCTGCAGTACAGCTTGTCAGTCATGTTAGATTACGGTACTCTTGAAAATGTCAAACAGAAATTTGAATATGCCTGAGGCATGTCACATGCTAAAAGGTTTCTATCATGAGCCTTTCATAATAGCTGGGGGTTTTTCTTAGAACTATTACTTTAAGACTTCGGAATGCCCTCTTTAATCCTGAAATTACAGATAGTCAGCTGTGCCATAGCTGCACATTCCTTCCCCCCTTCTGAGGATTAAAATGTACATGTATTGTATAAGTAATTACCTATTTCTATGAAAATACTGTGCATTTCTTAATGTGAAATGGAGTGCAAGCATCAGTTTGTATTGTCACTGCAGATTATCTCACATTCATTGAGTCATTATAATCTGATGAACTGTGGTATCCAATATCCACCATCTGTGAAGCTATTGCACTTATTTAAAATGCTGCCTGCTCTTCTTTTTCATCCAGGAAATATATTCCATCTATTGTCAGTACATCTTGACACTTGTACAAATAAGTCAGATGAGTTTTGGGAACTTTTTGTTCAATCAGTTTGCTTTTGCAGAATCTTTGAAACCTTTTGGGTATCCAGATTTTAGGAGCCAAACCTCTTGGCTGGATTTAGAAGAAGAATGCTCAGCTATTACCACCGCCTTCTGGAATTTCCATGCTCTCCCATGCTCGGGACTAGACTGCAGGTGCTTAGGTCCAGTTTATTAGAGCTAGGAGAGTTAAAACCAGCTCCCAGAGCATCTGGTAAAAAGTACTTAGCAATGTGCACTTCCTGACAGTGTTGCCATTCCTAGGAGTTGACCCCCCCAAGACTAGCATGTGCTCCTCCAGGATCTCTGGTGGCCTCTCCGTATCCACTCTTTCAGATGTGGTTGGTTGTTTTGCAGAGCAGCCCAGCAGCATCTCAACCAACTGGGCCAGGAAGGCCCTTCTTACAGAGTAAAAGTAAGAGTACAGAAAAAAAAAAAAAAGTATCAAAGTAAGAGACAGAATTTCCACGTTATAATTTAACATACTAATTAAGCACACATTCAACTGTAAGTACATGGTGGATCCTAAGGGCTTAGGTGTAGCTTCCTAAATGGGAATGTTAACACTTAATTCTTTAGAGCTTTCCCTTGTTTAAAATTTCTTGTTTTCTTGTTGCTTAATGGTAGTTGACAAATCTATTAGTGAATTACAGTAAATGTATAAGCATCAACTGTTGATCTGTCATAGAGATCAGTAGATGTTACTGTTATCAACGGTGTCATACACCTGCATTTTAAAGTAAAATCCCTTGTCCCGTTCCTAGTCAAGGCAGTATCCATTAATCTATTCGTTGCAATTAAACTATTCCTCATTTTTTTCCACCTTTTTGCCTTACCTTGTTGCCCTTGATAACCCTGGAACATCTCAACTCCAGCTGAACTTTGGCTTTTGTTGGGGCATTCACCCTTGAGGTGAATTAAATGCACGTTTGTGCTTAAATATAAAAAAATTTACTGAACAGTACATTGGACAGAGTCCTACCACCATAAATGGATCTACAAGGAGTCTGCAAAGATACATCATGAGCCAATTCTTTATACACACTTACACCTGCACCAATCATCTGAGCATCAGCATTATCCACTTCAACCCAGTGTTGGGTCCATCCCCCAGCCCAGTTCTGCTGCCCAAGGGTGGGCCCTGAGTGCTTGCATTCCAGGATTGCTAAAAGACAATGCCTTGGTTATTTCCTATCTCATCACTAAGGGAAACTTCACTCCTTTACATGAACTCATTCTGTCTCTGGCATTCCTGCTTCTAGCCAGGTTAGCCTGTTCTGTAGTTGGGCCTTCTTGCCCTCCATGCCAGATCATTCCTTGGTCACAAATTACCACTGATGAGCAGTTACAATTTTAATTTCCCTTTCCCTTTCCTAACAACTCCACTCCAGCCTTCTTCAGGCTAGAGAAGAGACATCTGGTGGGTGGGGTCTTAATGTCAGCCTTCCAATACTTATAAGGACGTTATCAGGAAGATGGAGTGAGGCTTTTCACAGCAGTGCATCATGGGATGATGAGTGACAATGGGCATAAATTGAAACAAGAGAGGTTCAGACTGGATATACGGAAAAGTCCATGAGGTCAGTCAAGCAATGAAACAGCTTGTCAGAAAGGTTGTTCGGTCTCCATCCTTGGAGGTTTTCAAAATCTGACAAGATAAAATCTTAAGCAACCTGGTCTGATCTCACAGCTGACCACGCTGTGAGCAGGAGGTTGGACTAGAGACCTCCAGGGGTCTCTTTCAATATGAAATATATTATGATGCCATGATCCTATGTAAAAATAAATCATAGAATCATAGAATGGTTTGGGTTGGAAGGGACATCAAAGATCACCTAGTTCCTACTCTCCTGCCATGGGCAGGGACATCTTCCACTAGACCAGGTTGCTCAAAGCCCCATCCAACCTGGCCTTGAACACTTCCAGGGATGGGGCATCCACAACTTCTCTGGGAAACCTGTTCCAGGGTCTCACCACTCTCACAGTAAAGAATTTTTTCCTAATATCTAATCCAAATCTACCCTCTTTCAGTTCAAAACCATCACCCCTCATCCTATCACTACAGTCCCTGTTAAAGAGTCCCTCCCCATCTTATCTGTAGGCCCCCTTTAAGTACTGGAAGGCTGCTATAAGGTCTCCCTGGAGCCTTCTCTTCTCCAGGCTGAACAACCTCAACTCTCTCAGCCTATCCTTATAGAGGAAGTTGTCCAGCCCTCTGACCACCTTTGTGGCCCTCCTCTGGCCTTGCTCCAACACATCCATGTCTTTCTTGTGCTGGGGGCCCCAGAGCTCTCTTGAGTGCAACCATCCAGCCAATTCCTTATCCACTGAGTGGTCCATCTGTCAAATCCATGTCTCTCCAATTTAGAGACAATGAAGTTGTGTGGGACAGTGTCAAATGCTTTGCACAAGTCCAGGTAGATGGCATCCGTTGCTGTTCCCTTACCCACCAATGCTGTAACCCTGTTGTAGAAGAGCACCAAATTTGTCAGGCACGATTTGCCCTTAGTGAAGCTATGTTGGCTGTCACCAATCACCTCCTTATTTTCCATGTGCCTTAGCATAGTTTCCAGGAGGATTTTCTAGTCAGGTGGCCTGTAGTAGACCCCCACTATAATGTCACCTGTCCCTGCCCTCCCTTTAATTCTGATCCATAGGCTCTTGGTCGGCTCCTCATCCATCCACAGGCAGAGCTCCATGCTCTCCAGCTGATCATTGACATAGAGGGTGACACCTCCTCATTGTCTCCCCTGCCTGACCTTCCTAAAGAGCCTGTATCCTTCTATTCAGTCATAGGAGCCATCCCACCATGTCTCTGTGATGCCAATGAGATCATAGCCCTGCAGGCGTGTGCACTTCTCTAACTCATCGTGTTCATTCCCCATCTACGTGCATTTGCATAAAGGCATTTAAGTTGGGCCCTGATGAAGCTGACATACTGGCTGGAATTCCTTTGTGCTGCTCTTCAGGTGCTCTCCTGCTGACCTGTGATCTCTCTCCAGGCTCTGGGCATCTATTGCTGGCACTAGCATATATATGTAAAGATCAGACAGGGAGTTGATCTATATTTCTGTTCTTTCAGAATACAGGAGAATCCCAGGTATGGTGTATTTGTGTTCCAGGGTGTGGTAGCTGACTTCCAAAGGACTTTAATGGAACTGCTTGATATCTCAGATACATATTTGGGAATATACTATAACCCTGAAATCTTGAAATGAAATCTTTTCATTCAAGGTCTCACTTTTTTTTAATTAACCAATGGCCACTTCTGTCTAAAGTTTTGCTTCTTCTAGAGGAATACTGTACCTGCTCTCTCCCTCCTTCCAGGCTCACTGTTTCTGCTACAGAAATTTATCAGAAAAAAACCTCAACAAAACAACCAGAATCTTTTCATCCCTGAACATTTGACTAGTATGAAAAAAATGGTTCCTTACGTATACCTCCTATTAAAGAAGTGCTTAAAATTCTTCAAACACTGTGTATTCAGTTTGATCTTTCAGAGGAGTATTATGACAAGAAAATCTACACTATTGACAATGTTCATTAATTTTCTGAACACCTCGCTTAAATTCCCTCCCCTGGGTAACAAGAAAATAGCCAGTGAGTGTTCCAATCTACACATAAATCCAGCAGCTGCTGACAAGGAGGAAAGAGGATGTTTTGGAGAGGCTGAACTTGGTGTGCACTGTCTCTGAGAGCCTCAGGATTGCTCCCAGATAACTGTGGTCAAAATGTCTGAGCCTAAAAAGGCTTTTTTAATGACAGTCATTTTATATATCTTCATGACATTTAATCAGTTTATTTATCTTTTGGTTGTATAAAGATCTGTACTGGTCCTCTGTAGAACAGCATTCTTTCTTTTCCTATTGCAATACAAATATAGCCTCTCTGCAACAGTATTTCTATGCTATATGTTCCTGCAGCCTCCTTTTTTCTTCTTCTTTCAAATCACTACAATGAACAGTGTGAAGGCTAGTCTTTATTTTCATGCATCCCAGCATGAAAAGTAGTCTTTATTTTCTTATGTTTTTCACTCAGAATGAACATTTTAGTTACATTTATTTTCTCGTGCTTTATTCATGAAGCAAAATGTCTGTCTTAAAACTGAAGTGTGTCTTGGTCACAGTTCTAGCACATGAGTCAACAGCTTAAGAGACAGTCTTTTGGTAGGAAGGTTAAATTTGCAGAGTCTGCCTGAATGAAGGTAAGGAAAAGTATGTTTGTGTCTGTTGAAGTTGTGAGATGGTATAAGTCTGCCCATACCAGATTTGGGTTGGGTTTTTTTGTAGAAAGAAGAAGAAGATAAAGTAGAGGGGAAAAATTTTAATTAGAGAGGCAAATATCCAGGGAGTCTCCAATCCAAAGTCTAATTATGAGCATGGAAAGACTAACTTTATATTAAAAATTAAATACAACAATAGATTATGCACCTCAGTATAGCATTTGAACATGTCACTGCAGGAAAAGAAGACAAGACAGTAAAAGATGACCCTTAAGGTCCTGTAATTCAAAAATCTTTACTAAAAATATATATCCAAGGTGGGGGCGGGAGGCACAAAGAAAGTCTTGATGCCCTGGAAAAAATGGGTGATATCATGTGGTATGAGTGAAAGGTGTTTGGAAAACAATTTAGATTTAAGGTGATTGTCTCATTTCAACAAAGCAGCCTGAGCTCAGTGTACATACACATAAAACCAAATATTAATATTTATTTTGCCCTTGGTGGAAATGAAAAATTCAAAACACTCTTAACAGTTACTATCTTTTAAGTCTTTAATACCTCAGCAAGACTGTTAAGTAAGCTGATAGACCAAAATATTGATCAGTAATGTAAAAGCTTCTGTTTTCATTTTGTTCTTTCTCAGATAATAACTGCATATTCATTTCTTAAAGTGTCCCCATGTTTAATATTAAATACCATCAGACCATGGACTTTTATTCTTCCCTCTGCAGTGCTTTACCATATAAAATTCTAAAGCCAACCAGTTCCAGGAAGGTGTGTAGGTCTTACAGAAGCTTCCTGGTGGATTTTGTGCCTTGTGACTCATATTTGAGCTACTTAGATGCCTTCTTGCACCTGAGGTTGATGTCCTTGGACTCTGAAGATTCTGCAGTGTAGACATCAGCATCTGTGTAAGGACTGCAGCTTCTTACCATACAGTAAATAAACATTTTGAAAGTGCCATTCTTCAGAAATTGTAACTATGTCTTAAATTAGGTTTGTCAGACAAGTAAGATGAATCATCTTCTTGTTCCTATTTGCATACATTGACTGTAGAAAGGGTCCTGATGACTTAAAGTAGAGGCCTATTTTTAGAGGTAAATTTGGACGCAATAAATCCAACCCTTGCAGGTTTATCTTTATCTTGTCTTTAGCCGAGAGGCAAGATATCCAGCTCCTAACTTGAATCCCACTTTCAACTACAAACTAGGTAGAGCAGTGGGGTTTTTTTTAAATACATTAAGGTCCTTGGGTGAAATGTACCACAGAAGTGCAAAGCTATTATCATCCTTGGCTACACGTCTGCAGCTCCTTATAACATATTTGCTATGTTATTATTTCTAACGTCATTGCTCTTTTAGTCTCAGATGACATCTTTGATGTTAATGTGATTTACTGTCTAATGTTATTTTATTTAATATGCATGTCTGTATGCTACCTTTTAAAAATAACTGATTGATTTCATGGTGTTCTTTGATCAGTGTTCTTTTGTCAATAGTTAAAACTATTAACTTTCTCAAAGTTAATTTTACGAGAAATAGTTTTCTAAATTCTTTCTTCATGCCTGTCTGTGTTGACCTATTAAGACAATCTATATTACCATCAAAATTTATTCTGAACAGTCTGTCATGACTTCAGGCTAAATTGGGACAGAAGTTACAGTGAGCAGAAACAGTCTTTCACTATATCTTCAACTAGATATTTCAACTTGCTTTAAAACTGAATTTATGCCAGATAAGACAAAAGGCTGAACATCTTGAACTGCTTTCAGTGCACAAAGAATGCTCTGTAAGGACAGAGTACTCACTTCAATATTTTGCTCTGGCATTCATTTCTCATAGCATTTATTGTTTTTTATGTAACTTTTAAAATATTCTCACAGTAACTGATATTTGAAAGCTAAAAGAATGACAGTTTTATCCAAACATATCAGTAATTTTCAATACTTTTAATGTGTGGGACCCTAGCTGTTTTCAGGTAAGCTGTGAGTGTTTGTAGAGATTTCATATACACAGGATGCTATATGGAATATATCGGGGTTTTTTCCTTTTGATATTAGTTCTGAACTCCATAAAAATATTTCACAAAGTGTCAGGGACATAAAAATCCAAAGTTGTATTTATGATTGTTAAGAATTTTACAATTCGCATCACTGCCCAGTAGGGGATAGAAATTTTTTACAGAACTACTTAAGAGTTAAGTAAGGAATTTTTTAAGTATTTACTTTAACCTTGGCAAGGATGCTACAGTACTGCCATTTAATATATTGTTGTACTTCAGCACATCTTGATACAGTTTGCTGCAATATAGAGTTTCTATTCTTCAGAAAAATTGGATTTTATTTTTTTAAGCTTGAATTTGTCAGGTAGCTCCTCAAACTTCAGATACTTGAAAAGGCAGGCAGCCTGGAGAGGTGAATGTTTGAGGTGCCAGGAAACTCCTGACTGAGCTCCTGCACACTGTTTCATTCCCAGAGGGCTTGATAGATAGTCAGTGAGGTAGGTGCCTGTTGGGAGATGTTTCCATGATGGCCAAGGAAAAATAGCAGAAGGCCAATCAGCCAGCTAACCTGCTGTCAACCAAGGTTCAGAAATATACATGCATCTCTGTAGGACCCTTTAATTCAATCATACTATTATTATGCTACATTGGGAAATGTTGAATGAGTATTGCGTTTTGATCTTTGAAAGCTGGAGACCTTTATGATTTCTGAAGCGAGAGAGATAGGTTTCATCCTTTTTGCATTATGAAAAATGTGAAGTTCTTTACCAGCTATGCAGACATGAAAATATTTACTATTGACATATCACTGTCTGATCCTTAAGTCATTACCAAAGTCAACATCCAAAACTTACCTGAAGACACATTACTCACATTTTACATGTAGAAAGAACTAAATAGAGCAATGGAATCTGGTAATGCCTCAGCTGCAGCATTTATTGTCCTTTCAGATGAAAAAGTTACAAATATACCATGATTGGATGAGTGAATGCTGAAATCTCTTGGCTATATTTGAGCATCTGTTGAGTTCCAGAATGACTCAAGTATGATTCATTGTCCAAAAAAAGCCCCCACCATCCAATACAGAAAGGTTGTCTCCAGGAAAAACAGCAACTAAGCAAAGTGATAATGCAATGTTTGGGGTACTGCTCGCGTCTTAAAAGAATACAATACCCAATATTTTGCCTTCAGTGAAGCGAGTCAGGAGCCAGATGAGCCAATGAGCAATCTTTCATTCAAACTGGCTTTCATTCTTCAGGTTCCTGACGAGGTCAAACATGCTCACTTACCCAGGTTTTCAAGATCACTGAATGATGGCAGACACGTTCTTATGGTGGATGCATTCATTGGCACCTTTTCAATGTGGAAAGAGCTACATGTAGCTCCGATTATAAAATGCTGTATCAATCCGTAAAGACATTGGGACCTGGAGTCACAGCAGGGAGTAGTAAGGAGGAAAAACTGCTTCAGGACATTTGCAAAAAGTAGGGCAGTCTCGTCAGCTTGCTAATATTTTGAGAAAATTTATACGAGAAAGATACTATACAGTTTGGAAGTAGTGTAGTGCAGAAGCCAATGGCTTAGGTCTTTAAAATTAGGCTCGATGATTAATTTCCAAGCATCAGGGCCTGGTTTCATCCTGTCTAACTTGACACTGAATAAGTGCCTAAATAAGTATCATATTTCTTATAGGTTACCCCTAAACTCAGTGGGAAAAGGGGAAACATTTCAGTGGTTTCAGCCTGCTTCTCTGATTGCACCATAAGTATAGGATCATCCTAATTTAGGATGCTAATCGAGGTTTCTCATACAAGAGTGTAACACTGGGTAGATTAATCTAGGTTTTTGTTCCCGCTATGGATTTCATACCTACATGTCACATAGCTACCTATGCTTCATATACAGCACACAGAAGGAGATAATGTCTCAGAAGGGCAGTTTAAAAATATCAAAGGTTATGAGAGGAACTGCTAAACAACAATGAAGTTTGCATAAAGCCACACTAGAGGAGATGGTGACGGTGCCACCACAACACAAAGACGAGAGACCACATCTGTGTTCCCAGCTTGAGAAGACTCAAGGCCATGTCCTCTGCTTCCTGGCAGAATGTCCCATCCACCAGGGCGCAGAAAGGGCAGCAGTGCTAGGGAAAGGGGGCTTCAGCCAGGTTCTCATGTCTTGGAGTCAACAGAAAGCCAAGCCAGGAAAATCTTGATGCCAGAAGAGCAAAAACAAACCAGAAACACTAGCTTACTGACTGCACTGCAGCTCCATCAGAGGTCAGTTGCAGAAATGGATAAAAACTAATGGGTGGGAAACGGTTTCTGCTTCCTCCAACCATCCTCCAGAACTTTGCGTAATTTTATTAATTAAACCAGAGTCCAAAAAAAGACTGCAATGCAGAATTATGCTAATAGCATAGGGACACGGGGACCTCCTCATACTTTTGGTATGCAGCAGCCATTTTTCAGTGCTCTCAAACCACAGGGTGCTGAGTTATGAGGAACTGAAGACTGGCAGCATTTGCCAACACTGTGCCTTAAGTTTGATTTACGTTTCCTTCACTTCAGAAATAAAGGGAATTTAACAGAGATAAATGGTGACAATGTATCAAGGTCTGATTTTTTCTGGAATTCCCTTTGTTCTGTAGAATATTGTGAGAAAAACTGCAATTATGCAGGTCTAAACCTTGCCTACAGTGAAGAGCCTTTTTGAATATTAATGAGAACACACGCAAAAAAATAAATTTTCAGGCAGAAGTTGTGACTGGGCTAAAATGAAAGAAAATAATTCTTTCGCTACAAACAATAAACAAACTGACCATCTTCCATGGCTTGTAATAAATAAATCAAATAAGCAAATGTAATAGATGACTAATTAAAAAAAATATTATTTAGGAATAAGTAGAAAACCAAGGTAAATAAGTTTATATTATACAGTGTAATACATTATTCCTACTGGCAAAATAAACCATGAGAAAGAGTTTATTGCAAAAACCAGGTTCATATGCTAAGCAGGCATCATGACATTGAATCAGAACAGCAATGGCATCTTGCACATAGCAGCAAACTTGCTTGTGGTAGTGTCACAGGTTAGGGCTGCTATATGAGCTACACCAGCTTATTTAGTCTCTTTGCTTTTCCTACAGCTATAGAGCCTGGGATTCCAAGTGGCTATTTGGTGAAACTACCAAGAATATCAATTTCATGCAGCAGCTGCAAGAGATCCCTGGGATTACATTTCCTTTCAGAAGAGCTGGAATTATTTTTTTATGACATTTCATAAATTTTTATTTCAGTGTGATTTGGACTGGAGAGGTAGTCCTGCTTTCTGGCCAGCTATAGCCTTTAATGGCACTTTGGAATACATCAATATTTTCTTTACTTTTTACCAGTACAGGCAACATAGGGTTTTGAAGGATATGAAGGATAATGTAGGTTAAACAGCTTATTCCCATGCCATGTATTGAATAATATCCTGTAAAAATATTCGATTTATTATAGATATGCTGTGCAGTCTTATTAATTTACTTTATTATACCATTTTGTTAATCCTTGGTTACTATGGAAAAATACAAAAAGTAGTCTGAGCATTTGTATTTTCATGTTGACATGATTACATGTGACTACAGTGAGTGAAGTCAAGGGAAAAATGTTGTTGATATTAAACAAAAGAGAAATTTCTCTAGCAACATCTGGGATAAAGTGAAGATTGCATAACTTAGAGCTGCCCACGGTCACATTGAATTTTCATTCTGTCTGCTAAAAACACTTGATCACCCTGTAGTGAAGTCTATGAATCCTGCTGGGCTCTGTAGAGTCGCTATAGAAATATTTAGACATTTGTCAGCACGCTTCATGGAGCCCAAGATCTAAATCCAACACAGACCCCGCCACACTGTGATTTACCCTATTCTGCAACTCATTGTAATACAAACAACTAGATATTTTTTGTTAGTTCACGTGGCTTTAATAATGCTGATGCAGTTTCATGTGGTATATCCCTGCAGATCTCAATAGCTGCACTGAAACTTGTCTTTCTAGAGCACGCTCATTTATACTTTGCAATATTAGGAAGTATTTCCCTGCTTTTGGCCCAATAAATTGTGTTTTTGTAGGGAAAATCCCATTTTCCTGTATTATTTTTCCCATTTTGGAACCATTTTATGAAAGTACACCGTTTCTGAAATTAGTACTGTACCATGAAATTAAAAGAAAGGGAAAAGTATTTTGGAGGGAAAAATAAATATTTCATATTATGAAAACACACGAAATTTTGAATCAAGACATTTTGTTTTGAAAAAAAACCCTAGAAATAAATCTGAAACAACTATTTTGTAGTGTAAACCCAGGCACTTTATTGGTGTTATTAAAATAATTTTTCCACAGTCATTGGTTGAAGAGCTAATTTGTTCTTTTCTAGGGAACAACAAGCAATGGGGTAGAAAGGAAGGATGGAGAGGGACAAAATTCAGTGATGCAAAGCGTGCTGTGCGTAATGTTTTACACTTTGGTGGTTGTGTAGTTTGTTAGTTTAAGGCATGACAGCAAAACTTAATCCCTCAGCAGGCACCAGAGAGAGATTGCTTCTTTTATATTACTTAGGAAAACACTTTGAAAAAAAACCCAGACGTACTCCAAGGGCCACTGAAGTTAATCATGAGAACCGTATGAACAGTCAGTCTGCTCCAATCAACCTGCTCCATCCCCACTCTTAAAAGTTTTGGCTTCACTGCATCAGGAAAAAGCAGATACATCCCACTCCTGCATGGGAGTTGAGGTCTGCATGAAGGTGGGGCCTCACATTGTTATTCTTTCCCTCACATCAGTGAAGAGAAGATGGATAGCCTTTGAGCTGACTAAAGGTGCAAAGAGGTATCAGATTTACATGTCGAGGAAGGACAGAAGTCCCAGGAGGGTTGCTGGGTGGTTTTACTTGTGGGGTGGTTTTACTTTAACATGAAATTGAGATAGTCAATTATCAATAGCTGGAGGTGTTTGTGCAAAGCAAGTTTGTATTAAAAGGACAAAAAAAATTAGCAATTGTACTCAGCAACATAACATTTTCATAGTTTACTCAGTTCTCTCCACATTTCTCATAAAACATGCCAAAATTCACTTTTTTTGTGAAAAACTCAAACCTGTTGAACTGTAGTTATATATTCTAACCCTGGTGCTGGGAAGTGTCCAATAACGAACGGGTTGGTGGTAAGCTAATGTCGTGGTTTAACCCCAGCCAGCAACTAAGCACCATGCAGCCACTCACTCACTTCCACCCCACCCAGTCAGATGGGGGAGCGAATCGGGAAAAGAAGTAAAACTCATGGGTTGAGATAAGAACCATTTAATAGAACAAAAAAGAAGAAACTAATAATCATAACAATAATACTAATAACATGACAATAGTAATAATAAAAGGATTGGAATATGCAAGTGATGCACAATGCAATTGCTCACCACCCGCCGACTGATGCCCAGTTAGTGCCCAAGCAGTGATCCTCCCCAACCCCACTCACCCCACTTTATGCAATAGGCGTGATGTCACATGGTACAGAATATCTCTTTGGTCACTTTGGGTCAGCTGTCCTGGCTGTGTCCCCTTCCAACTTCGTGTGCCCCTCCAGCCTTCTTGCTGGCTGGGCATGAGAAGCTGAAAAATCCTTGACTTTAGACTAAACATTACTTAGCAACAACTGAAAACATCAGTGTGTTATCAACGTTATTCTCATACCTAGCTCAAAAACATAGCACTATACCAGCTACTAGGAAGACAATTAACTCTATCCCAGCTGAAACCAGGACAGCTGACAAGAACGTTTCCTTAACCTGTTGCCTCAGTGCTTGATTTCTTCAGCAGTTATTCATAGTCAAGGAGCCAGCTCTGTGCAGTGTCTGATCAGCAATAGGCAGACATAAGTCTTCTGCATTACATGGAAACCTGTTTCTCACTGGTCTTAAATGTACAGTACTCTTAGGTACTCTTCTAGTGGCAACAAAAGGAGGAAGAGGAGCAGGGATGGTACATCTCATTACTTTTTTTGGATGGAAGGTGGAAGAGATTAGAGTCCAGCTTGCTGAGGAGAGAGATCTGCTAACCCACAAGCTGTCTGAGGGACTCTGGAGCCCCTGAAATGGCCCTCAGTGCCTTCCTGTGGAACCCACCTCCTCTCCAGACACTTGGCACATTTATGAACACTGACATATGGACACCTTTGTTTAGCTGTGTTAAACTAAACTCCCTTCTTCAACATAGGGGCTTAATGCCATTGTAAATATTTGACAGCACCTCTCTGGGCCTTCAGCAGCCTCCCAGTAGGATTCAGGCCCTCCACGCATCCAGCCTCAGGGAGGTTAATACGTTACAGCAGTTGAATTGAGTCTCTTGCAGCTGGTTGGTTGAAATATTTGCTGATCCCATTAGCTGTATTGACCATTGACTGATGGCTTGTGAATGCTGACGTGTTTTCCTAGTTGTCCACACGCACATCTGTAATGCCATGTGAAATGCCCTAGTATGTGAGAGCTGTCTGGATGGGTCTGGCATATATGACCCAGGACTTGTAGGAAATCAGCTGGAGACTAGGTGAGCTACCTGATGTAGAGCAAGTGAAACAACGCAACTGTGTATGGGCTCTGAATCATGCTTTCAGGTGCCTTCACGGGGAGCTAAACCGCACGAGACTTGGCAACAAGGAAAACAATGACATTATTATTCAAATATCTTTTGGTGAATTAGACTTTGATCAGCAGTCTCTGAAAACACCCTCATTTTAGATGCATAGTTTAGTACAAAAGATTGGTATCTCTGAGTAGCAAAGAATTTTTGCAAGGAACTACATGATCTTTTATTTGAAATTTTTAGTCCACATTGAAATTAACATGAAGGGATTCTGTCTAAAAATATTTCAAAGTTTCTAGTGTGGCTTATTCAGAATTGCAAAATTAATGAGATCAGCAATACATACTGCAGGATGGAAAATCTTTAATTGAAATTAAGATTAATAATTTTTCTTTTCAAGTGTTTGAGAAAGTCTTTGACTAACTCCTTTTGTCTATGTCAAGCTGACCAGAAAGCAGAAAAGCCTTTGGTCAAAAACTCTGGGTCAAATCCGACTCAGAGTGTTATATAAAAAAGGTAACACCCACTTATTCCCTCTTTCTTCTGTAGTTCACCTACAATTTGCCTGGAGGCTTGATCTCAAATTATTTGATTCTTTGCTTTTTGAATCTGCGTCTAGATGAATCTATTATGTTGGGGGTTTTTTTATTTTGAACTAGGATGCATTGTTCAGATAAATTGAGTTGTTTTCCTGCTCAACCTTTTAGGATTTTTTTTTTTTTTTTATGTTCTCAGAGCCCTCTAGGCACTGGAAAAAATTGATGAAAAGTAAATTATTAACGTACATTCAGTCAGGCATATCTAATCAGCCGAATTTAGAGTCATTATGTCTTATATAAACAAGTACTGTATATATTTAAATATTTACCATAACAGTTTATGGAGTGACTAGGATGCAGAATACCCAGTCTGTTTTAAAGAGTATCTGAAATGGTGTATACAACTCCAGCAGCTATCAATTTAAGGTCTCTAGAAAGGGAACAATGAATAGGTGGAGAACAGATTTATTTATGGTAAATTGGGTTGTGGTGGCTCAAAAAGGTTGTAATGATCTGTTGTGATAATAAGGTTAAAAAGCTTATTCCTCTCAGGGCATTTCATTTCTAATTTGAACCTTATCAATCACTTTTTCCAAAATGTGCTTAATGACTGGGTGAGAAGCTGCATGTAGCACTTCTTCCTCATTTGTTAACGTTTACTTGTGACTAACACTGGGTTTCAGAAATGGAAAGAAACGAACTGTGTGATAGGATTGTGGAAAGATGACTGTATTTTAAAATTTGGCATAATTCTCTTATTTATATATTCTAGGAAAGCATACCGGGGCCAAGATTTTGTCCTTAGAAATATAGTACAAGGAAACATGAATACAGATGTAAAACTGCTAATACTTTCTTTGAGGTCCTCTTCAGAAACCATATTTTTTCAGAACAGGTTTAAAACTCTAGAAGGATATTATACCAACAAGATCTTCCAAGGAACGAAACCAAAGTTAATAGAAGCTATAACAAGTCAGGGCTGGAATCTCCTTCTATTTCCCTCTGTGAAATTCACTACTTCAAAAATATTTTTGAAACTGTTTATTAAATTTTAGTTTCCATGTATCAGCATTAATACTGAAACAGAAATAACAAACATGTTTGTTTTGTGGTTTGAGAGAATCCCTCTTGGATCCTTTTTTTCCCAATTCCATTTTGGTTTCTTTTTTCTTAGAAAAATAGAATAGAAAACTAGAAAAATAGAATAGAAAACTTTGAAAGACTTTTTATAATTTTCAAACTGACAAAAAGTTGAAAATTATTGAAGTAGAATACCTAATGTGTAAAAATATTTCTTCAATAAAAACACAGTTTTCAGTCAAACTGTGTTTTTTTCTTTTTTCTACAATCATTTACCTCTCTTGAAATACCTAAGAACTTACCATTATTTAAATATTCCTAACATAAAATCTAACACAGAAACAGAATGAGAAATCACTATTAAAAATAAATGTATATACTTGACTTGAAGCTTTAAAAACCTCTTTTCAAAGAGTCTATAAACCTGAGAAAGATAGATATTCATGGAATATTGTTAATAACTCTGCAACCGTGAGTTTTACACATGGTGCAAATCAAGATATCAAAAAGATTTTATGCAAAAGTATGAAATAGTAAAAAGGGATGTGAACCTTCAGATTTACGAAAGATTGCTAAAATGAAGGAGCTGAAAGGCTGGCAAAACATGAACAGTTATCCTTTGCCTTCTAAGTGCTATTAAAAAGATAGAGCAAACGACATGCCTAAATAAATCCAGTGCACACCAGAAGGAAGACCTCTACCACATAGGACAGGATTATGTTTTGCACTAGATGACTTTGCTCAGTCAATAAGGAAAAAACTTTTCATGCTGAAATGTGGCAGTGGCTAATCAAAATATTGGCAAGCTCTCAAACTGATGTATCAGCTTTGTATGCAAATTGTAGGAAAGTATAATTATTAAAAGACATTTTTCAAAGATGCTGATGAAAATAATATTCTTATACGTCTGTTCTTCTCATTAATGGGACATGACATCCATTTCTTCAACTGTCTTCAGGGTTTAGCTGCGACTGCGGTTAAACCTGCAGGTTCTAACTCTAATACTTTCTCTTCCCTGTATTTTCATATGCAGATACTTGCTTTTAACATTTAAGTACTCTGTATTATAAGTAACTGTTGTTTGAAAATAAGTGTCAGTAACTAGTATCCCAATTTAAGAAAACTTTTTTGTAATTTTTTGTTTTAAGACCATCAGCAAATCATAAAGTGTCTGAAGTTCTAAATTCCTTTCTATGCTAATTTTTGTACTATTTTCCTGTAAAGAAAAATAAAACTTTTGACACTTTTGACACAATACCTGTTAATTTAGTTTATGTACTACAACATACAGAAGCAGTAGTATTTTAGACACCTTATACTATAGAAGAAAAGCTGGTTTTGGATTTCAGGTTATGAGAAAGAAAATACACATCCTAGAGATTTTAGAGTGATTGGAAAGGACTCCTCTCAGCTAAAAACTCTGAGAATTATTTTTCTAGGATAATAAGGCCTTTCCTATGGAACATGGAGAAATGGATGTAGCTCTGGAGTGAGATTAATGTCATTTGCCTTAGCTACCTCTTTAATCTCCTGCTAGAAATGTCCATCCTACTCCTACAGAAAGGTCCCAAATAATGTGGCTTAGACTTGGTTAGCTGAAATGATTTTATTTACTGCTTTCCATTTTTATGGTGTTTTGGTGTTTTGTTTTTCTTTTTTTTAAGCAAGAACTGAGTAAACATAGCTATGAGATATAAATATGAGAACATTTTTTCCTTTGCAATGTAAATTGGTGGCATTGGTAAGATTTAGCCCATATTGGGAAGTAAAAGGTTGTAGTGACTTGCAATTTATGGAATTGAAAGGGATTTCTGAACACCATCTATTTGTATATTTTTTGGTGGATGCTTTGCTGAATTCTAAAGTTACGTGTGACCACCTTTTAAATTAATGTTTCAGTTACAATAAAAACCATGTTGT
>VYZV01039887.1:5071-15958 GCA_013401275.1 Pandion haliaetus | reverse complement strand
CCCCCGCCCACTGCTAAGGAACAGAGGGTCTAGCTTCCCTGCGGACTTTCCCCATTGCCTGTGCTCTCCACGGGGGGGCCTGTAGATGTCTTTGAAGGGCTCTGGGCTGTCATTTGCCTGTTTGGATTAATTTGTTAAATAGTGTATGTAACACAGACTTGAGTACAGAGGGAGACAGTGAGAGTACGTAAGAGTGAAGACACCTGGGCAGTAATGGACAGTGCAAGAAGAAAATGGAACTGCATAGCTAGGATGCTGTGAGATTTGGAGAGAGGATTAACAGAAAGCTCACATGTGTGATGGTTCTGGTCATTTAACCAGAGTCAGTTTTCTGAGACAACCCATGTTAGTAATGGGGTATGACTGACAGAGCCCTGTTTGCCCTGGATAGACAGATACAATAATAGTGGAGTCTTAGGAGGTAATTATTTTCAAAGATCATCTTAATTGTGTTCGGTCTTCCTTTACAAACAAAAGTACTGTTCTCTTGGGGAAATCAGGAGAAATACGGGTTGGTTTGGAGATGTAGCTCTGTGGTTTCGGCGCAGCTGCAATTGCTTGCTATGCTAGACAGGGTTACTAAGGCTGAAGCTCCTCAAGCCTCCTGTTATACTATCAGGTTCATACCTGGTAGTACATTAGAAACCTTGGGAATTCCATCTAGCACTGTGTCCTGGTTTCAGCTGGAATAGAGTTAATTGTCTTCCTAGTAGCTGGTACAGTGCTTTGTTTTTGAGCTAGGTATGAGAAGAATGTTGATAACGCACTGATGTTTTCAGTTGTTGCTAAGTAATGTTCAGTCTAAGGTCAAGGTTTTTCAGCCTTTGATGCCCAGCCAGCAAGAAAGCTGCAGGGACACAAGAAACTGGGAGGGAACACAGGGCAGCTGATCCAAAGTGGCCAAAGGAGTATTCCATACCATATGACGTTTTAGGAACTGGGGTGGGGGCATCACCGCTCGGGGACTTCCAGGTGCGTCGGTTGGAGGGTGGTGAGCAATTGCGTTGTGCATCACTTGTATATTCCAACCCTTTTCTTATTACTGTTGTCATTTCATTAGTGTTATAATTATCATTATTAGTTTCTTCTTTTCTGTTCTATTAAACCGTTCTTATCTCAACCCACGAGTTTTAGTTCTTTTCCCGATTTTCTCCCCCATCCCACTGGGTGTGGGGGGGTAGCGGGTGAGCGGCTGCGTGGTGCTTAGTTGCTGGCTGGGGTTAAGCCACGACACACTGCTTCAAATGGAATTTCTCAAAATCAGAGATCAGGCCAAACAGACTCTGTTGCCTTATTCCATTTCAAGAGATACATTGAGAGTTCCAAAATGGTGACAGTGCAAATTAAGATCTTTTTTTTTTTGCTCTTTTTGCTTTAACTTTGAAGAATGAGCTAAATTTAGCTCCTTTTTGAATTACATAGAGTACTTAGCAGGACAGACTTGAGAATGAAGTCAGGTGTCAGGTGCCCCTGAGACATGAAAGCAGAACCTTAGCTGCAACGCAATAAACATGTTAGCTCATTGCCTGCCCAAATACAATAGTGCCTGCACCATAAAACAGGCTTAAAATAAAATCGGTCTTTCACAGTGATGAAAAAATTCAGTCTCGTTTAATGAGATCAGGAAAAGAAAAAAGAAAAGATGAAGCTGAAGCAATGACAGCAAGAGAAGGAAGTGGAGAGACCAAAGGGTTTTTTTTGGTTGGAGTATAATGTGTACTTAACAGCTGCAGGACTCAGTAGGTTTCCTTATGAAATTTTATGGGTGAGCTGGATGCAATTGAATTCTAACAGTCCCAAACACTACTGATCACAGGATATTATTAATTTCTTTTGAACTCTACTGTTGTAAAGGAGTTGAGTTGTTGGGATTTTTTGTGCAAGGGCTATGGAAAACCAAAGGAATTGCTAAATCCAGCACAAGAAACATTCAAGCAATTATAAAACAACAGAAAAAAACTATACAGGGAGTTAGAGCAGTGCATTTATAGGGGGCTACTGTGCTACTTGAAGTGTTTTAACAGACCAGAATAAAGACTGTGTTAAAGATGATGGTTTTAAGCAAGAAGGTAGTGCATTCTGCAGAGAAATAGCGAGACTGAGATTGTCATGCATGAGTGTGTTCTTACAGCTTGCATGGGGGTGGAGAGTTCATATGAGCTGCTGTACGGTACAAGTGTCCCCTGATTGCTCCATGTGACAGTGGAAAGAATAGCATGTCTGTTGACAGCTGAGTGATTCAGTGCTGCGCCACTCTCTGTCTTGTGTTCCTTGCCTATGGGTTCCCCCTTTTCCTCTCCCTTCCCTCTGCCTGGCTTGTAGAGTTGCTAACTCTACCAGAGAGGGCAAGATGGAAGCATTTCTTCATGGCCCATCAGCAGAAACACTGTCACACACAGTCAGCTACAGGGAGTGTCTGTTGCCCTCTCTGCCCCTTTTGCCTTTCCTTTTAGTATTTCTTGTCCTGTAGTGCCATCATAGGCATAAGGAGTTCTTACCATGCCAGGCTTGTTTCTTTCTGAGACTATTTTACAGCAGCTTCCCAGTCACCCTGCCAACCTTGCCTTTCTGTTCCAGCCCCTGTTGGTACTTGGTTCCTTTTCTCCTCCAGTGCTGGGCGTCAGCTCAGAGGCCCTGTTCTCCCTTTCACCTTTTATAGCTGTTAAGCCCCTGCTGTTTTGTTGTTCCAAGCAGTATCAGTCCCTGCACCTCACCACCATGCTTATGAAATACCAGGGGTCTCTGGTTCATTGTCCCTGTGACAAGGTTGCTTTGTGGCAGGAAGGAGAAACTGCCTGGATTCTCTGCTCTCCATGACTGACTTGGTGTGGTTTTTTCAGCAACTCTCTGACACACAGAAAAAAATAATCTGCTTCTGTAGCTTATATTGCTCTTCCCTATGAAACATAACAGAAGATGGTGTAACCTAGAGAATATGGAGGCATGCTTAGTTGTGGTTGCAGAAAAGCTGATTTGCGGTGTAGACTGGCTTGGTCTCATAGGTTTTGGTAGTAATGCAGCATGTTGCTACACTAAGGAAGGAACTGAGCCATCAGTTTGAGATGCATTAGATTCACACGAAACTGTTCTTCACCAAGTATTTCAGGCCTTGTGGTTTAAAAAAAAAAAAAAGAGAAATCCAAATAAAAATGGTAGAGTTGGATCCAGACTCAGACTAGTGTTGGTAATTTGCACTTGATCTTCTGTTTTTCAAAATGTGTAAACAGTCTGAGATTTGAGGGAGTGTGTCTTTGCAAATATTTCTGTAATTCAGAGAAGTTATGTTTGGGTTCCATCAAGAGGCTTCAGAAATGACTGTAGGACCTAAACTTCCAGCATAATCAGTTAAAGCTTTGAGACCCTGCATCAGCTCGTTTATACTCAATTCTGGATCAAGTTCTTATTTATAGGGCAGCAGAGTCATCCCAAGGGAAGGCAACATCCCTGACCGCAGGACCTTATGGTTTCAGGGTGTAAGTAGCAAGTTTGAGGAAGTCTTATGGTCTTGACTGTGGTTCAGGGTTAGGAATTCAAACCCAGCAGAGTTTTGTTTAGTCATTAATTTTTGTTGTAGTTATTTTGCTTAGCTCAGATGTCAGCAAACAAGTTAGCTCTGAATGAAGAACCCTTTTGATTCATGAATAAGTTGACTGCTACTGACTTCAAAGCCTAACACGAATTTCTGCTCTGACCAGCCAAGTTACACTCTTAACCATATAAAAGCATATTCTGCCTGGTGACCAGCTTCTGGCAAGCATGTTCTCTTCCCTTGAGAGAACTTGCCATATTCCTTAAAACATCTGGCACATGGCTTTTCATTAGCCATCATAGCCTATAGACATAACTTTGTTTTTTCATAAACATAATGATTTCAAAATAACAAGTGCATGTCAGTGTCCCTGTAGTATGAGTACAGTACACCCCAGGTGCACAAGAGTAGCCATACTGGGTGAGACTCAAGGTGCACCAGTCCCCTTCTGTGTTTTCTGACAGTGCTTGATAGAAATGCTTATGGGAGGCTGCAAGAAGTGGGGCAATGACTGTTAGAGAGGCATGCACAATCAAATCCAACAGGTGTTAAAACTCAGATTTATTCTTCAGTAAAAAGTTAGTTAGAACTCCGATAACATTTGTAAACCACAGGCTCAATGATGTAAAGGGAATTAGTACTACACAGCTGACTTAAGAATTCTTAAGGTTTAGAAATGATGACTCAAAATGCGCATATCACTCACCTAAAAGATGAGGGCTCTCAACTTGCAGGACTTACCTAGGGTGGCATCCCCACCCAAGGGGAGAGTCCCCAACTGCAAACCTGCTGCTCCGAGGACTAATTTCTCTCTCAAAATGTCCTGTGGCAGGACTCCATGTATACCCTTGTTGAATCTGAACTGTGGTCATTTTAATCCCTATTGGCCAAAAAGCTGACTTCAGTGTACCTGGCACATCTCGATTGATCAGTTCAATTATCAACCTGCGGCCTCTAGGGTTTGGGGTTTTTTTTTCCCTCTCCTCCTGCCTGGAGAAGTTTCGTTTCCTGTGGTGGTGGGGGGAGGGGTGTGGTGTGGTGGTGTACTGCCATAATGACACAGTGATGCATCTGGTCCAATGCACCCTCTTAGCACTCTAAGACTGCATGGAACAGTTTGTGGGTAGATGCCAGTGATGGACTGGTTTTTTTCAAGCAATGTCTGCTGTGAGATAAATAGGTTGAGGCTGGGGATGTGTGGAATCAGCATGAGCAAATTACCCTCACTCATAAAGTCTCAAATTCTTTTATCTCAAAATGGGTCATATTTTGCACAGAGGCTTAAGAGCATTCTTCGAAACAGTGAAGATGGCCCCTTCCAAGGCTGCTTTGTGGCAGCAGGGTCACTTACCTTGGATGTTAGCAAACCGCCTGCTCAGGTCCAGGTCTGAGCACGCTAGCTTCCCCGCACTCCTGCTGTCAGGTTCTCCAGGGCTCCCTTTGAACATTCTCTGCATGTTTACCTGTGTTTAGATGCCCTTTGCTTTAAGCACTATGTTTATTCTGTCAGATAATTGCCCCATTCTTACCTGTACCTTCAGCATGGTGCTTTTATTTTCTGCAGAGAATGCTCTAAGGATCATCTTCTACCCTCTAATTTGAAGGTACAATTACTTCATTCAGTGGGAGCCTTGCTACGGATTTAAAATTATATTCCCCCTTCCACCCCCTGAAATGCACTTGGAAATGTAATCTGGTCTCGAGTAGTGATGTGGGTCTAAAACTAGTGTCCTGTCATCTACTTTGTATTTCCCCTCATGAAGTATATTTCAGAGCATGTTTCAAGCAACAAAATGCTTGCAGTATGGAAATATTACATTTCTCTGCTGATGAAAGTATGTGTGAATTCCAACTAAACATGGAGTTAAAAAAAATTAAACCTGTGTGCCAAAAGCTGCAGTACAGGGGCAAAAAAAAAGACTGACTTCATAGTGATCCTAATCTTATATGGTTTTCCAGGTTGTCTAATGAGAACTAACTCTGCTCAACATATTGAGCGGAAAAAAGCAGAACATTTTTAGTTACTTGCCTATTTAACACGTTCAAATCAGAAACAATTAGTTTCATGATAGTGCTTCATGATCTTTAATCCACACCAGAGTGGCTTTGTGGCACCTTTCCAGAAACAGCTCAAGTCATAGGTATTTTCTTTAGATTTCTGATAGAGTGGTACAATTTGTCCCGTTGTGCTGTTTCCTCACATGAATACCTTTAGTCTCTTGTCTTTCAAGAATATTTGTAGGCTTGTTATGTCAATTAGTTATAGTAATTTCTTGTTGCTGCTTACTAAAATGCCCATAAAGCTTTGGGCAAGATGGAGGCGTTCCTATTCTAAGGAGCAGCCTTGAATTTTTGTTTGTGTGCCCAGTGTGACCGTCTCAGACTTGTTAACCAACTGATAAATTATTTTTTTTTTTCCTGAATGTAAACAGTTTGGAACTAATAAACAAACATTCTTAAATGGGTTCTTTATTTAGTCTTAATTCACCCAAGGTCTTCAAGTGTGTTTAGTTTAAAACAAACATGCTGCAATGTGTCATCCTATAAAAAGATTTTGTTTAATGAAAACACAGGAGGAGTTTATCCTTCTCCTCTTCCCAAACCCATGCCCAAGGTGCTGCTTTTCCGGTATTCGCCCTAGTTGCAACGAACAGGGCTGAGGAGAATATACTCAAGACCCCAAGGAATAAAGTACCTAATGCAGTTGATACTCTGTTTCTTCTGTGATGGGATGGACAAAGCGAGAGATACTTTTTCTCTTTTAAAGGTGAATTAAACACTTGCTTCACAGGTTTAGTTTCGGCCCTTGTGACAGTCTGACAAATTATAGCCAATGCCTCAAACATTTGTTAAAGAACTTTGCTGGAAAAGATGCCTCTGTAAAATTGCTGGAGTTGTGTGAACATGACAATATGGCCGGAGGAGAGGGCCCCACGGAGGGTGGGACCACACTTCTCCAAAGCCGCAATTCCTTATCTTAAGTGACCATGAGAAGGAGCACAGCGTATGCGCCTGGAGGAGGGGGCCCCACAGAGGATGGGACTGTTCTTCTATCTTAAGTGGTCATGCCAGCAGAGAAAGAGAGGCAACTCCCCAGTGAACCCCCCCGCCCCCAAGCTCACTGACCGATTCCAGAGAACCCTGGGAACATGAACTGCACATATCGAGACCACCAATTAGCACACTATAAAAGAAGGAAGAACAAGTTCTCGGTGCGCGCCCTCTGGAAGTGGATTTCTATGCTAGCTGAACCAACACTGGACCCAGGACTGGTGAAACCCTTTTCTTCCCTCTCTTTATTTTCTTTCTGTCTTTTTCTTTCTTTCTCTCTCTTTTTCTTCTCTTGTCCGCAATCCCTACACCTCATCCTTTGAAACATAAACCATTGACCAAGTCTGAGACTAGGAGTGGATCTAGCCACCCCTGGGCTCCTTTTTGAGAAGGAGTGCAGAAAGCAAAGGGTCTGCTCTGAAAATCACGACACAATGGCAGGGATCCCCTTCTGACACAGTTTCATGTTGCTTTTTCCACTTCTTTTTCTACACCTCCCTTCTCTTTTCAAACAGTGGCTTAATGATATGATGCAAGGTTCATATTGATAAGTTGTCCTGGTTTCAGCTGGGATAGAGTTAATTGTCTTCCTAGTAGCTGGTACAGTGCTGTGTTTTTGAGCTAGGTATGAGAAGAATGTTGATAACGCACTGATGTTTTCAGTTGTTGCTAAGTAATGTTCAGTCTAAGGTCAAGGATTTTCAGCCTTTGATACCCAGCCAGCAAGAAAGCTGCAGGGACACAAGAAACTGGGAGGGAACACAGTCAGGGCAGCTGATCCAAAGTGGCCAAAGGAGTATTCCATACCATATGACGTTTTAGGAACTGGGGTGGGGGCATCGCCGCTCGGGGACTTCCAGGTGCGTCGGTCAGTGGGTGGTAGCAATTGCGTTGTGCATCACTTGTATATTCCAACCCTTTTCTTATTACTGTTGTCATTTCATTAGTGTTATCATTATCATTATTAGTTTCTTCTTTTCTGTTCTATTAAACCGTTCTTATCTCAACCCACGAGTTTTAGTTCTTTTCCCGATTTTCTCCCCCATCCCACTGGGTGTGGGGCGGAAGTGGGTGAGCGGCTGCGTGGTGCTTAGTTGCTGGCTGGGGTTAAACCACGACATAAGTTCACTTGTACTTGGGCAAGGTTAGCTAGGCTGAATAAATGTTGATTGTTGTTTGAACTCCCCTGGTGTTGTTTCACCTTAATTCTGACAAAGAAAATCCACGAACCTGAGTCGCTCCAGCTCTGGGACATGACAGCCCTCATTCAAGGAAATTTTAGCTGCTTTTAGGAAACAAGTTGAAATAAATAAGCTAGCAAAATCACTTCCTCAAACCAAAGCACAGTCTTTTGGGGTGTTATTGCCATTTAAGGATTGGCTCAGGAGCTTTGTGGGGAAGATGGAACTCTTCGGCATCAGGTCACTACGGTGGTGCTCCAAGATGCTAGAGGGTCTGAAGCTGTAAGCCCATTTTAATCCTACTGATAGCTCTCTAAATAGCTTTATATCTACTATTTAGATCCAAAGCAGCATGCTTTTCTGGGGCTGTTTGTAGACTGATTTGCTGGATCAAAGCTCCAAGGGACTAATTTCTGTATCAGTGAAAATCTCAGTACTGGGGACACCTCTTCCATCTTCTTCATTTGAACAAAAACAAGGCAATTAAAAGGTCCCCATTTATTTGATTTTCAGCATCTTAATTCTAAAATACCAGTTGCTCTTATGATTAACTGTAAAATACTCCAAAATGGCCAGAGGACTCAGCCTGAGGCAACCCTGTTGTGGCAGATGGTGACTGTCCTGGCTCTGCAGCCTTCTGTGCTCTCTCGTACAGGGGGTACAGAGCAGCTGCTGGGCAAGCTAGAGGAAGGGGACTTGGCAGCCCACAGTTGACCCTAATGGAGAATCCATCTGTTTTAAGGGTATTTTTTAAGCTGTCATGTTTACTTGCTTTAATTATATATTCTGACCAAGGATATAAATATTGAATCTGAAAATCCTGAAATCCCTGGAGAGGCTCAAATCCAAACCAGCTTACCCTTTTTCTGCATCCTTCTCAAGGTTTCTATGTTTACCTCCAGATCTGCTGACCTGTACAATCAACACCTGAAGACCTATTTGTTAATCATGGTTGGGGTTTTATTTATATTTTCACTAAAGTTATCAAAACAAAAAAATTTGGGCATTTGTCTTCCGCAGGGAAGATGTTTGTTGCAGCAGCAGGAATTGCTGCTTACAGTACACCTCGTAAAGGCTGGAGCTAATGAGCACTTGTTAGCTGCTGTTGAAGAGCCTTCTTGCTTTTTTGACTTGCTGTCAGGTGCACTGCATAAGCCAGGTTTTCATGGGAAGAGCGTGTATGTAGCTGCACGTGTGTGTCCGTGGGAGAGAGAAATCTCAGACTCTCTCCTGTATGGAAAAACTGCCTTGGCATTGTTTTTTATGCTCTCTGCAGTAAGTGCCTGCACTTTGCAGTATTTACTTAGAGCAGTGTTGAAAAGCAGATAAACTAGAGTTGATATAAATCATAAACTGAGCTGTTCCAAGGGCACAAAATGTGCTGGCAGTCTCTTCTGTAAGGAAATAATTCTCCCCATTTGTGGTTTTGTTTACAAAAGGATTCTAAATATATATCATCTCCTGATGATGATTAGGAATAAGCCTATTTCTGCATTATAGGGTTAGAAGTCAATGGACTCTTGAAACCTGTTTTTCTTAGAGTACACTGGGTGCAGTGTTACTGCCTGGCTTTTGTTACTCATTTAATTATGATGGATGCGATCACTGAAATCATATGAAGAAGAGTTGTGTATGTAGTGCTCCTGGCTATAGTTGTTCCCTTCTGTGGTAGGGAGGGAATGTGAGACAGAATTGTTATGGATCAGAGTTATCCTGAAACCTCTGTGTTTACTCTTCTCTGCCACGGGTTCAGCAGCATTATGACAAGAGGTCCCTGTGAGAAATTATTTAATGTTTTTCCATGTCTTCCTGTTAGATTTCATTAAAATTGATTTTTGGAAATTTGGAGGCAGGGTCAACAAAAACAACATTTTTCCCCACCAGGAAGAGGTAAAGCAAATACTTCCCAGACACTTGGTTTGCTACCAGAATTGTATTCCTGCTTTTGACCTCCATTTTCAGGAAGGTAAGTTGCATTTGTGGATATTGGTCTCAAGAATACCTGTTGAAGCTATTTGATTTGCAAATGCCATTTACATGTTAACTGGGAGAAGAAGGCAGCATTCAAACAAAACTTTGCAGGCAAAGAGGCTGTGCAGATAGTGAACACTTACTCCACGTATATTTAAGGTCTACTTTGTAATTCCTTATTAAAATTAATCACCATTTCTCCTACAGCAGTACTGCTGCCTGGTCAGTAATGATGCAGATCTGTGCCTTTTCCCTGGCTGAGATACAAACATAATTTAATTGCATGTTTGGTGGGGACTAGTGCCAAGATCTCTCACAGCATATAAAACATGCAGATGGGATCCCAGTGCTTACTGAAGTATCTGTTAGGATGCAATGATCAAAGGGGTTTGTATCAACTCACATACTCAGTATGTATTCTGCATGAGTGTTGCTCCACATGCTTCCTCAGTGGGTTATCACCGACAGTAGGAAATCCAGAGCAAGTGAGATTTAGGTGTATTCTCTGAAGTATAGGATGGAGAAAAGGAAGGTGGTAGAGACTAGGAAAAGTGTTTTGGAAAGTACCGTTCCAGTGCTGCAACTCATGCAAGGGAAGGTGCAAGTATTTGAGGAGAAATAGCCAAATAAGCAAGGAGGAAGAAAGAGAATGCAAATGCCTGGCACAGAATAAATTAAAGATAGAATTTGGAAAAGAAAAGGCAAGTGTCTTTGAAAAACTCCAGTTTTAAGTTACAACTAAAATAAGCAATTGAAATTTTCCTTAATAAAAAGAATAGGTTTCTGAAATACAGCTTTGTGGAACTGGATAGCAAACCATTTTTCCCCTTCTTGATCTAAATTGCATGATTATCAGAGATTAACTTCTCAAAGCAGTGTTAGAGATTTCAATGCACTCTTCTATTAACAAGCCACTTCACAGCAATTACTCTTGATGTCTGCTGGTGGAACTTGGCAGGAAATTGCACTTCATTCCCTTTACCTGGAATTCAGTAAGGCCTTTGATACTGTCTCTCACGGCATACTCCTTGAGAAGCTGGTAGCACATGGCTTAGACAAGTGTACTCCTCACTGGGTAAAAAAACTGGCTGGATGGACGAGCCCGAGGGTTGTGGTGAATGGAGTTAAATCCAGTTGGTGGCAGGTCACAAGTGG
>VYZV01039886.1:191777-221569 GCA_013401275.1 Pandion haliaetus | reverse complement strand
AGTCGTCAGTAGCTCCTTGTGTGTACACTCTGTTCTTCTAAGGCTGTGTGAGATAGCTTAATCTACTTCAGAAACAGAGGAAACTATAATTCAACAAATATGCAGTGCAAGTGACTACAGGGGGAGTTATTGTAGAGCAGCTAAAAAAATTAAGTAAAATAAAAAGTAAAATAAAAAAGTCCTTGCATACAGAAAATAAATCTAACAAAAATACCACAGTAAGGCCTATATACCTATGACTGAAAAAAAGAACTCTAAGGCAAAAAGGTAAACTGGTATGATTTAACAGCAAGTCATATGAGGTTATTTCAGCTAAATGTATCTTTAGTGAACTTAATTAGCAGCAGCATAAATTACTGCAAGCAGCTATAAATTAAGACAGCTTAAATGATTATAAATAGCCAAAGGTATAAAACAAACAGAAGATATTTTTCCTTGATGAAACTCAAGAGTTTGGAAAACAATCAGTGAATTGGCTGGAATACCAAGAATTTAAAATTGTAGTTAAGGAAATCAGGTACTGCTAGGAAGCTAAACTATCTGTTTCTATTAGGTTTTAGTGGAGTGGCTGAAAGTATAGGTATCCAGAACCTGGCCTTTTCCAAAGGTGAAGACAAGGCCAATGAGGCTGGGATTCAAAATCATATTTGATATTTACAGAGATTGCATGACTACTTACTGTTAAACTACTTTATGTGAAGGAGAATACAAAGCTTACTTCTTCATGGCTCTTGAAATCGAGAGGCGATCGCTATGGTGGGCAGAGTCTCCTACAGAGCTTTGTACCTGTCTCCAGCTACAGCTGGTTTTCGTCATCACTGGAAACAGGACATCAGACATGATGAACTTTGACATGGCACAAGAGTAATAAAGCTCTTGTGAGTTAGGCAGGCAGCTAATGTGTCACAAAGAAATGCTGGAGGAAAAAACAAAACCAAACCCAAATACAAAGTAATTTAAATACCAATCAATTGCCTGGTCTCAACGGTATATTTGGTAGTCAAAGTTTCATACCTAAGCATGAAATCAATGACCTCCAAGTCATAATACAACATCTCCCTTGAAAAAAATAGCTACTGTTCTGGAAAAACTGGAATGTATGAAATACTGTACCTTTAGGATCTGTGTTTTTTTGTTTTGTTTTGAGTTTTTTTAGTAAGAATAATTAATGGAACACAAATAACTGTATAATGAAGGAAATCAAAAGAAAGCTCAATATGTGGAAGGAACTTAGTAAACAGAGTGGCAGATGGATTTGCCTCAAAGAGACAATATTGTTACTTTACATGACATTTTCTATATAAAGTCTCCTCAAGTCATCTGTCCAAGCAAGAATAACAAATACATTTTTTACCCTTTTTTTATTACATCAATATGATGCAGCTGCTGCCTCAGCCAGAGAAAGAATCATTCTCCCCAAGTAAGAAATAATTAAGTAAGGGTGAATGCCAAAAGTAGGATAGCTTTTAAATTGAAAACTCTAAACATTATGGACAGTCCTGGACATGGGATTATTTTTACTATTTGAAGTAATAGTAAAAGCCTTTTTTTTGTATTCTGTATTCGAGAGGATGCATATGATCTGAATATTTTTAATTGACATTTTAATAAAACTCCAGGAGAAAGGCTTGGTTGAAACAATGCAAAATTAAAGGAAAAAAATTTCTAAAGCTAAATTTTATATTGCAAAATTGTGTGGCCCTCATACTATGGCATTTGGTGAGTAAAAATGAACTTAATTTTTTACTTTGTATGAAAATAAACCAGAGTCACTACAAAGCTGAAGGAAACAGTGTTTTATTGCCTTAATCGCCTATGTTTTTCTTGAGTAACACTGTTTTCTAAAAAAAATTGATGACAAAAACTCAGGTAATATTTTGCAGTTTTAGTCTTTAGTGACCTACAGGATTTCTTCACTGTTGAACGCAGCTACCAATTATAATTAAAAACTCAGAAGAGAAAAAACAATTAAATCCCCTGTCACTTAAGGTGAAGGAATTTCCTCATTTTTAACTTGTAGACAAGTGGTGCTATCATACGGACTGAGATGTTCTTTTGCTCTCCAGAATCCAAATCTACACAAATACTTTGCAACATTGACAATTTGTGAACTCCACTAGCTTTTGAAAAACTGCAGGCAGCTACAAAACTCCAACCAAACCACCAGAGATACTAATATGGTCAGGGATTAAATGTGGCCATAGGCTTTTGCAATTAGCCAATTTTCACAAAGAAAAATATACTGAAAAAAATGGTATAACAAATCATGCATGAAGAATGGCTTGTTTTTTACTTACACTGGCATTGATGTCATACATGCATATGGGAAAACTGGTCTTAGTAATAATATGACTCCCATACTTTTCAGCTGGAAATAGGTTAGAGTAATAGATTTTTGTGAAACTGCCCAATGCTTGTAATAAATCAACCAGTCACATATATGAGTAATGCTGTTAAAACCATGTATGGAAAAGCATTTATTTTTCCTTTTTCCAAATTTTAGTCAAAGACCACAGTTTTTTCTAGTATATTCATTGTCTGAAACTGTTATTTATTCCCCAAATATAGTGAAGCTATTGATGGCTTTCTTGCTCTTCATACTGAATATTCAGTTGATTTCTCTTATGTTCAAAATCAGTCATTCTTCCAGTTTTTAGAAATCTGGTGCCCAATCAATAAAAGAGAGTGCATTCAAAGCTCTAGTAAGTCCAATATGGAAGGCATTCATATAAAAATAAAAGGATGTTGAAATAAGTAATGACAATCAAAAAGGGTTTATGTAACTTTTATTTAATTCTGCCAAACAAACATGATATAAAAAATTTGGATGGCAAAAAAAAGCTCAGTAAGTATAATAGGTGTTGGCAAGACATTTTACTTAATCTTAAGTGTCACAGTGGTTAAAAAAAATTTTTCACAAAATCAAAGTAGATCATTAAAACTGGATGAAGACTAGTTAAATGCAAAAATGAAAGCAATTTGCCTATACATCATCACAGCTCAGGTACTCTCTTGCCACAGAGATTGGAGTTTTGCTTCATAGCGCCTCAAACTGTCTAGCAAATTTATGGGAGGAAAATCAAATAGGTGGCACAGTTTGTGAATAGAGTATACTTTCTCGGCTGGTAAATAATAATTATGACAGATCAATTTTAGAGAGTGGTCCCGATCACTTGACAAGATGATCTCCATTGAACATAATATTAATTAACAGAAATAAGTGAAACTCCATATGTCTAAGAATATAAACTGTCAACAGGGGCATAGGATGACACCACAGAGAACTTAGTTGTACTGATAGATAACCTGTGAGAAATTATCTGTCAGTATATTATTATAATCAGGAAAGAAAGTGTTACCCTTGAAATATAAGCTGCAGAGTATTAAGAGGAAGTAGATAGCAAATATCAGGTCTGCTTACACTAGCAAAAATCCTGGGTCCCATTCTGATGTCCACACTGGAAAAAAAAGTGGAAACATCTCAGGGAAGAGCTTAATTAATTATGTATATCCAGAAAGCATTTTTATAGTAAGGACAATAGGAAGATCAATGCATGTAATATGCTCAAAAAGGGGGATTAAGAGGTGACTTGCTGGTGATCTACAAGTAACAACATGGGAAGTAACACCTGATAGCTCTGTTTACCATGAAAAGGATATCAAAACCTGATGAAAGCTGTCTGGTACATGGTTTAACATTTCAGGGTAATTTACCAAATAGAGCAAGTGGGGATGTGCTGGATTCTACCTCTCTAGAAGTCTGTACATCAAGACTGGATAACTTCCCAATGGATGTGCTAAAATTTAAAGACACACTGTAGGTTGAATGTAGGAACTGCTGGGTGAGTTTGTATGGTCTGTGTTACTTATGGAGTTATTAAAGATCATAATGTTCCTTCTAATTTCAAAATCTATTAACCTTATTTGATTGAGTCTTTTACTTCACTGTTATGCTTTCTACAGGGAAAAAGAATGGTGGGAAGAAGCACAATGAACATCTAACCTTGGAATAGAAAAGCAAAATCAATTGATTCAGAAAGCCTCGTAATGGTTAACAGAATATTAAATTGAAAATTGCCCTTGAGAATTTTACTGTGGAAGAGCATATGAGCTTGGAACTGCCTGTATCCTCTTATTAAAGGCTCTTGACTGATGAGATTGGCAATTAAATGAACAATTATTTGTGCTATTAAAATATGAAATGGCAATATATTTTCTACTGGTTCAGGATCTGTTAAAGTGAGCTTATGAATGAACTAGCCTTCAAAATTATATCTGAACAAACCGTGCTTTCAGCTCAAAACAATGGGAAAGAACTAGCTGCCCTGTACATACTTCCAAGGTATCCTTTTCCTATGAAGAACTCCAGCTTTGAGAAAATGTTTGAAATGAAGCTCCTAAATTAGATATAAAAGTAACAGGCTATAAAAAGTGCAAATTTAGCAACAAATTGGAAAAATCCTGGGGTGGGATTTGTCTGATCATAATTTAGATGTGTATTTTAGGATGAAATTAATTGCATCACAGACTAGCTCATTTCTCTCCATTGATTCCATAGAGATTCTAATGGGATGAAATCAGCTTACAGGTTCAGATACCTAAATGTATGCGTCTACATGTGCATTAGGTGACTAAACTCACATTACAGCTCATGGAGGTCTAATAAAAGAGTGAGTAAAGCCTAGAGCAATTCAGTTGACGACAGATAGGTGTCCGTTCAACGGTTAGCTGAATGACTTTCCAGATTCCATCACCTGTGTTAACTACAGTTCGAAAACTGTAGTGGGAGCTTAGACACAAAGCTCATATTTACACACCAAAATATTCATGTTCTTAAACACATAATATCATAGAGTTATAAACTTAAAAAAAAAAATAGTCTGTAGATCCAACTCACTGCAGAAATAGTACATACAACTAGTGTTTTGGAAGGCTGACAGGAAAGCAAGTGCACCACTGAATCTCCATTGTAGACTCAGTTTAAAAGACAGCACAAGGCCTTACAGCCACCCTGGCCCATTTATTCAGTGTAACGGAGTAGAGCGACCTGCTGATCCTCAAAAGCCCTGCATTCAGCCTGAGGGCTCCCTGTTGTGTGAGTACAATGGTAAATACAACCAAGCCACCTCACTCCTCCTTCTTCAAAGGGTGCGGTATCTGAGGGTCAGGATTGCAGAACATAAATTGGCATGAAAACACAAATGGCGGTACAGCATCTGAACCTGCTGCTGTCCATGGGAAGCTCAGGAAAGGCTGCAGGAACATAGACAAGCTGGAGGTCTATAAATTGTGCCAGGTATAGCATCATCAGCTAATGCAGCACTCCCCACCTGGGAAAGCCTGAAGGCATTATCGAGACTCAGTGTTTATATACCCTCCTTTTTGTTCTCAGGGGTGTAGCATGGAAATGCATTTTGTTTAATTTGATCCCGAATCTCAGTGCAGAAATAACTATACATAAAACATATGCCAAGCTGAATTCTCAGCTGTCCATTTATAGGGAATGTCCCTGCCTTGAAACAACCTACATACTCCTTTTTCAAAAAAGAGACTCATAAACCAATATGCACTTTGGCTCAGAGCAAACAAGACTCTCTTCAGTGTGTCTGACCACATTAAAATGCTCCTGCCTCTTCCTGACAGTTTGACACATGGGGAAAGCGTGCAGAGTGACACAAAGGTAGGCTCAAAACCCGTAGTAGGAGAAGCAGGCAAAGAGAGGACTAACAAATTAGGATTAAGAGGACTGGGGTTTATATATCTATTTTTTTACATACAGAAGGAAAAATACCTGCAGAGATACTCAAAAGGAGGTCAAAAAAAACCAAAAAAGAAAAAGAGAACGATGTACAAGATGGTTATAAGATGTGCAAAGAATAAGTAACTTGAAACCAATGCAGAAGGAATATAGAAACTAGTGAAGGGATTCAAGAAAGCAGAGAAATAAAGCAGCAGGAGAGCAACGTAATGTTGACAGCTGTGCTTCTCTGGATCAGCCCAGTTTCCAATCATTGATTTTTTACTCAACAGCTGAGCAAGTCAGGGCATCTCTGGAAATTAAGTTTGCTGCAAAACCGATCAGTGATTCCCACATTAATGTTTGCATTCTTTCTTTTCCTAGTTACTTGATTTTTATGTCAGGTGAGATAATAAGATCTTTCTTTGATTCTTGACTTCAGTGTTTCACCTAAGACTTCCGGTTGGCTTTTTAGTTGAGTGTAATGTACTACACATTAAAAAAAAAAATTAAAAATCAAATGCAATCTTTCCTTCTACTGACCAGTCTGTAGCTGTAACTGGGAAAGATAAAGCAGCTGTTGAATCTTTGGGATAATGGTGGCATCTGAGAAGCTGGATAATCACTGGAACAATTTTCTCACTATTTAACCTAATCTATGTGTATTCAACGGTCTGGCCCTATATGAGATAAATACAACAGCCATGCAGATGGGGAAGGAGAGAAGGAAAGTGAAAGACTGTCTAGCCATACAGTTATTAAGTGAAGGCATAGTTAAGCAAGGAATAGGATGAATGAGTTGTGGTCAAAATTATCAGATTCAGACTAAGTTCTTTGTTTCTGTTTTATTGCCTTTCTGAAATATTAGATGTTATTCATTTTATTATGTTGTAGAAATGCCCAAATGAATGGATCAGAAACTATTTCTCTCACAAATGGAAATGATAAATGTGTGTTTTTAATTGGTACATGATGGATTTTCTACTCAGTGGGGGTATTTCTAGTTGAAATCCTTGTCCCATGAAGTGAAGTGAACAGGCAATTTGTCACTGACTTTAAGGTACCAAACATTCATGGTGGCACTTTGTTTTCACTGGTTTTGGCCAGATTCCTCCATCCATTGTATTTGGGAGAGAGCTAGTATATCACATATTCAGGGCTGGAATGCTCTATAAATGTGATGATAGCCGTACTATTATAAATAGCATTCACTGACAAAATAATGTATTGGGTTTTTTACCAATGCAAGCTTCTTTAAAGTTCTGTGTATGTAAGCAATGCTTTTGTAATCCCTTTTAAGTGTCTGAGAGATTAGATAAAATGGTTTTAATAATTCTGAAAGGCAAAGTTCATGCATGACTCAGATGAGCATTTCATTTCCCTTGTTTCACCCATCCCCTTCTCCCTGCACAGTGTAATTATGAGTACACTGGTGTTGTCCTTAACAGAGAGATCAAATGTCAGGTTAAGTACAATCAAAATAGACAAACAATTTCCTTTAAAGTATCTTTATTAGGATAATCTCTGTTCTTTTACATTTTTTTTTTTTAAAGGTAAATCTATTTGCTCCTTTTCCCTTATTACTGATCCTTTATGTCTTGGACCTCCCCACTGAGGCAAGAAATAAAACTCATTAAACCCATGAATATCTAGATCAGAGAATGTTAAAATTCCTCTAAAATAAATCCTTTTTTCTTTTACTGATCTGCTGTCAAGTGTCTGTAGGCTACAACACGATACCCATACCTGCTGTTGGTGGGACAGGATGAGGCAGGTGAGCAGTGGGGATGAACATGCCTAGACCAGACTCTGCAAAGCTGCTCTCAGGCTGGGCTGTGTGAACTCTTCCAGATGTTCTCACTGTTCAATTTTACTGCCACCCAGAAAACTCAGCTATTGCTCTGAAAATCTGTTACTTGTTTCTGTGACTGAATTAAAACTGAATTCCTACAGCGAGACACAGCAAAAGACATCTCCACTCCTTGCATGTGCTGGTCTAATATGTGGGACTTTGAAATTTAAGTCCTGATTGCAAGTTAGAATTGGAGTAGGGACTTTGACCTAGACATCACTTATCCTTGCCGTAGCTTTTTTAGCTACACTGGGATATCTTTCTCGCCTTCAGATCCTTCTTGAGAAATCTAAACAATATTTCAGTATAGATGAATTGGTATTTTCTGACAAAATTATGCTGGAAAATGTTTTTATTTGCTATATTAATTGCTGTAGTGCAGTTCTGAAAGAAGGTTAGAGAGGTAAAAACATCCAGTCATGGAGGTTATGAACAGAAGCCAAAATAGACTCAGCTGGGGCTTTAGTGTCTGTTATAGTTTAAGGCTTGTAAAAAATGAAAAGATAAATATAATCCCACCAAACCAACCAAGGTTATCCATTGATTTGTCAACTGCATTCCTGAGATGTTTTTTCTCTCACTTCCAGTGAGAAAATTTATATAAAGAGAAAGTCTTCAATTGCTGCTTCAAGCCTTTATATGAAATACTAAAGTAGATACACTTTGGTTATTCTTAATTGTGTGGACTAGTAACATGTTAAAAATGGCCTAAATAATAGGTACACCCTGCTGCCTAGATAACATGGTGCTGATTATTAGCATAAGCTATCATTTCGTGGAAGACAATAACATTTCCTGACTAACACACATTCCGTTTCACATCTCACCCCAGAACAATTGGCAGGATCAATAATGGGCACAACTGTTTCCACGAGGAGTGTAAACTCCTGGTTGCCCCATACTGGCATTGTATTGGAAGTTTCTATTTCATGAAGTACTGCCATAAACAGAAAAATAATTCTCTCAGGAAGCGTCAAACCATTATGCTAAGAAAGGATTTGTTGTTATAACTCAACTTAGCCAGATTCTGTTTTCTTTTGTGTTGTTGGAGCAAGTAATACCTATCCAACTTCTCTCGAGTGGGATATTTCATGCACATATCTTGAAGAGCCACAGAACAAAGAATAAAAAGTATAGCTTAATCTACCTGATAAAAAAATCCAAACAAATCAACCCCAAATTTTTCAATGTTTCTCACGCAAAATACCCATGTTATTACTGTGTGCACATTTTGTATCTGTATCTTAATTGTATATCACAAAAGTTGACCTGAGTCCTCAAAATTAATGGGAATAGGAAATATGTTTATGGATGGCTGCATAAATGCACCGGCATTTATTACATCTGTCAGTTTTAAGGTACTTTCATAGAGAGATAAAGTGGAAATAAGAATCTATAAGGTCATTATTAGTTACAATAGAAGGCAGTTAGATGACAACCTTCGGCATGGTGCAAGGTAAGACTACTGGACATCACAGATGACACTCCAACAGTTACCCTGTTATTTAAAAACAAGATTAATTTGGAAAGTAGAAATGGAACTACAATCCCAGATGCCTTTTCTGCACTTAAAATTTGGTTTTACTTGTAGAATATATTTTTCTACGGGGTAGATTTATAGAGAAATCACACTGCTCTATTTTAATCCTCAGAGAAAGACTGCATCTGAGAACACTTCAATCATTCCTGCACATGTTTTTCAGATGGTGCGGCATGCTGCCTCTGGTGTGCCCTCCTGTACTACCATATCCACCTCCTCCATGATCATTTTGGGATGATTCATTCTTCATCCTTGCACCAATGAATCACTGTGCCCACAATCTGCATGTGCATGTCAGAATTAAGGTTTAGAAATTGGGGGAACAAGCTGACAATGTTCAGAAGGCGTGGTGTTACATAAATGTACTATTTTCATCTGTTTCATCTTTGAAAGGCAGCAATGAAAGAAACATGTTACTGAGTTTAGTGTATGTGAAGCAAGGCTTTACCAGGACATTGTTCATATCCTACCTACGAAATGTGCCATACATATTTTTCCAAGGCTACTTGAATTTTTGTCATTTAAAATACAGGGATTTTTTTTCATTAATATGATTTATGTGTGATTTTTTATATTTTTGTGAACTGATTGCACTTGTTTCCAGTGACTAGTCAAATTCTGTTGTACCGAGTAATGAAAATTCTAGCACAAGACACATGAAATGGAGGAGACAAACTGCCACCGTTAGTATAGATGACAACTGTGATCCATCAGACTGCCAGGAACCAAGTCAAACCAAATTAATTCAAATGGATGTCACGCTAATGGAATAAGTAGAACTCTAAATTATGTTTTCAAAGCTTGCACGCTCAGCATCTAGTGAACATGTTCAACAAAGAACAAAGAGAAGTGGTGAGCTCTCTGCAAGTGGCTTTGCCTCACAATTAGTTATCACAACATAGAAAGTTATTATTTATGCATTCTGTAGTGACTCTTTGAGACCATTTTGATCTCTGGATGACTGAAAGACAAGATGACCAAATCAGGGCATCTTACCTGTCAGTAAGAGAAGGTTGAGTTACCCTGCTTTTGATATGGGGTGTCACAAGTAGTTGGTACTCACAGATTGTTACCGCATGACATTGTTGAATGGTAACCTGAGTATGTATTCTGAATCCGAAGCCTCTAGCTGTGGTCTGCAGAAGTCTATCTCCAGGCATCAACTGCAAGAAAACCTTTGTCTTCGTTAGCAAGAAGAGTTTAACTACTGAGCAACATGGAAAAGCTCTCTAGCTGACAAAAGTTTCAAAGATGTTAGATTTAGGCTAAGTCAATTCCATATGAGAGCAGAATAAAGTATGAAACTCATTTGCTCATCAATGCCTTCAATCAGGGATAGAAAACAGCTTATACTTATCAAACTACACATACTGCAGTGTTGGAAGGTAGAGACAAAGGTACCGGAATTTTTAATGTTTTTACTGAATCAGGAACTGTGGCCATGGAAGCAAGCTTTGTAGGTACTTAGATATATTCAGGATGAGGGGCAGACTCTCAGCTGTTTTCAAAATACTAGATGACAACTTTAGCTATGTAATGAGAAATGCATAAAGAGATGATGTAGGGCAGTAAGGATGTACTTAATACAAGCCAAAAAAAATTGCCCCACCTAAAAAGTCACAGATACACTTTTCATTATATCAAGCACGTTGTTGTATGGTATATAGCTCAGGGACATGGCAAAGTAATTGGGAAATGTCAATATTATGGTAGAAAGATTTAAAATCATAGGTCGGTTGAATATGTTAGAAGGTCATTCAAGTTATCATTCCCATGCAGAAAGTCAGAAACTAGTCACTCTAACAGGAATGTCTGAAAGCCACAGATGAAGGCATGAAGAAATTATCCCACTAATTGTATTTGACCCATTCTGTGAAACAATAAAAAACTTTTGTTTACTGCAGGATCACAGGATAGGTTAGATTGGGAACAACCTCAGGAGGTCTCTTGTCCAACCTCTTGCTCACAGTAGGGTCAGTTTTGAGGTCAGACCATCTGCTCAGGGCCTCATCTAGTCAGGATTTGAAAACCTTCAAGGACAGAAACTTCACAACATCCTTGGGCAGTCTGTGCCACTGCCTGACTGTCCTCGTGGGAAAACAGTTCCTTATATCCAGTGTGACGCTCTAGTTTCCATTTATGTCAGTTGTCTCTCGCTCTCCTGCCATGCACCATTGTGATGAGCCCAGCTTTGTCCCCTGCATGATCTCCTTGTAGGCACGGGGGCTGCTGCTGAGTACCCCCAAAGTCATCTCTGCTCCAAGCTGAGAAAGACTATCTTCCCCAGCCTCTCCTCACAGAGCAAGTGCTCCAGCCTCTATCACCTTGGTGGCTTCTGCTGAACAGTCTCTGATTTCTTGATGTCTTCCTTGTATTGGAGGGCTCAAAGCTGGACACAGTACCCAGATGTGTCCGGTGAGTGTTGAGTAGGGGGAAAAAATCACTCCAGCTCTGTCCCTGTTCATACAGCCAAGGATGCCATTGGCTGTCTCCGCTTCCAGGACACACTACTAGCCCATGCCCAGCCTTCTGCCCCCAGGATCCCAGGGCCTTTCCCACAGAGCTGCTCCCCAAGCAGTTGGTCCCCAGCCTGTATCATTCTGAGGGGTTCATCTGCCCTACATACAGGTTTCTGCATTTGCCCTTTCTGAGTTTCATAAGGTTCCTATTGTACCATTCCTCCATCCAGTTTGGATTATTCTGGATGGCAGCCCCGCTCTCAAGCATAGGAGCTTCCCCAACCTCCCAGTGTGGAGTCATCAGGAAGTGTGATGAACTAGCAGTCTGTAAGCTCCTCTAGGTTGTTCATAGAAGTGTTAAACAAGACAGGCCCCAGGACAGACCCCTGTGGTACCCCCCTGGTTACTGACCTCCAGGTAAAGTATTTAACCACTGCCCTCTGAACATTCAACCAGATTTTTATTCATCTTCTTGTCCATTCATTCAGACCATAGAATCTTAGTAGGATACAAGAATATTGTGGAAAACAATGTTGAAAGCATTGCTGAAGTCAAGGTAAATTATGTCAAGTGCTCTCCCCTTGTCCACAAATCCACTCTTTTTATTATGAAAGGCAATCAGGTTGTCCATTTTACTAGTTTGGTCAGGCATGATTTGTGCTTGATACATAAGTTCTATCCATTTCTGATCACCTTCACCTTCATGCTCCCAAAGATGTACTCCAAGAGGACTCATTCTGTGGTTTTCCAAGGGACCAAACAGAGATGATCAGCTTCTGAAGACGATTGAGACATTTGCCTTTTCCAGTCATCACAGACCTCCCCACACCTCTATGATCTTTCAGAGAAGATATAGAATACCCTTGCAAGGACTTTGGCAAACCCCTCAGCACCCTTGGATGCAGCCCATTGGTTGTTCTGGAATTGCATGTGTGGTGGGATGACCATGACGAACTGCCAGACCCCCCACCCAGCCACTATCTCAGTCCCTTTCCTCAAACAGAACAGGGAGAGAAAACAAGGTGGGTGGACATAAGGATGGGGAGATCCCTTACCAATTACTGTCATGGGCAAAACAGACTCGACTTGGGGAAAATTAATTTAATTTCTTGACAATTAAAATAGATTTGGATGGTGAAAAACAAAGACAAATTAAAACAACACCTTCTCCCCACTCCTTTATTTCCAGGCTCAACTTCACTTCTGACTTCTCTACCTCCCCCTCTCCCAGCTGTGCAGGGCTTGGGGGGTTGTGGTCAGTCCATAACACTTTGTCTCTGCTGCTCCTTCCTCCTCACACTTTCTCCCTGCTCCAGTGTTGTCTCTGTGTGGGCTGCAGTGTTGCTCCAACGTGGTCCCCCCTGGGTTGCTGGGGAATCTCTGCTCCAGCACCTGGAGCATCTCCTCCTCTCCTTCTCTGACCTTACTGTTCATACAGTTGTTTCTCACACTTTTTTCCTCACAGTTCTGCCTGTGTGGCAGTTTGCCCTTTCTTAAATATGCTTTCCCAGAGGCACAACTAACTTGGCTGACAGGCTCTGCTGTGTCCTTTGGTGGGAACCAGCTGCAACTGATTGTGTCCGGCACTGGGCAGCCCAGCCTCTCTTCACAGAGGCCACCCCTGCAACCCTCCTACCATCAACACCTTGCCATGTGCACCCAATACAGCCTGACTCGGTACCATACTCATTGACAGACTGATGAAGTATGAACTAGATCTGTGAACAAGGTGGTGGACTGAGAACTGGCTGAACTGCCCGGCCCAAAGGATTTTTATCAGTGGCACAGTCCGGCTGATGGTTAGTCACTGGTGGTGTGCCCCAGGGGTTTGGTGCTTAGGCCAATGCAGATTAACATCTTCAATAATTAGCTGGATGAGTCACATGAGACAGAGCAAGTTTGCAAATGATACAAAGCTGGGAGGAGTGACTGATACACCAGATGGGTGTGCTGCCATTCAGAGGGACATCAGTAGCCTGCAAAAAAGGACTGACCTTATGAAGTTCAGCACAGGGAAATGCCAAACAGGCACCAGGACAGGCTGGGGGCAGCCAGCTGGGAAACAGCTCTGCAGAGACACATCTGGAGCGCTGGATCCAGTGCTGGGCTCCTCAGTACAAGAAAGACACGGACATACTGAAGCTAGTCCAACAAAGGGCCATTAAGGGCTTGGTGCATCTATCTGNAAGATGGCTGGAGGGGCACAAGAAGGCTGGGAGTGGACACAGTCAGGGCAGCTGACCCAAAGTGGCCAATGGAGTATTCCATACCATGTGACATTTTAGGAACTGGAGGGGATCGCCACTCAGGGACTAACGGGCGCGTTGGTTGGCAGGTGGTGAGCAATTGCATTGTGCATCACTTGTATATTCCAATCCTTTTATTATTACTGTTGTAATTTCATTAGTGTTATCATTATCATTATTAGTTTCTTCTTTTCTGTTCTATTAAACCATTCTTATCTCAATCCATGAGTTTTAGTTCTTTTCCCGATTTTCTCCCCCATCCCACTGGGTGTGGGGGGCAAGTGAGTAAGCGGCTGCGCGGTGCTTAGCTGCTGGCTGGGGTTAAACCACAACAGCCATACAAAGAGAGGCTGCAAGAGCTGGGACTGTTCAGCCTGGAGAAGAGAAGGCTCAGGAGGATATTATCAATGTGTATAAATACCTGATGAGAGGAAGTAAAGAAGATGGAGCCGGGCTCTTCTCAGTGATGTTCAGTGACAGGACAAGAGGCAATGGGCACAAACTGAATTTCTATTTAAACATAAATAAAACCCCACCTCTTTTTTGGGTGAGTTTGGTCAAACACTGGAATAGCTTGCCCAGATAGGTCATGGAATCTCTGTCCTTGGAAAGATATTGATAACCTGACTGGACGCAGTTTGGGGCAACCTGCTGTAGGTGACACTGCTTTGAGCAGGGATGTTGGACTAGACCATCTCCAGAGGTACCTTCCAGCCACAGCCATTCTGTGATTCTGTGATTCCTCTCAAGTAGCCCTTAACCCTCAGCCACAGCTAGTTTTTCTCCTCTTTCTTGAGACCCTTCAAGAAGCAGAGGGCTGGGAGACCTTGTTGATAAAGGCTGAGGCAGAGAAGGCATTGAGTACCTCAGTCTAGTCTGTGTTCACTGTCACTAAATTAGTCGCCCTGGTCAGCCACGGACCCCACTTGTTCAGCCTTTTCCTACTAATACAGCAGAAGTAGCTCTTCTGGTTCCTCTTGCTGTTCCCTGTGAGCATTCCCTTCAGGTGGTCTTTGGCTTTCCTGACAGCACCCCTGCATGTCTGGGCAATGTTTCTAAATTCCTCCTTTGTAGCGTGTCCCTGCTTCCCCCTTCTGTATGTTGATCCACCACAAACTCCCTGCTTAGCCACACCAGTTTCCCGATATGTCTACTTGTTTTCCTGAGTATTAGGAAGGATCATTCTTGCCCTCAGAGCCTGCTGTCCTAAAAGACCTACCAGCTTTCATGAGCAACTTCACTACTCTGATCTGCTTCCCATCGATCCTACCTACAAGTTCGCTGATCTAGCTAAAGTCTGCTTGCCTGAAGTCCAGGGTCAGTGCTCTGCTCCAGCCTTACTCACTCCCCTTGAGATCTCCAGTTCCACGATTTCATGGTTGCTATATACCAGTGTCTTAGTGACTTCAGCAAGCTCCACATCTGATAAGTCACAGCCTGCTCATTTTCACTGCTTTCCTTATCTCAGCCAATAACTGGGTAAGGAATGGGACATCATCATCTGAATATGATGAAAACAAGATGTTAAGAAGCATAAACCAATAAACTGTTCTGACTGCAGGATCATAAAGTGCTTCAGAGGCAACACTAGAATTGTACATTATAGCATCTAATCTGAATAATATACTTAGATGCTATGCAGGAATGGTAAATTTTGAATGACTGTTTATAAATCACCTGATATTATGAAAGTTTCAAAAATTATCGGTACATATGAGACTAGCTATAAGTCAATGAAATGCTGACTTTCTATCTTACATACCAACTACTTCACTGTTTAGAGTGTTTATTATCTTGGATTTTCTGAGTTGCTGCTTTACTTTCCACCTTGCAAACTGAAACCTCTAAACTAAATTTGCAGAAGATCTTGCAAATCTGAATTTGGAACACTTCAACGCAGGTCAACTGAAGAAGTCAACACACAATCCAAAGTGTGGCACGGCCACTGACTTCATACAACACTGAATCAGAGATCGTATTTATACAGAGGTGGTTTTGCCAGGTGATCACCCTAGGGCAAATGAAGCTATAAACTTTCCATTTCCCACAAAAGCCTCCTTTATGCAGAACAGGGCACAATGGTGGTTCCAATGTGGAAACAATTTTTCCTGGATTTGTGTTTTCTTAAAATTACCATTGTGTTGTTGAAAAGGCAGTTATGACTGTATTCTTCAAAAACTAAAATTATCCTTTCATATTTTTTGACAAGTAAAGCACTGGTGGAGGTTATACTTCTTTTTTGTTCTGAGGAACAGAGAGCCTCGTAATCATGACCTCAAAGGAGTCTTAGTGAATATAATTTACCCTCTGTGTATTTAATCCCAGCTTTCTTGGAAACACATTCTGCCAAGATTTCTATCTAATAAATATTTCGATGATGCTGCTATTTTCAGAGGCAGAGCTAGCAGGTTTAGGATTTTATTGAAGATTTTCAGTTAAGGGCAGGCAAACATTTTGGACTCTTGTGTGAATGTATGAAGAATTTACTAACCTTCAAAACCAGCATGAGTATTTCCATCTGTTCTGGTTTTGTGTCACAGTCTGTTATTATTACATAGTACACTGTGAACTGAATGCTGATTTCAAACAGTATGAAAGAGAACAGTGAATGTCTTTTGACTAGTAGAACATTTTTTTGGTTGGTAACTTTTCAGATGAAAATACATGTAAGTGTTGTCTTTGAAGATGTAATAAAATACGTGTCTAAGCAGTCAGAAACATCAGGAAAGTCCACTATTGCTTGCAAGAATCAAGGTGATTAATTTGGCTTTGGGTGTACAGATGTAATCTTTTCTTGCTGTATGGGGATTTTTATGTTTATCTCTACTGTATACTGAGATGAGAATACACTTGATAGTTATGCAAAATCAGATCTTTGTGGAGGTGAATCGTATTGTGTGCAAACTGTCTTCCAAGTAAATATTTAATTAGCTACTCTTACTGAGATGTAGTCATTCAGCATCTTTGCTCAGTGCAATTGAAATACCTGACATAGCAGATGACAGTAAGATCTGATAAGGTGACACAGGCCTTGTCTGCTGAGTCACCCTGAGCTTGACTTTCTGATGTTCCACAATATGTTTCGGAGGAACTAGTGTTAAATGACATGATCGGCATGTCCATACAGACTCACCCCTGACAGAGAAAAGGTAAGGCAGAGGAAGACTCACGTGGAAAGGATCAGAGGAGCCAGGGATGACATGGAAAGAAACACTGGAAACAAGTCTGTATTGTGCAGGAGGTTTAGGCAAAAGAGCATGTTGAGCAATTGTTTCCAAATTTCCTGTGAAGTGAAATATCAGGGACAGGCTGAGCTTGTTCAGAAATGCAGCCTATGAGTAGGAAGTTTTGCCACTCTGGAGCTTTAAAGGTGGTTCCCCAAGTACAATTTATGCTATGAGAAAGAGGGAAAGTCTGTCTAAAAGGGAGACATGAAGGTAAAGGGCATCATCAGTATCATGAAGCTAACCTTTTTATCCAGAATTAGCTGATCTCATTTTCAGTTCAAACAATTAATCTAATTCATGTTTGACTGAAATTCAGTTCAACCTCTATATCTTTATTTTCCTGTGTGTACAAAGTTCATTTTACCCTCATACGTGCAACATGTCTGTTGCCTTTACCAAAATAACATTCCCATCCCCAAATGCAAACAACCTTCCTTAGTCTATACAACTTTATTACAAAGTTCTTGCTTTATAAGAAGGCTCTTGTGAAAATGTGGCACACTGGGATACATGCAAACCAACAGCACCCCAGAGCAAAGAGTCACCATTCAAGAAAAATGTATCTAGGAAGAACAGGATATTAAAAGTCATTCCTTCCTCACTGAGAATTTGACCAGAAATTTAATCGCTTTTAGGGACCAGTGGTGCCTGGATCTGGACATGGTATTTTTCATGTACTATATAAAGTTCAGAACTAGACCAATTATAATTATCAACAAGGACTTTTCTTTACAAGAGTTAGCATGTCCTGGACAAAGTCTATTATGGCCAATTGGATTTAGCTTATCTGAATTTACATTTTAAACTTATTTTGCAATTAATATTGAATGTTTTCTTTAATTTTTTTTATTTGGCAAAGACATTTAGAAATCAGTCAAGATAAAAGACATACACATATTGCTACAATTACTTTATCTACAGATATCCTTCATCCTGTAGGCTATTTCTATACTGAGTTTTCCAGAGGTGTTGAAACACATTTTAATTATAAACTAGCTAAAGCATGGTGGTTTTAGTATAAATTATATAGAAATCTTTACTTTTGTGACTTTTAAATACATCTGTACTTTTGTGTGTTTTAAGTACATAGCCATAGAAATATAGAGTGTTTATCACTTTCCCCTTTCCTTGCTCAGTTGTGACATTCACGTTGAACTGTGCTCTCCTTGTAAATAAATTTTGATAGACTTCTAGAAGAATCTGCAGGAACACTTTTAAAAATTCCAAAACTATTTTCAGTAGTGAAAACAAGTATATTAAATTAAAAAGCAGCAAAACCATGTGTATTTCTACTATATTAAATTTAAATTTGGGGCTACATCACAGCCTTCTGTCTGACATTCCTTCCTAGCAATAGACACAACAATCCATTTCAGATGAATAAAGAGAAATTCAGATTTTAACCATCTTTAATTCTAATTTATGGAAGTGAAGGCTAGGGTTGGGGAGATTAAATAAGTTTTACAAAATTAAAAACACCACCTCCCAGGGTTTTCCTGTTATTATGTTAGGGAAATGAAAACTTTTATTCAGTTCTCCCTTATTTTCAGCTAAACATTCTGAATTTTCGGCTTGCTCTAGTTGGTTTTACAGAACTCTAGAGACAATTATAATATTTCTATACGGCTTTGCCGATGTAGAGTGGCTTCATTGTTTCGCTGGCAATAACATCAATGCCAGCAGCCTGGGCTCTGCAGCTGGCACTCCCTGTTCTCCTTTAATGGTAGCCCACTGAGCAGCACACATCTAAAGCCCTCTGTGACATTGCCACACACGGCGTTCTCAGCCAGTCATTCATCATGGGGGAGCCTAGAGATACATCTGCAACGGGCACTTGGGGGATTTCTACTGGACTGCTTGGAGAGTCAGTGGGTGTTGGCATCAATGCTTGCACTTCAGGTTTTGCCTGTGTATCTAGTTGGATTTCAGTTGCTTATTATGCACGCTTACCTCAGATACATGCTGTAGCCAATTTTTTTCAGCATGAAGTTGAAGAGTCTCTGAGATGTACTGGTCTTTCCTAGCACAAGTAATTTTATCCTGTGTGTTTTCATAATGGAATTTTCCAGTGAAGTTGTAATGTTCTTTCAGACCATGTGGTAATGTGATAAAATATTCAGCAGATTCATCCTTTTCTTGGAATTTGCATAGAACTTCTATCTCAGAAATGAAAACTCAAGAAAGGGTAAAATGTTTATGAAATTTACTGACCTGACATGATTTTGTTCTTTCATTCAGGACAGTATTATTTCATCAGCTTGTGACTCTGGTGCTTAAATCTGATCTCCCCTTGATCTAGCTTTAGAATTAAATGTTTTAAGGAATGAAATCTAGTAGGAAGGAGACTCAAACATGTTCTGATGAATGCTTTCAAGGATGCCATTACATTCCTGGAACAATCTCCAAGTAATCTTTTACTACTGAAAAACAAACATCTGTTGGCAAGACTGTTGAAAGTGGGCAGCCCCTTCATCCTCACATTAAATCAGAAGCCTCTGAGCATCCTCTGTCTGGATCTTCACAAACTTCGTTGCTGAACACTGGCTATAGATTAATGGAAAACAGGTGCTTGGTGGGATGTTGCATGCAATTTTCATGGACAGGTATTGTCTTAGCAAAGTAACTTCTACTTTCTTGTCTTGGGGAGGAAAATACAGATTGGCTTATGATGCCAACCTAATCTGTTGGATGAAACAACATACTAGGAACTGAGTGACTTTGATTCCTTCTTGGATCAGCCATCGATCTGCTGGCTAATGAAAAATCAGTTTCCTCTAGTCTATTTGTTTTTTTCCTATTTTCTTTTTCCTCTCTTCTGTTCTGTATTGCTTATGGTCTAAAAGAGCCTTGAGGAGGATTTAGGTTGTGGCCTTTTCTTCTACTAGTTTTGTCCCTAGAAAAAAGAAGCAAATTTAAAGCAGAGACAAGGTTGGTCCGTATTGATTCTGTGGAACACTAAAGATAGATTTCATTGTAAACTGCTATTTTCCAACATTAATAGTTATTTTTATTGGTATAATATTAACTTCAGAGCTGCAGTGCACACAAATACTTTTAAAAGAAAAAGAAATAAATAGCAAAAAACAACAAGAAAAAGTAGTCCTCACCACCTTTGCAATTCTCTCTAACTAGAAAATTTATGATAGATTTCTAAAAATACTGAGAGCTCCTTTTACTTCATATATTGGAATTTTTTTAAGTATATTCAGAAAATTTGCCTTACAATACCAGGTTCCCATAGATAACTAATCATTCACTGAGATATTCTACCACATTAACCATCCTATCAAATCTTGTGGGAAAGAAATTATTTGCTAGAGCAGCACAAGAAGCCTGCTTTGATTTCAAGCAAGCTGCAGAAGAGAAAATAGTGTTCCTGGAATGTCTGGTTAATGGCTTACAAGAAATAACTATCAGTACCATCATCTTCAGTAACAGTTCTACCGAAAAGAAGTCAAGAGGGATTTTGCTGCTTTTTTTTCATTTCTTCCTAACTAGAGCCATAGGACAAGCAGCCTAGTCCTCTATAAATCAATGGTGATACATGAATTGTAAATGACAGATGGGTGCCTTAGTTTGCGAGGTCATAGCAAAGTTGTCAGGCAAAATGCAAGGTAATAATCAAAATGTAGGTGTCCTGTGTCAGGGTGTACTTGCAACTCAGCCTTGATATTGGTCATAAAAGAATATAGGAAGTAAAGAAACAGTATTTTGAATGTAATTCCTAGTTGTTTAGTCAGAATTCTCTACACAGTTTCTCTGATACTAGCTACTACAGCAGACAAGGAAGAGCGTTCATGCAGAGTATGGACTATAATACTTTCTTTTGAAATGCAAATACTTGATGATGGGGAAGATCATAGAGAAAATTTACCTGCTGTATTAGTCTTAGGACTCATATGATGTGTTAGGAGGAACAGATGGCCTTTCAAGTTGCCTTTTTAGCTTAATTTATTATGATTCTTTAAATTTCATGCACCATTTTCAGATATCTGGCTCTGGTGGAATTTGAATGTAATTAGGCCCCCAAATCTGCAACACAAGTTAAAAACTTGTCCCCTTAACCCAGTGACAACTTGTGACAGGTCTTCTAGGGACAAAGACACTTTAGGCATAAACACAAATTCCAGGTTACGAACATCTCTCTAAAAAATTTGCATGCACCAGCATATTTCGTGTAGTTCCTCAGACACATACTTCTCTCCCTGCTCTGTCAATAAGAGGGTCAGAGACTCAAAACCAGACATGCTCTGCTGTGGGACTTCAGTAGAAGCACTTACCCAGCTTCTAGAAACAAAAGAATGGTAGCAAATAGGTTTTAAATCCTAAAACCTAAATGCAGCTGCATAGCTGTGTCTGTTAAATGTTAGCACCCATGTGTGTCTTCTTCAATACATGTGTAATTTCCTGTTGAAGCCTTTTTTAATGAATATTTTGGATGCACAACCTTTTTTTCAACTTTTCATATACTGCAGACTTAATATACCTGTATGACATCTATGACAAACACTACATTCCTTGAAAAAAATAATTTGTAAGAAGAAATTTTCTTTCTACAGCACAGATAGTTTCGGAGGCAGAGGAATTTGAAAATAGCAACTTCAAGCATGTTGACCTTGGTAAAATGAAATATTTGCCATGCCGGCAATGAAATTAAATCCATAGGCTTTGTGAAGAGAAGTGGTACTGGAAATGCACAAAAGAAACGGATACACAGACAAATTCCATTCACCAGCTTTTATATCAGTGTGAGGTTGATGTCAGCCTGCAAATACAGGAAAATAAAAACTGGCAACATATGCCAAATCCTGCAGCCCTGACTGCCAGAAGCACTGATGTCAACAGCTCTTCCTCAGAGGCCTCTGAGCCTGTGGCAACTGACTTATTCTTCTGGAACAAGAACATCATAACAAAGTTCCTCCCTGCCCCTTCTGAGATGTTGAAATTGGAAGGAACAATTGGCTGCATAATTATTCATCCGAAGTTCCATGGACAGGGCTCAGTTGTCTACTGCAGCCTTGTTTATTTTCCAAAAAAAATATTTCAAACATATCACTGATTTTTTGTCAGACTAATAGAGCAAGGGAAAGAGCGTATAATGATAGCACTAAACCAGTCCTAAACAAATCTGGGAGAAACCCAAAGTACAACTGGAATATCAGTAAATCCTCCAGCATGTGGAATTTCTCCAGCAGAACTCTCAGTACGAAGAAGTTTCATATGGTGTTATTTTTGGCTGGGAAACAGCTTCAGCCTCAGGAAAACAAACAAATAAAATCCATCCCCCAATACCAATAAGGCTGGCTGAATTCTAAATATTTAGGGGGTAAATAAGACAAGGAATTCTGTTTGATCCCAAACTACCTGTGAATTAAAATTTGCTTTGGAAGTTGTTTCAGTGAAATAATAGTAATAAAAATATTCTGTTACTTGCTGCCTCTCTTTTGCCACTTCCCTTTCTTTCCCATTCCTCAGGTCTCCCATCATTTCCTACTTTCCGGGCTCCTTTTAGTTACTGCTACCTTCTGTTCATTTATTTGTTGTAGACCTGCAGCCAACCCCCTTGCACAGTAGCAATGCCTGTTGAGAAAATTTATATATTTTCCATTTGTCATTCCTACTACAGGGTGCTGAGTGTTACCGTCTTGCTAAAGCCCATAAGCCATAAATAAATAAAGTCATAAATTCAATTCATATTTTTCCAAGACGCTTTGATTTTGGAATCACAGAAAATCTGGGAATCACTCACAGAATTATTGATTAATAGTGGTGGTACATCTGAAATCCTACAGTGCAGCAGTTAGGCAACTTCTCTGGGAAACAGTGCTGCCAGGGGTAATCTCTGCTCTGCCTGATTCAGATCAAGGCTTTGACCTAAAGTCTGCTACCTCAGTAAGTTCAGCTGATTCAGAGAAAGCGCTGAACTACCTAGCAGAGGGCCCTGTGCGGCAGTTTATTGTTTTTTCTAGGGAAATTAATCACTCCCATTTTACTTTACATGAACACTAATTGCAAGTTCATCTTGAGTATGTTTACAGGAGATCAGCAGAGGCTACCACAGGCTGACAGTACTCCAGGAAGAAAAAGGATTTGGGGAAACTTAACCACGGCTTTTTGGTTCTATAATGAACTTTTTTCCAATGTTTTTTCCTATATGGCTAGCTTGTGGAAGCACGCATTTTCATCCTTTGTCTGTCATGAGGGAGCACACTACCTCTGCATCAAGGCGTAAGACCTCCTGTGATCACTGAGGGAACCCGATGCAGGGTCTGGCACGGGGCTGAGACCAGGGGTTAGTCACACTGACTAAGCAATAGAACTGGACTCAGGTGCTGTTGGTACCTTCTTGTATCTCTTTCTTCTCGATGTATGTCAAAACTGAGATTGGCCCATAAGCATTAGCAAATAGAGTCTGTAGTCCCCCACAAAGCTCCCAAACATATTACTTCAAAAGCAGCTGCCCCAGGACAAATCCTCCTAACTGTGTGACAGCTCCCTGTTCCCTGTTAAAGCCTAATTCTGGCAGAGGCAAGCATAGAATTAGTGTTTTATTTAACCTATTTTGTAGTCCCTACGGTATGCTATCCCAGAGGCTAAACTTTCCTCTTCACATAATTATAGAAAGGAAGGGAAACTATAATCAGATGAAAAAAATGCCTACAACTTCCCCATTCCCCCACCAGCAACCAGAAGAAAAGAGAAGAATTGAATATAGCAGTTACAGTTAATGCTAATTCCTTGAAACAAAAAAAGCAGTAAGAGAGCTTTTCCTATTTTTTTAATGACAAAAAGCGAGAGTGAAATTGTTTTGGTGGAAACTAGAGAAAAAGGGAAGAGTCACTCTCATTCATTCTTCCCACAGTAAATCTGGTTTTGTTACTGAGCAAAGTCAAGCCTGAGATCTTTGCCTGCTTGTGCTCAGCCACAAAGAAGGATGCCGAAAAATTATATGAGAATCTCATTCCTAGTTTTGATTCTAAGGAATGGCTGAATTATTTTTGCTGAAACTTTCAGTCAGGAAAAAAAAAAGAAAAGAATGAGGAAAATCAGCCTCTGGCAAAAAAAGGCAGACTAGAAAATTAAACGCAAAGAATTAAAATTCAACAAAGACTGGACAATCTTAGCTAGAGATGTTGCCAGTAGCCACAGAGATGATGGAATAGTTTAGGTACATATGTATATATCTATATTTGACTAACATTCCTGAATCCATTATTGACTTAATTTTATTAATACATTTAATACAGTTTATACTTCAAAACTGCTCAGACGATAAAAAACCTTCTTTAAAATGATTTGAGAAAATTAGAACTTTTTAAAAAAGGGAAATATTTTTAATTATAAATCTTCTAAATTCCTATTAAAAAGTCTTTCTAAAAATGTATTTCATAGCCAGTTGCAATCACTTTTAAGATAGCTGGAATTGCTGAAAGTACCAGCCATTTTTCTTACAGTTGGAAAACGCAGAGAAGTTACAAAGGATAGAAGAATAGATAAAAGAGGAAGAGCCTCTTTGTAGAGATTGCTTTAAAAAACCCTTTGTTTTCTCCTCAAAAATAGACTGTAAGGGATTCAACTTTAATGATTTCAAAGACAATTTTGAAACAGGAGTAGCTCTGTAACTCTTTATGAAATACGAGCTTTAAGCACTAAAGCATGCATTGTGTTGTGATGACAAAGAGGATGAAGCTGAATGACGACTAGTAACAATCTAGTAACAGGCTTCTGTGTTTGCGTGGCTCACGTGGGAAATACTCAGGTAGACAGGCTGTTATAGAAACAGGTATAGGGTGGGTTTATGAGAGAGATTCCTCTCTTGAGACTCCCTCTTGTGCCTGAATTATCAGAAAATTGAAATTAGATGTGCCATTCTCCTCCGGTAATGGTGTCACGTACCCAGTGTCCATCTTCAGAGAGCTCCTCATCTCAGTGCATGCAGGAGGTGAGACCTAGGACTAACCCCTGCACAATCAGCATTAAACTCGCAAGGTCCCTCAGCAGTAGCTGAGGGGTGGGTCTCACTGTAGTCCCATCCACAGGCTGGACAACTTCGGCTGCTGACTCCTCCAACTTCTATAGAGGTCTGCTCAGAAAAGAAAATGTAAACACATCTCAGAGGTCATTTCAACAAACTGTCTTGTTTACTTCATTATCCTCTGCAATCACACTAAATAGATCTTTACTGTGCTGAGGGCTGGAGATACAGAAGTAAAGTCTGGTCAAGACTGCTTCCATAGAAACCCCATCTGCTATTTATTAGTATAGTCATAACCTTAATGCCTCAGACTCTTGCTCAAATTCAAACCTGGTTTACTTGACAAAGAATGCCCTAAATGAAACACAAAACAATAAAAAAACCCCAAACATTCTCAAGACCAAGAAACTATAAATAGAAACCCTGGAAATGCCATACATCATCATATAAATAAAAATTAACCTGAAAACCAGGAATTAGTTTATTACCCCAAAGTGATCATCAGAAAGGAATCCCAAATACAAACAAAATCAATTGTTGTGAGGTTACACAGAGGCAAACAAAAGGGGTCAGAAATCTAAGTGTGTTCAACTGACAACTCATCTGTATTTGTGATAACTGGCAGAAGGTAAACAGGACAAATATTTTGTTATTAGTGCAAAATACAAAGTAACACTACAGATTTACTTCATGAAAGAATACTGAGATTTCTGAATGGACATCAGCTCAGAGAAAGCAAACAAGAACAAGAAAGGGAATCTTAAAATGATTGATAAAATCTGAGGACCTGGTAGCCTGGAATATGATTTAGCAAATGAAATCGAAAAAGACAACTATAATATGATAAAGACCCTCCACCTCCTACAGAATGAGACCACTCTAAGGGAGAGTTAGCTCCTTTATAAGGTTTTCACTGTTCTCAGTAGAGAAGAGCTAAGCTGTGGAGGAAGGGAACAACCACATCATATCAAAATGCTTGGAACATCCATATTGGAAGTACCTCAAGAACAAAAATGTAAATATGTAAAGCAGGTTTCCCAGTTTCACCTGAGCCACAAAGAGCAGTGGTAGCATCCCTGTAGATAAAAATGACCTTCATGGCATGCTAGTAACAAGGGACAAAAATAATAACTGAGCTGCAACATTGGACGAAGACATAGAAAAGAAGTGGCGAGTGAATGTTTTCACCTTCTGAGCCCTGAAAAAAATGTATGTTCCTTAAAGATATAGCCCAGCCTGTCTGCTAGCTAAAAATACCTTATTCTCCAAAAATGCTTCTAACAATAATTACCAGTTCAGATAGAAAACGAGATTAGCCACATACACTGCCAAGTGCACAAAGAGCTTCCCTATCTCTCCAAGGAATGAAAACAAGATTAAGATATTGGGTTGATTGATTCCTCATTGGCAAGATGTGGTTTATTTACGATTGCAATAATGTAAAGGAAAGTGTCTTTTGTACGACAGCTAAAATGAAGGTTTATCATGGACAGAAGAACATGAATAAAATGTGATATAAGGACTTTTCTACATTTCTGAATGAAAGCTCAATTATAATACAAAGAAATCAGATTTTAGAAACTCAGTACTGCCTGTGGCCATGTCTGATCCATTAAAGAAATATCCAGTGCCAGATATTCTAGACAGGTATATTACTAAAGAAGGGGTAATTTCACTATCTTACCAATAAAGTTACCCTGTAGAACAAAAAAGACTTAAATACAAGTCACTTTTATTTGATTCCCACCTGTGCCATGTCTGTCTCCTTTTTACAATAGTTCATGGTAAGTGTTTGGTTTAAACACTATTTCTCTAGAGTTCATTGTAAAAGTATCTTTTGCTTGAGTTCTTGCAGCCTCTCCTAATTCTGTTTAAGCTACAATCACAACTTTCTAGCAGGAATAGTTTCATAAAGGAAAACTCCAGCTTCATCTAGTAAAATATATCTTTATGGAAATAGAAGTGGGAATACACTGAAGAATATTCAGGACAGATTACAATGCCATCAACCATCAGCCTATAACATTTGCAATACAGGTAATGAAAAAATAATATAATTGGTTTTAACTCCTAAGGTTTTTCAGAAACAATAAATTCATGTGCAAATCTTAAACTCTTTTTTGATTGCTATGACTTCAAAGGGGCAGAAGCCACACCCCAATTATGTGCTACTACATCAGCTTTAAAATTCACAGGTAAACAGCCATTTTTCAGCTCTCTCAATTTGCTTTTCATGGGGTAAACTTCAACTATTTGGGTCCATAAACATGTCCAAGGTTATCAGTCTTTCTCTTTCAGTGTCTCTTCTACAGACCAGATAATTTTCCTTGTTTTCATGCTATTGTCAGTCTCAGTTCTCCCACAAAAATTTTGCTCTGCAGACATTCACCGTTGCCTTCATAAACCTTCACATGGCTGACCTATTAATTTAGCAATCCATTAGCCACCTTATTTCCTTAGGTCTTAGGTGCTCAGGCATCCTCCTTAACTTTCCTGTCCTTACTGTTGATGGATATGCCTCTGCCCTTTCCTGCTCCCACATTTCCAGTGTCCATAGCTTTCTTATAGATCTCCCAGATCCCTGTCAGGTCATTTCATCTGACATCCCACTTTGCCGACTGTCATTATTCTTCTCTGAAGCTTCCCACTCGCTGTCCTTTTCTCAAATTCCTGAACTCATCCCCTCTTTGTTGCATGCTATACTGTCCCATATGACTTTGCAATAGTTCACATCTCTTTAGTGTCCCTCCATCTGCCGTCCCAACCCTCTTTTAGTTCCTTCCTGTAACTTCCATTTCACAACCTACTACCAGACCTTCCTTCTTCCCATTATAGTTACTTACCCTCTTCCCTTCTCCCAGCACCTCATGATCTGAATGACTTAACCTGTTGTGAGTTTCTAAACTGAGACACAACCACAATGACTCCAGGCAACCCTACATTGTAAAGGATGATACCATAAATTACACTCATCCTCAATGCTGCCTCAGCTGCATTCCTCCAAGGACTAGCTACCATGCTATTTCATCCTTCCCTAGCTGCCTTCTAAACTGCTTATCCTCCCAATCCCTGATTGCACCATCTTCTCCATGTGTTAAGTTCCAGCATAAGGAAGCAGAGTGATAAAATGTATCTGTTCCGCTTTGCTGACCTGTCTACATACAGCAGAATCACCACAAGAAAACTTTCTTAGAGGACATCCTTTCTCACATTGAGTGGCTGCTGGAAGATGTGGGGTATGTTGGCAAAGCACTGCCTGTGGTTGTTTCAGTCTTAGTGAATACAGTGGGAACGGACAGAGATTCCAATTAAATCCAAATATATCTGATGCCATTAGTCAGGAGAGAATGAACTGGAAGCCATCCCCAGCCCTCACCCCAAAAATAAATCCAAAACCAAAAGCTCAGCAATTGCTTGCCCAGAACTCATTAATAAAAAATTAAACAGAATACAATTAAGGGAAGTGTTGACCTTGAAATCACTGGCTCTGGCTCCTCTGACAAGCAGATGCTGTTTTGTAATTTTTCCCATACTACAGTATTTTTTCTCCTTGTTTCTGGCTGATGCATAAGTCGTGACATCTGAAGGCCAAAGGTCCAAATGGCATGTGCAGATGCAAGCCATGCGTTGTGAGCGTTGTACTTGTAAGAAGGCAAAGGTTGATGAATCTCACACAATCCATCCTCCTCAGCTACCTCTAAAGTTCAATGTACCTCATTTGTTTAGTGATCGTCTTGTCACATACACTGCAGATGCACTATTAGATTTGTCTAGAATATGATAGCTCGATCTCCTCATTCTCAATATCGATATGGAAACCAGTTCAGAAAAAGTCACATGGATGTCCAGAGGCTTTCAGTTTTTTCCTCAGTCTGTAAGATTGCACATACAGAAGCTCCCATGAAAATCAAGAAATTTTTTTCATGAAAAGATTGTGTTATGATTTTTTTCTCTTGATTTTTTAAAATTTCCTTGACTTTCCTTTTTCCTCTCCATTTTGTACTTGGTGTGCATGCAGTGCTTAGCTGTCACTGTCTACTGCAAATGAAAAAGGACATGCTGTCCCTTGACACAGTAGGTAGGTGACTCAAGGTGTACAGCTCCCAGCTTCTCCCTCTGCCTCCACATGCCAATGACTTCTGTGTCCCTTAGCCTCATATCAGCCCATTTTGTTGCTTAGCAATCATGCCTGTCTCAAATCACAGTCCTAATCCCTGAACATCCCATCGCTGCACTTTAACTACTAACCTTTAACTGTTCAAGTGGCACGACAGGTATCTTCAGCAAGATCCTTTTTTGTGGACTTGGGAGAGCAATATTTCCAGGATCTCTCCTTTATGAGGTCTGGCACTGGAGGGTTTGCGAAAGAAAGAGGAGGGCATCAGATAGCAACTTCACACACTGTTCCCAAGAGCAGTGGGTGGAATAGGCCAAGTTGCTGGGCATTTTTGGCTGCCTTCTTTTATACTGTAAAAATTCTTTTGGCTTTCTCTCTTTCTTTTCTCCCCCCAAATTCCTTTGGTTGTTGAAAAAAAGGAAACGCCTCTGTCTGTTTTCTGTTATCATAATGGGCAAACCCATCAAAGGCAAGGTGTTTTCCTGGAGGCAGAGCTGAAACTTGCCAAAAAGTTGATAATTCTCTCATTGTTGTGAAACTCTTGGCCCTTTTCCCAGACAAAAAAAATCATTAGGTGAAGGAACAATGACCAGTGGCAATTGTGTAATCCATAGTTTCCCAAATCCTAAATGAGCCATG
>VYZV01039886.1:169039-182352 GCA_013401275.1 Pandion haliaetus | reverse complement strand
TCTTATGATAAGATGAAACCTCCAGGCTCTGGAGTTGCCTATTTGTCTTTACTGAGAATAGAAGGGACTGACTAGCTTAGATTCAGAAATATATTATAAAATTGGTTAGCATTACCACCCCCCCAAGGTATATTAGTGTAAGTAACAAAAAACAAAGGTCTTTTTAAAACCAGCATCCACTTTGGAAATGTGGACAGCTTTACTGAAAAGGGCAGGATGGGTCAGCTGTCTATGCGAGTACCTGTTTCTCTCAATTCAATTCAATCTAAAGTATCTCTCTCTCCCCTTCTGCCTCTCTCTGTCCACCCCCCGGTCCCCTCCCAGTATGTATCTACAGTACAAGACGCTAAAGTTATACAAAATTAATCTTTACCATGGAGATTTGAAAATAAGTGGTCTGAATATCAGACGTCTTTTAGAATTTGAAATCTGTAGTGTGAATGTTTACTTATGAAAATGTCTTTTGTCATTATTGTTGTTGAAAAAAATTCTAAGGATTAAAAATCATTCATATAATTCTCAAAGAATGTATATGAAATTTCATCTGTCCATAGTTCATAGAGTTTTGAGAATGATTCACACAGAGATGGTGAAATTGTCTTAATATCCTTGCTCCCCTGTTCAGCAAATGTCCCTGCTTGCAAGCCTGTTGAAGGACACAAGCAATTTGTGTTGGTATACTAGCAATGTTATTATCAGTGTAACTAAAAAGAAAAATATAGCAATATCAGTAAAAATGACTTTGGGATGTCTTTGGAAGGAATAATCTCTCAATTTCAAAATCATTCAGTTTAGAAGCATTACCGGAATTAGGTACCATTATGGTAAATGGTACATTTTCACTTGATTTATTAGTCAAGGGCAGAATAAAAATGCTTAAACTCTCTTCTAAAGGTTAAAAACATATACTTATCATAGACTGCATGTTTCTTAGAAGGAAAAAAACCCAACCCTATTATATTTTATGAGCACAGATTCCTTCAATTTCCTTCATACCTCGTACATTCCAACTTCCCATGTCACCTCTGCAAAGCTATCAAATAGAAAATGTTTTAGGAAATTTAAAAACTACTTGGATAAGATGTGATAAAGCAGTAGGGTATCCATGAATAGGCTGATTTTCAGGACTCTGAGATCTGTCAGATCAACACCGATATTTATACACTATTCTAGATTACGTTCAAATGCATAAATGAAGTTTAGGGACTGTAAATTTAGTTTTTCACAATAATGTCTTTGAGATTGCAACTCCAAACATCAGAACTTCTCAGAATTTAATTCAAACAATTGAAATATTCTATAAAATTAAAATCCAGTTTCCACACCTTGCAAATAGAATGGTTTGTATTATTTAGCTGTCCTTTTCTCCACTCTAAGGAAAAGTCTTTATTTTCCTTTGAAAAAAAATTGAATTGTACTTCTACATGATTCTGAGAGGAATTAAATTATTTCTAGCAAATAAATGAATACTTTTGTTTTCTCTCTACCTCACTGTCCTATCCTGGTATCACTTTTGATCCTTTTCTGACCTAAATCAGCTATCTATGGCTTGTCAAACTTACTGCAAAATGCAGTAGAAGACATGAAACGTGTTACAATATTTTCAGGGTCTCTGCTTACACACGTGTGCTAGCCTCGATATGGACAGTCGTGTATGGTCAGCTACTGCAGTTATTTCCTCAAAGAATCCTAGTTCAGTGGTTGTTCACAGAGGGTCTAAAGATCAGTTCCAATCAAAGTCAAAGCAGAGAACAAACCCTACCTTTGCTCTTTCCTTCCTTTCCCTCCTTCTCCATCAAAGCCGTGTTTAAGTAAAATTCTTGCATAATTGCCAGATATTATTCCCATTAAATGCATTTAAAAGTGTAAAAACTTGTTTGTTGAATAAAATTTAAAAACATGCTTGAAGGGATGTCAAATACACAAGTGCAAACATCTCTGAATCAGCTACAGTTTTGGAAGCAACATGTATATGCTAGTGAAGTGCTCAGCATCTGCTAAGCCATCACTGTTTAATACTTCATCTTGATATCACTGGAGCCAGCTAGTGATGTCTATCATAAATGATTTCATTAGTCTCAATCAAGCATATGATGGCATTATTCAAATACATTTGTTTGAAGAATTGCTGACTTTATTGTCAAATTTTTATTTCAGTTTGGCTCAGACAGCCTTCTCCTTTAGGTAGAGCCGTGTATAGGCATGAGAAAAGAGACCAAAGACAGAAGATTCCCAAGATTCCTTTGACCTACTCTGACTCTGGCTCCTTGCTCAGTCCTTCCTTGCATATAAGTTCTGTGAGACCTTTGGGAGAGCTGAGGGATATGTGGAGGGTAGTGGCTTCTTCAGATGACCTCTGTCTTCCTTCCATCATCTTCTGCACCTCTGGCAGCCTCTGCACACCAGGAGGCACACACATTCCAGGGCTGGCTGCAAAATCATCCCAAAAGAATTTACTGTCACCGGGATCAAGGCCTGCATTAGGAAGTTTCAATACGGAATATGTAGCAAACTCCAACCACTAAATAAAGTGATAGGCATATATGGTACAACAATCATTGGAATAACTTCAGAAAATCCTTTATTTGTTTCTCATGTTGAAGAAAAATTTTCACAAGCATCATCCGGTGATGACCCATAAAAATAGCTCACACCCTAAAGGTCACACTCAGCCAAAAAAGCCAGTGAAGTCTACTGACAATTGTTTCAGTATAATTTGGTTTAGAATCCTAGTGGTATACAGGAATAAAAAGGAAATAAAAGGTATACATGAAGGATTACAGTATGAAGATACTAGATAATGATTTTATACATGTCTTTAAATACATCAAAACCAATATGATTCTGTGATTATGAGATATCTTATATTTGATCAGTAACTAATCAAGACATGAAATATTTTCTGAAGTTAGACATTTACAGGCAAGCCAAAATTATTTCAAAGCTTGCTATAGAGATCCATGAAAAATTTATGTTAGTTTTCTATAGCTGTTACAGCAAGGAGAAAGCTCAGGAGAAGAGAGATAATGTTGTGCCAATATTTAAATGGAACGAACCTTAGACATCAGCCTGATATTGATTCTGGGCAGAATAATGGAACAAGTGATATAAGATACAAGTAATAAAGAATTAAGGAGGGTAATTAATGCCAGTCAACAGTTTGTACAAAATAGATGTTATTAAACTAACATAATACCCTTTTAATGAGATTACAAGTTTGACTGATAAAGGTAGCAGTGCTAATAGAATACAAATGCTTATATATAAACCTTTGCAAGGAATTTGACTCGAGTTTGCATGACAAGTTGATTGAGAAAACAAAATATTATAAAATTAACATGATTTAGATCAGATACCAGAAATAAACTGATGACTTGTCTCTACTTTTAACTGTAAAGAGGGAATAATCTTGAGGGCATAGGTTTCCAGCATGACAGACATCAATCCTTGGTCCAAGCAATGAAGTTTTTGAAAATAACATTAAAGAAGAAAACATAGTAAGTATTAATCAAATTTATAGAGTAACAAATTTAGGGGAGAGGTAAAAACAAGAAAGGGTCATCATTGCAGAAAGATCTGGTTTATTTGTTTGCCTGGACATAATTTAATGTAGTTAAACATGCAGCCATCATTGGCTGTTCTGAAAAGTATTTTGACCTCCAAAGGACTTTCAAAGGGATTTACCTGATAAAGTAGATGACCAGTTAATGGTAAGCCCCTGATCTGAATTTTTTGCACTTCTATGTCCTTTGCCAAATAAACAGTAAAATATCAGGAAAAGCAGACATTTCATTTCACCACTACATTTAGCATAGTGAGTCCATTCCTGAGCTTATTGAAACCAGGACAAGTGGTAGAAAGCTAGAATGCACACTTCAGCAGGCATTTTCATACCTCAAAATTTATTATCGCGTGCTATAGAAATCCAAATATTTTTAAATATGCAATGATATTGACATTCAAACGAGTATAAGCTTTGCAAATTTTCAGCAGATTGTATTTCTGAATAATCAAACTTCATTCTGGGATTTTTCTTTTAATTGATTGTTTCATTTCTGTATAATTGTATGTAATATAAGGTACTGACCCTGGTATTCAGTGACAGGACGCATGGGAATGGTTCAAAGCTGCATCAGGGAAGGTTCAGACTTGGTAATATGAAGCAGTTCTTTAGCAAGAGGGTGGTCAAACACTGGAACAGGCTTCCTAGAGAGTTGGTCAGTGCCCCAGGCCTGTCAGTGTTTAAGAGGCATTTGGACAATGCCCTTAATAACATGCTTTAACTTTTGGTCAGCCCTGAAGTGGTCAGGACTAGATGATCATTGTAGGTCCTTTCCAACTGGAACTATTCTATTCTATTCTATTCTGTTCTAATTCAACTCATACCCTAATTCTCTTAGGAAACAATCTTTTTTGTCATCTTATTACTTAATTATACTGATTACATCAATAACAATTTACAGAGATTAATTACACCTTGCATGAGCAAACAGCATATACCCCATTGCTAACTTATTACATCCATTAAAAATAAACTATTTTTGCTTTATAATCAGCAATCTAAGTAAGAAAATATTGTTATTTATTCATAAAGTAAAATACTAATGCTATCAAAACCAATTAAACATTTAATGCAAAAATAATTGTAAGTGCTATCTAAGTATGGTATTTATATTATTTTTAAGCTATTAAAAACATATAAAAAGCTGAAATAATTTTTATGTCAGTGTGTCCCGAAGCATCTTATGACATTATAGAATCATAAAGTCATTCAGACTGGAAGGGACCTTAGGAGGTCCTTGGTCCAACCTCCTGCTCACAGCAAGGTCAGCTATTGGGTCAGACCAGGTTGATCGACCTGAGGCTTGAAAACCCTCAAGTACAGAGGCTGCACAATCTCTTTGGGCAGCCTGTGCTACTGCTTCACTGTCCTCATAGGAAAAACTTCTCCTTACATCCAGCCTGAACTGAACTTATTTGAACTCATGCTGTTTGTTGCTTGTCCTAGTGCCATATACTGCTGTGTAGAGCCTGGCTCCTTCTCCTTGATAACTTCCTTGAAGTTCGGGTTCAAGGTGTTGGGTGTTTGTATTGTAACGAAACATTTTTTGCATTTTACACATAATAAACAGCCACTTTGCTTAAATACAAGAACTAGAACCCTTCCATTACCCACCATTTTAGTATCATTTGCACTGATTTTCATTGAGGATTTTGGTGACACCTATCCCTAATATCTGTAAATAAACATGTCAAGCTAATACAAACCAGTCTCATAGCTAAACACTGGCAAAGCTATCTGCATACGTTAACAAAGGAAAAGGTAAGGTGTGACCTGATAACAGGGAAGACAAAATAAGGATGTCGTCTTTGATCACAGAACACAACAAAAGCCCAGGGCTGAGTGTTGAAACCGTGACAATTCATGCCGGAAATAAGGTGTACACTTTTAACACTGAGGATAAATAGTGCTTCAGATAACCTGCCTGAGGTCATGGCATATTCTTGTGGAAATATTAAACAGAACTGAATGTTTTTTCCCCTAAAAGATATGCTCTACTTCAAACAGGAATTAAATCAGGAGCATCCTGTGGCTTGTGTTATGCAGGGGGTCAGACTAGATGATCACAATGGTCCCTTCTGGCCTTAACATCTATGAATCTAAATGGAAAATAGCACGAGGAGAACTCAAATCCCCTCACAGATAATAAAAGCCAAGAGCACATGACTGACCCAGAGGCAATTTTGAGAATTGCTAGCATGACCAACTGCTGATAATGTAGGGCTCTGCCAAGTGGCCAGACACCGGCACGGAGAGAACACATTTCACAACCTGACATCTGGGATTTCAGGTAGGTGTGTACATCACATGCAGCAATGCAAATGCCTAGAGAAGATGAGGAAAGCTTTAAGCTACTAAGAAAGTGATTCTTTTAAAGAAACAAATAGAAGAAAACTCTGTTTGCTTAATTTTATCTCCTCACAAATGAAATAATAGGTTTCATGAACTGACTATTGCAGTATTTATCTTTTACTTATAAATAAGTATCTAGTAGTTATGAACACTACATAACAGATTTATTCAGATTCTAACCCTGGTATTTATTTTGAATTCTTAGCTGAAAACCTTATTATTAATACTGCAATAAAAAACCAGAGAAACTGTAAAAGAAGAAGACATAGCTATAGCTGTCATAGTGGCTAAGCCTGGATTTTTCATTTCCATATCTCTGTACACAATGAATGAGACAATTTTATTGTTTCATAGTCACTTTTTCTTGACCACCTTAGCTCTATTAATTTCTTTCACCCTGGAATCACTGCATTAATTTCAACATAATTATCTCTCATTTAAAATGAGGTATTTCACAGAAACAGAGGATGAGACTGATCTCATCTAAATTTAAAAGTACACAGCACAAATGTCTGGTTTTTGGTTTAGTCATCCTGGGCTCCCTCAGCAATCAGTAAAGAGGAACTGGTACTTTTGAAGTGTGATTTGTCTGACCTACTTTACATGTATATTTGAGGATGAGATTAATTTCTAGGTTAGTACTCTTCAGTCTGAAAAAGAGACAACAGGGAGAAACGATGTGAAATGATAAAGAGCTACGAAATCATGAATAGCCTGCAAAAAGGTGAAGAGGTATCAGCTGTTCAGTGTTTCTAAAAAAAAAAAAAAAAAAAAAGAAGACATTAAACAAAGATGACTGTAGCTTCACAAAGTCAAGCACACTGAAAATGAACAAAAGGAAGTGGTTCTTCAGATTTTTCAGATTTGTGGAACTCCATGCCAAAGGACTGTGTGGCTGTTTAAAGTGTGTACAGGTGTTAAAAGAAAGTTGTACAAGTAGATGTTAAAGAAATAATTTGTAAATTGCTAAAATCTCAAAATTATATGCACTGCACAAAAATCCTTTGAGTTGAAATAACCAGAGACCAGGAGAGTAATCAGGAAAAGTGCCATATATGTTCTTACTTTTCCTTGAGGTAGGTGGACCCCTGGTCAGCCTAAGTATGGCTGCTGTTATGCTCGTATATTGACTATAATGGAGGGCTTGGAATAGTGGTTTGAGGTGAAAGTTAACATCTACACTGCAGATGACTGCATTTGATCAGATGAAATCCACAGAGTGTCTTTGACAACAAAATGAGTTCAGGTTTAAAATAGGTTGTATGTGGGAGAAGGAGGGTAACCAGCCAATAAGGTGCTGGATTTAGAATTTTTGTAGGCAATCCAACCTCCCACCACTGTTCTGCTTGTACCTGGTTCCTGCAGTCCATTAATATAATCATAGGGCTGTTGGCTGTTCAAGTATTACTTTGCTAGTTCTCAAAATCTGAAAACTAAGGGGGTTTCCCCACACAGGTTAAAAAGGACTGCTGTGGGCTAACCCCAGTAGGCAGCTAAGCCCCTCACAGCCACACACTCACTCTCCCCCAGTGGGCAAAAGTGACAAAACTGAGTTACATAGCGTGCCAGTGGGATCTGATTCTGTTATTTACAAAACGAGGTTCAGTTGATTAGACATCTGAGTTTTAATGTAAACTAGATTAATTCCACTCTTCATTTCTGTGCTTTTCAGAAAAGGTTAAAATTATTCTGCATTAATACATTGGGGGGCGGAGGTGTATGTCTGTGTGTACTTATTCATGCAGTCACAGAACAGAGAAACTAAGGTAAGTTTGGACTACCCTCCTGTCAAAATATGACTCTTCTCCACATCAGTGTTGAATTTAAAAACTGTATTATGTTCATCTATGAACTCAGAAGAGCATCTCAGCAGATTATTTCAATTACTATAACCGTTGACTATTCATTTCAAATACCTAAAATAGCACACATAAAAACTTCCACATTGTCTCCCCTTTCCTGTGACTCTGCCAGATCTTGTCACACAGCTTGGCTTACGCGTATCATCACATTCTCTTTAAGGAACTACAAGGTTTGTATGGCTTTCCTTTAGTCTTAACTGACTACTCTAATGAAAGTCCTGGCAAGAAGCAATACTGCCTTTAAGAGCAGAGTAAGAAAACTGTGCTCAGAGGGCTCAGCAAATCTCGGGGCTCTCGGCACATGCTCTTCCCATGATCCCCATGGTCCATTTTCACAGTGTTTCCTTGATTCCCTGATGGACCACAGAGAGAAATCTGAGTGATGCCAGCAGCCATGGGCTGCTGCCCAGTTTACTTCCCTCTTACTTTTCTCTTCCCTCTCCAAAACTGGTGTTCAATATATAATGAAGCTCAGTATAGTCTACAGGATCCAGAATAATGTATCCTATATTTATACTTTGGTGATACTGCTATACCAGCTGAGAGAACAGGTATTTTATAGATATAATTCATACCTTTTCTGAAAAGCTGAATTACAGTTTCCTTAAATCAAAAAATAAAATGAAGCCAGAATGTGTAGCAACATTACTCAGATCAGTATTTTCCTCTACGTTGATCACTTTGAATTTTTCACACCAGAGATTTGATACATTTAACCACAGAGAAGCCTAAAGCAAGTGACAAAAAAACAACCCTCCAGACTTCCCATATGCTTTTAAACAGAATGTGGAATGAAAGGGGGAAAAAAAGTGAAAAAAGACTTTATAGTACATTTTGAAGGATAGGCGACTTTACCTACTGTAACAAGTCTCAGTGTGTTTCAAAAATGTGCAGTATCACAGAACATAAAGAAATAAATAGATCTTCAGCTAACAGCAGAGCAGGGAGTTTTTTAAAATATTGAGTTCATGTATGCAGAGCAAATTCTTCTCCAACATTGTAGACTGAAAGGGATATAGATCAACAGGCACTCTTTTGATAAAATGTCTGTATTGCTCGAACAGTTTTATGGAATACATGAGATGATCTTTGGAAAATTATGGCATGATGTAGAATACAAGGAAAGAGATTCTGCTGGTAACAAATAGAGCAACACTGTGGCTACAGATGGTGGAAAAAATCCTTTGGTGGCTTGTAGTGGCAACCAGTGCAGTTTAAGGGTTTTCTGTATCTCACTATTGTTCAAGTAGTTTGAGTATTAGATCATAAAGAAGCTATCTTAAGGATTTATGAACAAATTACAATGCTGATTTTGCTGATGACATTACCTGGCTCAGCTCTGCGTATTGATGGTAAACACAAGACCCACCAAGCAGCAAGCAAATCAAAACAAAACAGATTGATGGTTTCATCAAGGAAAGGAAGACAAAAATATGGTTATTAATGTCCCAAAAGGAGCATAACTTCAGAAACACAATATTAAAAGAAATAAGACAGTTTTCCAATCAAGAGTGGAGCCTTGCTATGAAAATGATACTGTGGTAGACACCCAGCAATGATGACCAAATGCTGCTAAGAGCTTTTACAACCATGAAAAGATTTGGAAAAATAGCATGATTAGCATTGTCCCAAAAATGATTTTTCAACACTGTGATCTTTATGAAATAAAGATTTTCAGTAGTTGTTAGGAAGAACTCTTAACTAATTCAAAAGCTTTGATTGCAGATGTTTATCAAAACTTATTGGGAAGCTCATTATACTGTAATTTCTATGTAAAGGAACAAATGTCCTGAATCAACCATGAGAAAGGAATGGGGATCAACATATTCAGGATAAGCTTTAAGAGTAATATCAATATGATCTTTATGTCAAGTTGTAACATGAACACCATTCAGAAGTAGAAGATGAATGAGAGCTAAGAAAACATTAAAAAGCACAATACGGAAAGAAACCCAGTCCATCAACATGACACTTAAAATTTGAAGTCCATCATAAAAATAATGAAATAAATTGCAGAAGCCAGGGATCAGCCCATGAACAGGATGGTGCAGAAAAATAGACAACAAGAGAAAAATTACTTTTCTTCACTGAGGATATTATAAAAGGTTTTAACTTGTCATGGAAAGCTGAATTTTCCTTTAGGATTTATGATCAGTTTCTCACTATTCACAGTTTAACTGTGCCTGTAGTCCTTTCCCAGTATGCTGATTATACTTAAGAAATACTAGTCAGCAAATTAGTTAAAAAAAACCCGCTATGATATCAGACACTGTGAGAGGACACAAGAGATTGCTTCATGACCCTCCACCAGTCCCCATTTAATAACATAAATATCAGTCAGATTTAACAAGCAGTGTAAAGAGTAATGAAGAGAGGTTCTGTCAGCTTTTCCTCATTTTCCTGAGATACGTTGATACAGTGTTATTAATGTCACTAGAACTCTGTCTGCTAACATCTAGGAGCAGGGTCTTACCTGCAAAACCACGTTGGACCAAGAACCCATGCTCTATATTGAAGGATTCTCTTTTTGTTACAAAATTTAGCTATTCTTCTTATGCCACAGCTTTCAAATAAATATAGTCAAAACATTGTCTAAAGCTGATGTGTTACTATTTTGTATTTGTTTTTAATTTCAAGTAGTGTATTCAGTATTCTGTGTTTACTAAACATCAATATTTTTATAGTCATTTAGAGATACGTGCTAAAGCTATGGCCAGTCAAGCCTGGCTAATGTTATACATCTATTTAAACGTGACCTTCAGCTGTTCTCTCTGATCAAAACTGTTTCTTCACTGTTCTTCATCTAATGGATTTTTAGCACCATATGTGAAGTGTGGAGTGTGCATCAGCATCTTTCACATTAACTCTCTCCAGAAGACAGAAGGAAAAAATCTGACTAAAAATGCCTAAATGGATTCAGCTGTACAAGCACAACCTATTCATTTGCACAGGAGAGTCTGAATGACAGAGCTAAGTTTAAATGTGGCAAACTGCCAACTTAATTGAAACTGATAAATATGCATATGAAGGGCAACAGACATCTAGTTTATTATTTGTGGGTTTTGTTCCTGTCAATTCTGCTCAGTGAAAGCTGGCTAAATGTTTGACTAGAATGGGTCCCTTTTTCAGACTTTATTTTTATTGAACTTCTTTACATTTGACACAAGTCATTTGGGTGTTCCTTTAAGGGTCTTGCACCTGCTTTCTCCTAAGGCCTGCAGCCAGATGTGGAAAACCACACTGAGTCTGCGGATGAAAGGAGTACACTATAAGATAGCTGCATCTCCCTTCAGTACTTTTGAATGTTAGACTATGGATTTCCACAAAGAAATTCACATTAAGTCATACCTGCTTTTCACTTTAATAGAAACGTTTCAGTACGATATGATACAATGTCATACTAAGTAGAGGTATATTTTTATTCCGTTAGCTTTTATTTAAGTAACTAGAAACTTAGAAGGAACTTCATGTATTCGTGGGGCAACCACTGCTCTTTAAAGACTTTAACTCATTTCTCTTTTCCATGAATCTTATCATACTCTTCCTACCTGCTGCCCATCCATTATGACTACAGTTTAGTTTTAAACCTTAGTCTAGTAAATATTTCACGTATAACTTCAAGGATTCAAATTTTCTTTCACAGTTGCATTGCAAAACTCCTGTGTGCAGATACCACATGTATACATGAATGATTGGTGTCTTGCATTGTTAGGTGACTGAATAAGGGAACTTGAGCACAATTCCTGGCCAACAAGTAAACACAAACTCAAATAGACATGGACAGTCAATGGTTAACTATTACTGGTAGTTGAAAGAAGGCTGTTTTAAATGTGATTTTATGGGTTTGGGGTCCTCTGCGAAATTCAGAGTCTTTAATTCTGACTACTGCTAAAACACTTTTTTTCTTATGTGTCTTTTGGCATGCAGTACCTTGCATTCCTTTTCTCTGTTTTTAGGTCAAAGTGCATGCCAAACCTTTAATTCAAAAGTATATGCCCAAAGGTTTTGCAGTCTTGCAAAACTCTCATGAAAATTTACGATAGCAACCAAAGACCTTAGAATCAAGCCACATAGAAATCAAGTCTATTAACACACTGATCCCAGAAAATGAAAAATCTGATAAATCACAGAGTTTAAGGACAAAGGCGGCCATTATGGTAATCTATTCCGATCTCCTGTGTTGCACAGAGTATAACTTTTCACCCAGTAATTCCTGATCTCTGGATGAACTACAGCTCTTCTTCTAAAAAGACAAACAGCTTTAGTTTAAACTTTAGTGGCAGATACTCTGTCTGAACCCCTTGTAGTAGTTCTAGCAGTTAATCACACTGATTGTTGCATAGACATGGTTGATTTCTGGACTGAATTTACCTAGAGTTCTGTCTGCCTTTTGATGTCAGTATGCCTTTGCTGTATCAGGTAGCGCTCTGCTATCAGAGTTCTTCCCCCAGTACTACTGTCATCATTTCATGATCACTAAATCTCTTCTTCAATAAATTAAATGGAGAGAGATCTCTAGTCCTTCAAAGATTTCAAAAAATTTGAGATTTTTTTTCCACGTCTGTTCTGAGCTCCTTCAATAGGGCTGTTGAAGCATTGACTTAATTAGTTTACATGGTCCAGTAATTAGCCTAGTAACTGGACCTAACCTGCTTCTTCTATGCCAGCTATTACCTCAGCCACAACTGGGGAAAGTGCCTGCAAGAGAACACAGGACCATCCTGCTAGCGGAGCTCTCAGGAAACAATTTTTACACATGATTATTCCTTTTCTCTCAAACAGTTTCACTCATCTGCAAATTTTATTACAGTTTTATGTTTGCTTCCAGTACAGTACTTGATTAGCACTGGGCCAAAGAGAGATTCTTCCAGATCTCCTGGTTGTTATCCAGAATTTAACAGCTGAAGGTGCCCACATTCTCCAACAGACATTACATGCAAATTAAAGCCTATGTCACTTACATTCTCCATGAATTTCTGCATTCAGATTTAACAATCAGTCCTCAAGAATAAGGTACCAGACTGTCCTGGTTTCAGCCCAGCCAGTAACAAAGCACCATGCAGACACTCGCTCACTCCCCACCCCCGCCCTTGGCCACGTTGGGATGAGGAGAAAATCCAAAGGCAGGGTCGAGACAAGGACTGGGAGGGATCACTCCCCACTTATGGTCACGGGCAAAAGACAGGCTCCACTTGGGGAAGAAACAAAATCAATTTAATTGACTACCAATCAAATCAAAACGAGGATATTAGGAAGGAAAACCAAATCTCAGAACACCTTCCCCCCACCCCTCCCTCCTTCCCGGCTCAACTCCATTCCCGGTTCTTTCTACCTCCTCCCCCCAGTGGCACAGGGGAACAGGGGATGGAGGTTGGGTCAGCTCGCCACACCTTGTCTCTGCCGCTCCTTCCTCCTCAGGGGGAAGATTCCTCAGTCATCCACTGCTCCACCGTGGGGTCCTTCCCACAAGAGACAGTCCTCCACCAACTTCTCCAACATGGTTCCTTTCTGCGGGTTGCAGTTCCTCACAAACTTCC
>VYZV01039886.1:151682-163294 GCA_013401275.1 Pandion haliaetus | reverse complement strand
CTAAAACCTTGAGCTGAAAAAAAAATTTTTTAAGACAAAATTAATTATTTATTTCCCAATTCATATTCCTTTGTGTTTTAAAATATACCTATTAATTTTTGTTTAAATTTCTACAAACCAAAAACGTTATATTAATGTCATAAAGCCATTCATTTTAACTTGTAGGTATGAAAATCTTTAAATTTTCAAATCTTCTTTCATTTATCTGAAAGTACTTGGTAAATTTGAGCTAACCTTAAAAATAATTTAATTTCATCTCTTCTCTCAACAAGCTTTCTTTCTCCATAGCTGCAACATGTTTTACAGCTATTAATTTAAAAACTTTTAGAGACCTACAAATTGTTACCACATAAATACCAGAAATAAATCAAATCACAGTCCCTTCTTGACATATTCATCAATATTTATTCCTTAATTTATAAGCCAACTGAATAACTGTCCTAATTGTAAGCAAGCAAATAAAGAGCTTCCTTTATCAGGCTAGTATGTCATGATAGCTGAACTGTTTTCGAAGATTTGTACTTTTCATAAGCTTTCTAGCACTTGTCTCATACTTCATCTGGTCTGCACTGAGCTCATACATATAGCTATTTTATTACCTGCTAACTGTTTTGCTTACAGATTCTAATCATTAAAATAAAGCAATCTCTCCTGATACCTTCTAGCTACAGTCTCCTAGCAACAAAGCTTCCCCTTACTTCCTTTGATTCTGAATTCAGAATAAACTATGGATGTTTAAACTTTTTTGTTTTATTTCAAGCAGTCTGACTTTTTCTCAGGAAAGGCTTTGTTTCCTTAAAATGCTATAAATCAATGCAAGATCACAAATAGGCAATTTCAAACACCTTTTGTTAAGGAAAACAACACCTTAGCACACTTGCAATCTTATTTGAATTCATTTGGTCCACAGACATATTCTCTGTATATAAGCCTGGCAGAATTAACAAATGAAGAAAGTTCCCTTCTTAAAAGTGTAAGACGAGTTTGTAGCTTGTAGAGTAGTAACTTTCTCAAACCTAAGTTCCCTTCTCCTTTGAAACACAGAAAACAGCTTCCTTTTATTCATTAAAGATTTTGTCATATAAGGCACCCTAAAATAGCAAATCTTTATTGATAAAATCTTATTTGCTATTCATCAGCAAAGATTTGGTTGAAGATTTGACTTCTTTACTCTTTAAGGCAAAGTCTTAAATGCAAAACTTGCAAAGCTCACAAACTGTCTTCTTCCTGTCCTGTGGCCTTTGCATAGCTGTGTGAAGCCACACAATGCTGAGCACTATCTAGCTCACTACATTACTATGCTCCTTCCTGCTGCTGGCACTTAATACTAATACCTGAGAGACCAGTTCAGGAATTCTCACCCATTTATCAGCTCAAGTGTGTAACAGATTTGAATTGTATTTATCTGGTCATCTTGATGATACCAAATATCATTATATTCATGCTGTAAAATCTTTCTGTTATCATACAGAAAGTGTATTTAACACATGGCAATCTCCCCTGCCATCTCAGTCCCAGGGCAGAAAGCTTCCAAAGTCTTTGTTAATTAATGCTTATGCTTATAAGGAGATCCAGAAGAAGTGGGACTGCCACAACATTCTCTTCTTCATGTTCCCTCAAGTATGACTCTTTCTAGATCATTGTACTTTTTTCTTCTGATGATCTAATCAAATCAAATCAAAGTGGTGAAACAGAAATTAATAATGTTCTACCTAGTCATGGATATTCTCCTGCTCTTTTCTATGCATCCATTTAAAATTTATTACATATACTTAAGATTTCTTATGGATGAGCTAAAGAAGGTTCCGTAATGTCTGTCTGATACCCATATTCAACTCACAGTAGTTTACTCTGCCATTTGAGCAAGAAAATCATTACACTTCTGATAAGATTTTTTGTTGGCCATGTAACATTTTCATTAGTTCTAGTCAGCTGCATGAATACCCAAGAATTTCCACATTAGTGTGATGCCTTAGCAAAATACATAGGGACTTTGACTAGATTCATCCTCCAGTGTTATCTTACATAGACAGGACAGGCAATTTAAATATGTGCTCCATGATTCCTCTTTCAAACATAAACCAAATTTGGTTCTTCATTAGAAAGTCTTCTGTTTTGGTCAAAATACGGAGAGGGTAGAGGTCTCAAAGACCTAAAGAGTCAATAGGCTGTTGGGTAGAGGAAAGGTCCTTCAGCTACTAAGCCTTTTCCATGTCCAAGATCACAGGAAAGAGACAGATACTAGAATCCAGGTTTCATTAGTCCCGACACACAGAGAAATACTAGTTATTATTAGGAATCATCAGAGACTATACTGTAGTCTCAGGTAATTTTCCAGACTCCCAAATCATTTTGACAAGTTTATGGTATTCTAAGAGAGGTTTACTATTTCTCAGGTTTTTGCACCACACCCACATTTTTTTTTAGTTACTGGAAGATACATACCATGATGCATTAATTTCTTTGCCTAGATCTTTTCCTGTCTCCTCTCTGGCTCAGATCGTATTCTGCAAATTTTGGCAATCTATATCCCAGTATTAGGTAAGCTAAAATTTTTTTTTCTACTGAAGTGAACTTAAGAAGATACTTGATAATCTGGTAGTCTTCCTACAGGAGTTTGCTGAAGAAGAATCAAGTATGTTACAGCATGGTTGTCTGAGCCAATTTTCTATCAACACTTTAATTATTGCCATGACTTCTTATCTTGGGCTGTGATATTTTTCTGCTACACTTCTGTCTATGGCTATGGCCTTAGAGTCCTGTATGGCTCACATAATCCTTGTGATGCCAGGTTTATTCTGTGGAACATTTCTCCAGGATTTTGTCTGTAGCATCTTCAGAGAAGTAAGTGTACCTTTTCTGATTTGTGCCATCTGAACAGAAGCTGGCTCACACACTTTCTGTTTATCTATTTTTTTCATGGACCTCAAGTTTATCTATGTTAAAATGAACTCCAAGGATATTTACAGGCAACTTATTACTTGAAAGTTTAACTTCAGTGCTGTCTGTTGGTAAATTATGACCAGTGTTGCGTCAACCTCTTTAAAGAAAAGACTCTATCACACCTTGATAGTTCCTTGTTGAAATGATGAGGCAGTCAATCTGACTGTAAATCCACTGATCCATCACTCATGAAAAGTCCATTACCTTATTGTTTGAAGCTTGAAAGAAGTATTTGTTACTGTGAAGTCACAATAGTCACTATCCCCCACTTTTTTGTCTTGTCACACTAAAGCATCTGGGAACAATTAAAGCATTGTGAACAACTAATAAGACCAAAGTATGAGCTTCAATAATCTTTTTTAAAAAAGCAAGATGTCTTTCAGAGCATAACCACTCATTCCTTGATGTTACTGAGTTTCTCAACTTGCTTCTCTTTATAGCTGCTAATACAGAAGTAATATTTGGAAAATATCTGTTTCATAGACACTGAACATCAATCTGAGTGTCTTCAAACTGTGTTTTCCAGCCAAGAGAGGCTTTTGCATGTGGACATACTGCACTTTCCTGAGGAAGGCCCCATTGTCTGACCAGTTTTGAGCCACTTGGAGCCCAGTCATCTCCTCAGGCATGTGCTATTTAGATACAAACATGCTGCTTCCTCCAGGTGCAGCTGTCAGTCTGGTGCCTTTATGCTCAGGTTTCACCATTTCTTTGGTGGTACTGGGACCAGTGTAGCTTAGAGAGTGGTCAGGACCAGGTTGAGGAAGAATATAGCAACAGGCAATCTACAGAAGTTCTTGTCAGTGCGCTGTAGGAGCTGGGGCTCCCTAAGGAAACAGGGCATGCCAGCCAGGGCCTGTCCCACTGCCCTAGACAGGGAGCAGGGCAGCTGGGGGCACCTGGGGCAGCCCCAGCCCCCAGCATCGACACCTCCCTGGGGACAGGGATAGGTCAAGGCCAGGCTGGGCTTCACGTAGCGGCGCCTATGGCTGGGCAGAGCAGGGCTGTGGGAGCTGGAGACAGCCCTTGCTGTAGCATCACTGGGACAGGGCCTGACAACCCTCGGGGGGAGCAATGGGCTCCTGGGCTGTGGTCGGGGCCAGGGCAGGCCTTGGGGGAGGCCAGGCAGGGCTGGTAAGGCCACTGGTGCCCTCCAGACCCTGACAGCTCTCTGCTTGGGTGGACTTCTGGCAGTCAGTGAGTTGGGGACACCTCAGCTGGAGACTGCATCTAGTTCATTGGCTTTAATAGGCACAAACAGACCCATTCTCCATGTGTTTATCTAATCCCTTTTTCAACCAGAGCTTGAGAGTGTTTTTAGCTCTTCAGTGCCTTCTGGCAGCAATTTCTACATCTTTTTCAGCATATGTGACTGTTACCTTTCAAGGATGATCATCTGCCTCGTGTCATCCAGCCCCACATTGAATTTGGGGGTCCCCCCCATGCATGGGCCGCCTGCCAGCGCTGCGGAGCTCTGCCCGCGCTCAGCGCCATGGTGCAGGCATGTGCTCCTTGCACCGCATCAGCTCAGCAGAGAGTGAGGAGGAGTTTGTCAGAGGTGACTGGTTTTAGCAACAGATTTGTTTACTTAAGCCTTGGGTGTTGATCCCCAATTACATCCTGCTCTTAACAGCCCTTTCTGGAGGCATCAGAAAGAAGATGAATTAATGAAATGTGCTTAAAGTGTTTTTGAAAGTTACTTAATCTTCTCAACAAAGTAGTGACCTGCATTTCGAAAGCTCCTGAAATTTACACCTATTAATCTTACAGCCACTCAAAAGTGGCTCTTATAAAATGAGAAATAATGCATCACAGTACCTTTCTGCTACTGTCTTTGATATTGTGTTGCCTAACTATTCTACAGTTGTAGGTATAATTGTGCTTTGCTGCTCCTGTTTCCTGTTCTTTACAGACAGAGCTTCTTTTTTCCAGTGGTAACCTTTGAATAATGAACAGCAATAATATCTGTGAAAGAATCCTAGCCTACATAGTAGGGCCCCAGTTAGGTTTGTTTCCATTTCTATGCACTTATAATGATCCATATTATTTCAGATTTAAGTGGGCACAAAAAAGAACCCATAGGGAAAATAGGTGAAAAAAGTTTTTTTCTTTACTTTCTTAATTGTTGAATGAAATTTCAGGCTTTGTTTATGAAGTTTCCTAAATGCATAATCTGTTCTCATTTCTTGAAAGCTGGAAGATATTTAAGGTTTAACGACATAATAAAACATGTGATAGAATACTTATGTCTGTTAAATGTATTATCATTTGTTATAATAAAATTTAATAGAACAGAGGAAAATCTTTCTTTCAGACATTTTACATTTATGGAAGATAATTGTTATACTCTTAATATTGGTGATTAGTGATGTAGCCTGCGATTTAATGAGAACTGAGCTATCAGTGAGGTTTAATGATGTTGTGAGATGACTGAACCACAGCTATTTGTTAAAGGCATGTTCACAAAACTATGATTTCTATCATACTGTGTATGAGTGGAAAATGAAAAGTCTATGAAACAAATCAATAAAAAGAGATGACAGCAAAATGTACTATATGCACCCCTCTAACATTTATGAAGAGTTAAGTCCTGGCTCAATAAAAATTTCGCTATGAAATTCAATGGGGTCACACTCTTCCCTGTCAAGATTAAATCAAGGATCACAAATATGCCATTTTGGCCCATCACTTAATAGGAGACTCCTACCACTGTGGTTTCCAGCCACAACAAGATGTCATTACACCTCTGAGAGAATAGAAAATTACCTAAATGCATGGGGGCTATGTAGAATTAAAGGGTTAGGAGGCATGGGCAGAACAGGTTTTGGCCAGAAAGCCTGAGCCAGAAGTGAACAGCAAAAGAACAGATCATGATGTTGGAGCTTTGATGGATGATACCTAGGATTTGGACTAGAGGAAAAGCAATTTCTGTACTTTAAGAAAGGAAAGGCATATAAGGAATAATGCATTCCATCTGCTTTTTCCTTCAGGGGGCTATTTTTCCTTTCCCTTGTGGAGTAGAAGCTGGTGAAATCTTTTACTCTGCTGGAAAGCAAGAGGAAGAGCTGCAGTGTAGGAGAAAGTGAAAGCAGGAGACAGACTGAGACCCCCCTTCCCTCCTTCAAGTGACTGGTGTCACCTGCATTGTGCCTGCATTCCCTTGGATCGGTCTGTTTCCTTGATCCTTACCCTTGCCAGAAAATAATTTGGAAGTTTCTGATATACAGAGAACTTTCAAAAAATTCCCATTGAAAGCTACAATCTCCCTACAGTTACAGCAGAGTATGAAGAGTGTCTGAACCCATATCTCTTATCACACAAGAAAGACCCAGTCATTAATATATCCTATATTCTTGAGGAACAAAGTATGGGGAAGATTCTTATTCCCTTTCAGTGAAACTGTTGTTTAAGTTGGAGTAATTTAGTGTCGGAAATGAGTGGAAAGAGAGAAAATGCAACCACAAATCTAAAATGTACTGATTAGAGAACTCATCTAGAAAAGGGAGGGAAGCCTAGATATCAGTCTGTTGTCCATTGAATACTTAATATAAAATTAAAATAATAGACCGAAGGCAAAATTCCAGTCTTTTTCCTCCTTAGATTTGTCACAAACACTATAATTACAATTACTTTTGTCCTTATTTTCTCTTGGGTCTGCTGAATATTTAGAAATTTCGTGCAAAGTAGAAAGATTTCCAACAGCAGCAACTGAATGTATTTATTTTCACCCTATTCTGACACACCCAACACTCCAGGGACAGAAGGGCCTGAAAAGAGATGAGAGGCCTGGATAAAAAAACCCTTTCAAGGAAAGGAGCCACCTGAATCTAAGATGTCCTTAACCTCAGTAGTGCCCTAGATACAGAGCGATTAGCAGATGGGCATGTTCGCAGACACATTTTGGACAGAGCTGCAGCTCTTAGACTTGCTCTGAGAGCACCAAGCAGATGAGGCCCTGCAGGCAAGGATATGATGATTCTGGAGAGAGACGGGCCTTTACCTTCTTCCAGGGTCAGATGGCATTTTAACAAAGCAAGAGAGGTTAGGAGGATTAAGATTATGTATCCAGGTGAGATCCAGGCTGCTTGCATTCTTCTCAGTTTGGGACTTTGTTTGAAGCACCTGTTTAGGTAAGAGTGGATCAGTTTTCTAACAATCCTAAGCTGTTATTTTAGGTACCTAAAATTATTCATTTCAATGGCTTAATTCTGGAGTATTTTATAGTCCATTACAGCTATTATATATAGGTGTTCGCTCTAGGTGGTTACACAGTCATGACATTCAGTTCACTTTCAGAAAGCTTTCTTTGGGGGAAAAAAGATTAAAAGATGAATTCTAGGAAATTAACTAATGGACATCAGATTTTTCCCTTCCTGGCTGAACCACTAATTCCTAGGCCACTGAATCAGGCTCCATTTTCTGCAGGAACACCATATCCCCCGATCTGGATGCTAATGTGTTGCTTTTAGCTATAATCTATCAAATTACAGCTTTGGGAATTGACTCCCTAAACACTATCTAGAAATTCCAAATAATGGCCACCACATGTAAAATGTGGAGGTGGTCTGCTGCCTATGCTTTGCTCTATGGCCAATGCAGAACACATCACATATCGGAGGTCTTGACCCACCAGAGTCGGTGTATCCAATTCTGGCCCTATCATTCTCATATTTTATATTGCAGAGTGGACTGGCTTCAAGAGGAGGGGTAGAATATGCATCCTTTCCCAGAACACAATATAGACTGGTTGTTCATGCGCTCTTCTGTGAAGTAAATGTGAGCTGCAATCATACAATCATAGAATAGTTTGGGTTGGAAGGGACCTTAAAGATCATCTAGTTGCAACCCCCTGCCATGGGCAGGGACACCTTCCACTAGACCAGGTTGCTCAAAGCCCCATCCAACCTGGCCTTGAACACTTCCAGGGAAGGGGCATCCACAACTTCTCTGGGAAACCTGTTCCAGTGCCTCATCACCCTTACAATAAAGAACTTCTTGCTTACATCTAATCTAAATCTACCCTTTTTCAGTTTAAAACTGTTAACCCTCATCTTATCACTACACTCCCTAATAAGGAGCCCCTCCCTATCTTTCCTGTAGGCCCCCTTTAAGTACTGGGTGATGCTATAAGAGCACATCCCAGATATGGGTGGTAGCAGCATGACTTCTGTGTTAGCCCCTTAAAAGCTGTAGACCAGGCTTCCACTAGATTCTAATAAGAATAAGACAGAAGCTAAGAATGTAACTGCTCAGAAAGGCAAATCTTGTGTTTCTAGAAAGAGAATCATAGGCGCTCATGGAGCTGTGAGATCAAAGAGGGAAGCCCTCAAATGAGTTGAAGAGGCAGAATTAGATGAATGATAGATAAAATTGAGGGGAAAGTTTTTATTTCACTCTGTCAGTCATACATCACTTGTCAGCTGAAGCTCATATGCATGAGGAGACAGCTCACTACCTGTGGTGTTAACTGGGAGCAAGGGAGATGTGAGTTCCAGTTCACCTGCTATCTCCTGTTACTGCACTGGATTCAAAGCTGGTTAATAAGTACCACATTTACTCAGTGCTTTCCTTACCCAGGAGAATGCCAGAACCCCTATACTAAAGATAATGTGAAAAGTGTTTTCCCTTCATCTTAATTGCATCCCTTCATTTATCCCCAAATATCTTACAGCTTCTTATAGAGTATCTGTTGTGAAGCTTAGAAACTGTCAGAAGATCATAATGGAGACGAGACAATTGAACTTCATAGCCTAGATCCAAGATAAACATGGATATTAATCAGTGCATGAACAAGGTGTTAGATATACCCCACATGTGTCCCATTTCAGTGCATATGGACTGAGAATGCCAGAGGGATCAAGTTCCTCTAACTACATAAGAAGAGAATTGCCTTTTATTGTTGTTCCTTTTGCAGAGGGCTTAACTGAACTATGACAGTCTTATCTATTTTTAGGATAAGACACTTCCAACATGTTGTGAAAGATATTAGTGTTAAAAAGTGCAGCGTTCATAAAAGTCTGATGGTCCCAGGATTAGGTAGCAGCTCAGTGACTGCTTGGGGAATCTTGATTTTTGATTCAGGTATGAAAATTTTGAAATCCAACTTAGGACACCTAAGCTCCATTATGCATGTGAGCCTGTGTAGCGGAGGTGAAAATGCTCCATCAAGAGAAATCCAGGGATGCAGTGAGGGGTGTCGTTTATGCAGTACTGTTGGGTATACTATTTCACCCCCCTAAAATGACTGTGGTCAAATTATTGCACTCAAAATAGATGTCTCACAAGAAGCAAAAAAGAACAAGATCACTGTAACAGTCAAGCTCTCATACAAAATAAATCCAGGAGACCACAACATTTCATATCAGTATACTAGAAGGGGCTAGTGAGATGGCAGGAGACGGACCTAATGAATCAGCTTTGGAGTGAGGGAAGCTGGAGAACTGAACAACAAATCCAAAATGCAGGGTCTAATACAATAGGGTTGGCAGCTGGGAACGTTTATTTTGAACGATTGCATGCTCAGGTAAAGCAGATAAACTCCAGGGAATAGAATTGAAATTGAGCAAACTAATAGAGCTCTGATTGTTTCCCCATCTGAATAAAGTAGAAAAGCCAAGATAGAATATTTTGAGAATTCCCAGTTCTGCAAGCAGAATAAAATTTGCAGAGATATCAGAAAGACAAACCAGTGAGATTTCTGAGCCAATGGGCTTTTTTTAATCACTGTGCAGTTCCAAAAGGAAAGCAAACAATTTTCAGAGACTAACAAACAGATGTGAAGAATGAAGCTGCAATGCTGAAGAGGGATCTGTAATTTCTCTTTCAGTGTTACCTTTGTAAATCAAAAGCTGGAGAGAACTTTGTATTGTATGGACTATTCTCAGACAAACAGTAGAGGTTGCGTATCTGAATAGGGAGATGGAGATATTTCATTTGAAAAGATCTGTGAATGATTGCCCTATCATCTCCTTCATTATCAGAACGTGTTAGAATTTAGCTGCATATTTCAGATGACTCTACTGTTTCATGGCATAGTAAGTACATGGGAATATAGACTTAAAACCCTAAGATTTAACTATTACACTGTGGGGAATGGTGGTAGTTTAAATTCCAGTGGTAACCAGAGGACATCCCAACAGATGCTTAGTGTCTGTAATTAGTGTGGGAAGCAGACTCTAAGCAAGAGTCTTTAAAGTTTAAATCTCACAAGGGAAATATAAAGACTTAATATGAGGGAGAGAAAATGTATAAAAGGGAAGATCTTACCTGACAATTTTTTTGTTGTTAATTGTAATTCTGTCCTGGCTTCCAGTGTTCACAATGGGATTTTTGGTACCATGGTTTTACCTGAGGCAGATCTACATTTTTCAATCAAGCCTTGATTTCCTGTGGTATGATTGTATATAGTGTGCTCTTGACAAAGAGGCATCTTGTGGTGTCTGCAAATGTATTACAATTCTTTTCATGTGCTTCAGACCTCTTGTATAGCATGCCTCAGAAGAGCAAGTGGCCATTGTTCTATCTGAATGCAGTCTTAAGAACACCAGAAACAGTTTCACAGGTGCCTCTGATAGCAGCCTTAGCCTCATCATTAAATAGCTATTGTTGATTATGATGAATTTAGTACTGCTGTCCAGCTCTATGGAATCTGAAAACCCTCCACATATATGGGACACCATACAGTACTGAAATTGTTTTCCTGTAATATTTTATTTTATTCTTCAGGGCAAAAATCTAATAGGGGAGGGTTTTTGGTTTCAGTTGCATTCTCCTCTTTAGTTGGCTGGTAAAGGCTTATTGTCAGGAAGCAACCCAGTGTCATTCCTGATGTATTCTACCTACCAGGTTCCCTGGTTCTGCTAGGCTCCATGCCCTTGCCAGTGTCCTTGCTATCTTTCTGCTGGATATCATTTGAAATATTGGATTTTTTTCTTTTTTTAAATAGCATATTCAAGGTTATTTTTTTGGACCATGGTATGCAGATCTGTAGTAGAAAATAGTAGCTTGGTCATAAGTCCTGTTGTTCAGTCATCTATGGTTAAATACCATTAGTTTAGCACTTTATAAGGATGGAGAGATATGCATTTAACATGCTCTGAAAAAAACCTAGATTCTATTTACCACTTTTTAACCTTCAGTTTGAAATAGCTTGTCACAGATTTTGACCACATTGCAGAGCTTTCATTTATGAGGTCCATAGCAGCAGCCTCTATTTTTTCTTCTGCTGTTTTAACAGTATAATTTGAAAGATCTTACATATTACTTGAGCCCTGTATGTAAGTGTCGTGGTTTCAGGTCAGCTCAGTGTCGGTAACAAAGCACCACGAAGCCGCTCACTCACCCCCCCCCCCCTCGCCTGGCTACGTTGGGATGAGGAGAAAAAAAAACAGACAAAAGGCAGGCTTGTGGGTCGAGACAAGGACTGGGAGGGATCACTCCCCACTTATGGTCACGGGCAAAAGACAGGCTCAACTTGGGGAAGAAACAAAATCAATTTAATTTACTACAAATCAAAACAGAAACAAAACACAAGGGTATTAGGAAGGGAAACCAAACATCAGAACAAACCTCCCCCTACCCCTCCCGCCTTCCCGGCTCAGTTCACTATCGATGCCTTCTACCTCCTCCCCCCGGCGGCGCAGGGGAATCGGGGATGGGGGTTGAGTCAG
>VYZV01039886.1:134846-146305 GCA_013401275.1 Pandion haliaetus | reverse complement strand
CATAGTTGTTATGGCTTGAGCCAAGAATGCCTTCTGGGAACTTTCCTCTTTCATTTTTGTTCACTTTTGGACTGTGTTCTTAGAAGAAAGAATCATCATTTCCAGTGTGTGCAGATGATACCTATATTTAACACTTCTGTCAAACTGCTATATTGAGATCCCTACTCACTCTAATTGCTTACGTAAGACAAATTATTGGATGTTAGCTGCAAGATAATAGGTCCTTTAAACAGATTAAAGCAATGCCATCTAATTTTACTAAATAAAAACTCTGTAAAGCAGTGTTCATTAACTAGCTCTAAATCTCTGCTGACTGATTTTTCCATGCACATCTGTAGTATGCTTTACAAAAAATCTGAGGTTCAAAAGAAACCGATGAAAATTTTTTAAAGCCAATTCTTTTCTAAGAAGTTTTCCTAAGAAAATTCCATTTACCCTTCTTTACAGAAAGAGAAAGCCAAAATATTAGCCCCAGTCAGCAAGAAGGTTGTCAATCCAGTTCACCTGACATTTTCTTAATTTTGGGTATGGTAAGATGATTTAGCAGAGTATCAAAGATTCTTGATTTATTTCATGAGAATAGACCCAAAATATTACATAGAGATCTCAGTAGCAATATATTATTGGTGTCATGTAGAAACACTGGACTAACAGATTACATCTAATTGGACTGGGCCAGCAGTGTGATTCCAAAGTGAATTTCCTGCTCTTCTCTGGGTTCTGGTTCACATCACAGAGTGTTCTTGGAGATCATGAACTGTATCCTCTTAGATGAAACTAAATTGGAAGAGGAGCTCCAGGAAGATGGCTAGTGCACTCTGCCAGCCAGTGGTCGCTCAGTCCATGGGACCAAAGCTGAGTTAGCCTAAAATAAAGAAAAACAAACAAACAAAATACTCCAGAGCCTCACCACCAATTGTTTTTCTTACGGATGATCCACTCCAACTGGTCTGTCACTACTTGCTAACACAGGCACAGCCATAAAGGACCTCCTGGAGTAGCAAGTTCCATACCCTTCTTGGGAGCCTTAAGGCACTTAGTACATGCTTCATATCTACATGGGGTACATTTTATTACATGCCTCAATATCGCACAAACATTTTCCTTCATCATGCCTGATGCCACAATCAAATTCCTTAAGAAATTAATAAAAATGAAAAACAATCTTGACCATGAATTTAAAAAAAAAAAAGCTTGAGTACTCAAGGTGACCATAAAGCTACAAGATTTCTGCATACTCTGTGCATTACTCAAGTGAACGCTACGTTTGTGCACAGCCAAAAGTGGATTTTGTGCTATAAAATGGTAATTTTGTGAAGGGANTCTTTTTGACAAATTATTGTCAATTTTTTTAGGCTTGACCTGGTAAAATTTAGTAATTATAGTAAGAAATAAATGTAAAAAATAAAAAGGAAATATGTATATAACTGTATATACACTTGCCCACTGTTGGCCCACAGTTGAAACATGTTGCTCCCCTCAGAAATAATGAAGAAAATCACCCTCAATATTTTATACCCCAGGCAGCTTTTATTTTCAACTTTTGAACTTTTTCATTTCTATCTCTGAGGAAAAACTTGCCTGGTAGCAATGTAAGGCAAAATGGGAATGACAGCTTGAAACAAGAGACGATTGCGAGTTTTCATCAGAAGGCTACTAAGTTCACAGCTAGAAAATGCTAACAGCCAGAAAATTATCCTTGGAGAGGTGTTTTAATTTCCTTCACCATGAACACAAGTGCAAGATTTGTATTAGCATGCATGTAATGAGTTTGATTTTTTTAATATGTTTCATTTGTTTGAGTTTAAGTGATATCCACAGACTCAGTGTACATCTTAAGAAATCTTATTTGTCTTGTCTATCTTCTGAGTAATTTTTTTAAGTGAGCTTCTCATGCCCCAGACATTTTTACAAAGGAGGAAAGTTTCTAGATGAAAGCTCAAGTGAACTGTTCACATTATGGTTCAGTAAATGCCTTCCCAGATTTTTTCCACACAGAAGAAACCTCATTCCCTCCTTTAGAACCTACTGCATAGTCTGTTTGAAAATGTTTTTTTCCTTTACTTAACATTCAAGAGCTTATTGTGCAGATATAGGTTTTAAACCAAGCAACTCTTCATTAACACTAATGAGAGATACATGGCTAATTTTCCTGGACAACTACTTGAGAAAGAATTTTCATGTTTCCAAGGGATGTAGAGAAAATATTGTGGCTTTACCCTACCAAGAGGAAAATGCTGTAGGCATGCATGATACCATGAGAGAAAAAAACCCAACCAAACACAAAACCAAACCAAATTAAAACAAAGAAAAAAAAAAACCAAAAAGTCAGCTGGTAAGCAGCATTTTGTCAGGAGGCAGATGTAATTAGGTTCCTTGGAGGACCACGTGCTTCAGTAATTGTCTCAGTAAGGGGAATATTCTCTCTCACACATTCAGCATTTTCAGATTTCAAAATGACCTCCCTAAAATGAAGTTTTAGGCCTATTAAACCAGACACAAACTTTTATGTTTTGAGGTTGTACAAAGAAATACCATTTCTTGATTTTTTGTACTTGCAAAACTGACACCTTCATGTGATTCATGACTCAGAAGAATCTGTTGTCCTCTTTGATAAAAATTAAAGCATTGTTCCACCAGATAAATTCTGATTATATTAACCACATGCAACATGAACTTCCCCTACATCATCGTCCTTAATCTCAGCAAGGGTAATACCCAAAATACGGAGCTTGCTGTTGCATCACAGAAGATGAGGAATCTAGTAGATACTAAAGGACTGCATGTAGTATACTGTTTGAGGAAGCACATGGGAAAAAAAAAAAAGAAAAAAAGCTTGATTTTTTCCTCTTAGTTTCATTTGAATAATCAAGCTCTAAATTGGAGCTCTTAAATGGAAGTCAAGGAACTTGGAGTGTGATGGAGGAAGCAGTAATCACTTTGAAAAGTTGTTGAATCTCTGATGAGCTTTGAATATGTCAGATTAAGTTATGTCCTAGAAAGGGAGGTTCCCTGAACAACTGCTAGTCACTTTAAATTATTCTGCATTTCAAACAGGAAATCATCCAATTAGACTAACAGCTGCAGAGATTGGAATAAGCCTTGCATATTAGAAAATTAAAGAAAATGCAGCTGAGTACTATGTAAAGCAGCTAAGGTAAGTCATTTTCCCTCTCCTTTTATCCAATAAAACTTAATTTCAAGGACTTTTAGGATTAGGCAATGACTGCAAATTTGTTACATGTTATTAAAACAGGAAAAATCATTTACCACGAATTGTGCTAGGTAATTTTAGCTGACACTTCATATGGATGTTCTATTTGTCCTAAACTATCCATTGTTTCTTTCAAGGTGGGTGGAGGCGTGTATTTCTTCTTTTCCCAGGTCAGTTCCAATACCATCACTATTATTTCAAAAGGTTTTAATAAAGTTAAGCAACACTAGTATATTAGAATGACTCTCTAGCTAAGAATCACCTACATTTGAAACTTTTCTCTAGAAGACAGTCTGAGATTGTAAACTACAAACTATATGTGAAAAAGGAAAAGATATTTGAGGTCAGGAAAAACAGTAACTCAGAAGAAGGTGGAAATTAAATTTTATATAATAAAAAAAACCCCTCAACAACAAACAGAATTCTGATGCCAGAGAAAACAGGATGATAAAAGAAAATAATATTGAAGTTGCAACATACTATTTATACAGTGTCCTATTAAAACACCTTGAGTATTCTACTGTATCTGAGAAAAGAAATAAAACCAATATACTTTTACCTAGACACCCTCCATGTAGTTTCAGGATCAGAAGATATAAAACAGCCTGTATGTCAAAATTATGTTTACCATTTAATAACTGGACTAATATTAGACATCAGTCTCTAAAAAGACAAAATAGATGGAGTGATGAAGTGTCAACTACAAATGAAATTATAAAGTTATTTCTATTTTAATTTTTGTGATGAAATGTGTTTTAACCCAAGAAAAATGTAACACGGTAAAGTTATATATTTCCAGAATGATTCTCTTAGACACCTACAGATACCCTCTTAGTGCTTTTGGCAGCGCACATCCCATAACTGGCCTTTCAGAGACATGCTTCATTTCTGAAGAGGTTGTTCCTTAATGAACCTCAGGTTAGAAAAGGACTTTGATTTTTTTAACTCACCATTCACTAAATGTCAGGGCACATTCTCATGCTACATACACAATTCCTCCTGCAGGCTTTGCTCCTAAGTGTTTTGCCTGGGATCTCTGTCCCTTTAATACACACACAATGTCTTGCAACTTACCACAAGAGTTCACTGAAATCACAACTGAATCTCTAGCAGGCAGAGATACAGCCTATAAAGTGCTGTAATTCCTCTCAGCTTACTTTAAAATGCTTCATTCCCCTGATGCCTTTTAAATGAGCCTCAAACCATAATTAGGAAAAAGTCTAATAATTTTCCTTAATATGTAATTTCACATTGCTTTCTTTAGAAGATCTTTAACTGGTGTTAAAGCTTTGAAAGTCTTGATAGGATCAAAGACAAATTCATCAGGAAGAATATATAGAGGAAAGTTACTAAATTATTGTACCACTCTATATTCACTTCACATCAAGATCTAGCCAGCTCTGGAAAGATTAGATCTGAATTGCTACTGAAAGGATTTTTTTTTAGTTAAAATGTATATTTTCAGTAAGAAAGTGGAATTAAAGAAAATCCAGGAGACACTCTCTTGCCTGCTGATAGACAAAGGATTCAAAGACTAAGCTGCCCCTAAGGAGTGAATTTTCCTAGCCCTACAGATGTATTTAGTCAAAAAAAAATCTCTAAGCAAAAATGTGTGCAAAATGTACAATTTAACTTTAAAAATGGAGTAAAGAGTGTGTTTAAATGGTTGATGGAATCAAAGGTTGAAATATGTTCAAATGAAAGGTTCAAATAGGAAGCCTGTTGCTTTTAGGTTACACAGAAGATGCTTGTCCTTGGGAAAATTAAAATTTGCATTAAAATGTTAGGTTTGATATTCATCAACATAGTAGAGTAATTATCTAATGTATTGGGACCACAGAGTAGCATAGCACTGCATTAACTCAGATTGACAAATGCATGGCAATCACTCTGGCAGCTGCTGAAATGCAGAAGTATATGGAAAAAAAAGAATGTCTTTAACACTACAAAACACTGTATAATTATTGTTGTCATATGGTCCAGTGCAAAACACCAAGAAGAGGCATTGGCCTACAGCTCTTAAAGTGCAACTGATCAGTACGCACAGCACCGAACAGGCACTTGAAGTCTTTTCAGCTTGTGCAGTAAGTCCAGCGCTTGGCCTTAACTCTGGCATACAAAACAGGCAGAGTCCAGAGCTGTCCAGTTGCCTGCGACAGCACTGCTCTCAATCAGAACTGAAAAAAAAAGGTTTCCAATCACACCCATGGAGCTTAATTTAGCTAGCAGACTTGTAAACACCAGACCGTACTTAACTGCTACCTTGTTTTATGCCTGTGGTCAGTGTATCCTGCCAAGGGAAAATCCAGAGGAGGAGTTATGGAACAGCATTTTCCATCTCGTGTCAAAGACTGTTTCTTGTATTGCTTAGCAAGAGTCACTTAATTTGACTGTAGCACACTTAATGTATTACACCTGGTGTAATCATGATGCAAGGCCCATTAAAAATCAGCTGTAAATTCTCCTTTTTTGTTAAAGCTCCTCATGTTTGGATTTGAAGGGACTAGTTACCTGGAGGAGTCTTTTTCTTGCGGTCGCCAAGTCCTGCTTTGATCCAGCAACGATAGTTTTTATGCTCAGTGTATGCTGGTGTCACGGCTTTTTGTTGTATATTCAGAGATTTAAAACTGTTTCATAGACTGTTTCATCTAAGTAACTGTTTTTAAACCGTTTCTTTTGAGCAAGTGAAGAGTAACTGCAATCATCTAATCTAATCTCGCACATACCAGGAGCCAAGACTTCCACAGATGAGCTCCCCACTCCTGTTTAGTCATATCATTTGAAAATAGCATGCATTTTAGAAACATGTCCAGCCCTTCTCCAAAATTGCTCATTACAATGATTGTTGTGTTGCTTCAAAAATTGAACAGCTGGCTGGTATAAACTTTACTCTTGAAGAAATAAGAGGTTAATGTAATGAATGTTACTCCCCACGTAGTGTTGAGAAATAGATCTTGCCAAACTAACTTCATTTTACTTTTATGAGAATATGAGTTTATCTGACAGATGCACAAGTGCTAATGTAATAGATTTCTGTAATGCATGACTTGATGCCACACACCTTAGTGTTAAGAAACTTGAGTGACAAAACTGGTGTGGTGTGTGCCAGATGGATTAAACACCAGTTAAACAGGAGATTCAAAAAAGGACTATAAATAATAAATCTTCACCGATTAGGTGAACTTCTGTGGAGATCCTATGAGGAAAAACCTATTTGGACCATAATTTAAAGTGTATGTCAGCTCTTGTTGAAAAAGCAAAATCATTGTCAATTAAAAAAAAAGGTCCTTTTTACCATTCACAGATAGCATCAAAGAGGAGTGTTTGGCTATGAGGAAGTCAGACAGATGTGGAAAAAGGTAGATTTTTTCCAAAAACTGATTTATTTGATGTGCATATACACATATATATAAATTTATAAGTATTTATATGGCCAAATATTGGAATATCTCTCATAGCTGCAGACAGAAAACTTTCATAAAAAAGCTGGAAAACACTTAAAAATACTAGTGGATGATCTTCTGAATATGAGTGTCTACTCTGATGCCACAGCCTAAAGGGTTAATGTGATCCCTCCATGTAGTAATTATGTTAGTACTGGTGGCCAAGGGAATTACATTTCTCATATTGAAGAGCTTGGTGGAAAACTGGAGGATTCAAAGGAGTGCAACAAGGCTTATTAAAGGATTGAACAAAGCCTTAGAATGAAAAACCCAAGGAGCTCAACTGATTAGTTCAACAAGAAGAACACAAATGGGCAATTAGCTCAGAATCTATAGGGAAGAGACATGTAATAGTGAACTTTTCAGTCTAGCAGAAAGTGTTGGAAGAAACACTAAGCGTGAAAGCTGAAGATGGACAAATTTAGATTAAATTTCAAGGATATTACTAGAGTGAACAATTCAGCATTTTGATTGGAATATATCTACAGATGTTCATTCTCTGAAAATCTCAATCAATAATCCACAAGGCTTTAGGCAACTGTGTATTTTAAGGAACTGGTAAGTGTTCTTAAGTACTTCCCAATAATTATTCACATTTTTCTCTTTAGTTTCTATTTACCAGCTGACTAAGCCCATAATTATCTGTATGCATGTGAAACTAGCTCCTGGTATGCACCAGAGAATCTGTGTTATTGGTTTCCACACAAGTGTAATCAAGTCATGATCACTTGCAGTATTCACCATTAATTTTTAGGCTTGAATTAGTTCTTCAGTATCTCTTAAAATAAAAAAAAAAGGACTAATCTAGAATTTACTCACTTGGAATGTTATAAAGATTAGAAAACTGTCACTAATGATTTAGAGAAATTATTTTGCTGTTAATATTGAAAGAAAAAAGAACTCCAGTATGTTTCTGTTTAAAGTCCCTATGTTTTTACAGTGGGGTTTGGGTTTTTTTGTGTGTGTGTCTAGGGTTTTTTTTATTTTAAATCATATTTCCTAGACATGCTTGACCATTTATCTCATTTTCTCTGTTCTGCTTTGGCTTTTCTCAGCTGACATGAGAGAGTATCTCATCTTCTCTTTTATTAGTTAGGAGACTACTCTCAAGGCCAGCAAGATCATTTACTTCCAACTTGTCCTGAATTCAGAAAAAAGGTAACAACACATTGACTCTCTTTTCCCCTCTTGTACATTTGACCCTTATTAAATGGATTTAAACCTAGTCATTTTAACATTCTAAGGAAATTTTCCCATCAGGTTTCAGAAATATCAGCTAAATTTTTGCACATACATCAGCAATTCTAGCTTATTACCAATGATTCTGAAACTGGTGTATAAGCAAATAAGAATTTTTTTCTCCAAGGCCTTATTGCTGAAGATATCATTTTACTGACATCTTAATTTTCTTCTGAATTAATAATCTTTATCTGCTCCCTGTTTCTCTATGTGAACATATTTTTTAATAAAAACTATATGAGAAAATTACTTTAGTGAGCTAGAACCAATGTAATTTATTCTTTACATTGATATTTGTTTGCATGTATTTGTCTATTAATTATTTTCCTATTTTAAATTATCAGCATTTTGGAGAAATGAAAGCTTTTGAGTATATTATACACTTTACTGTAATACAGTATTTCTTGGTGAGATAATATTTACATTGTTTTCTTTTACTTCAGATACACTCAGAGAAAATTCTGGTCGTTATTAGACTTCGTTTCTTAAATAATTTGGAAAGAAAAAAATAATTTTATTTAATGTGAAGTTATTATTTATAATTGTTTCTCACATTTTTAATCAAAACTGACAAATCCTGAAATAAAATGCTAAGATGAAAAGCTGAAAAATACTGTTTTAAAAGATCAAAATCAAAATGTGATCTTTTCAAAACAATCTCTATTAAAAAGTCATTTCAAGTAATAGTGAAATTTCAGTGACCTCAACACTGCACTTTTTAGTGAATTAACTATTCATTTCATTATTCATCTTTGTTTCTTGAGCCTATTTGGATAGATTGCTCATTCCTCTTCCATGGAAAAGAAATTACTTACTCATTTTTCTTGGCTGATGTTGCAATACATCTTTCCTTAAAAAGATTGTAGGACTGGCAGGAACAAAAAAAGGGAAAGATTAACTGTCTTGAAGCTACACATTAATGCTTGGGATGCATGAGAAGAAAAATTAATGTTTCCCTCTTCCCTGTGGGTCTTAAAGTGGTTAGTATTAGACAAGGTTGCTCATAATGGTAATAACCTTTTTTTTCCCCCTGTTATAAATTATTTCTGTTTTGAAGGGGAACACACAAGGCACAAAACCTTGCTGTTTGACAAGACACGATCCTGCACAGAGCCTATTTTCACTGGGTCAGCTCGGAGAAACTGGTGAAACTAGGAAACTATCCAGCAGAATTGGCTTTCCTTTTTTTCCTCCACTTAGCAGTCACTTGTGTTCCTTTCCACACTGAACAATAATGTGAATTTAGTGGGTTTGTTTCCCAGAAAATATTGTGTTCATGGTATTTTTCTATCCAGACCTAGTCTGAAGACCATCATCAGTTCCCTGTCACTTGGTCACTTGGATAATTGCAAGCCTTAAAGAAATTATTACTTTCTGGATATGAAGAATGTGACCGAGTATACACACAGAACTGTTACAAGGTATTTTGCATGTTTATTCAGTAATATGAAAGAGAATGGTCTTGTAGGATTAGGGGCACAGTCATTGCCTTTAACAGGGAGCAGCAACCGCTGAGTGCTCTGTAAGGACAGGCGAACCAGGAGCCAAAGGTGGTAACTGCGCCAGCAGGGCAGGGCCCTCACTGACAAAGGCACAATGCCACAGTGCTTGAGCAGCAAAGAGCAGAGCACGTTGGCAATGGTGACCAGAGTCAGCCACGGTCCAGCCTGCCAGGCACATCTATAGTGACAAGGCAGGGCTGAAGTCGAGGCAGAAATTCAAGTCAGAGAGACAGGATCAGGGCTGAAATCAGGCTGAAGCACTCATGGCTCACACCTTTAGACAAAGCATCTCAACTCCACCTCCAGATTACCCATCCTGGTAAACACTGCCTTTAAATCATAGAAATGTTGAATGTGTAAAAAATTATTTATTCACTGGAAATTAGGTCCTCACTGGCACCATGAGATAATTCTAGACTGATACAGCTGGAAGACACAAGAAACTACAGCTACAGGTCTGGGAAACTTGAATGGTGCTAATTTTGTAGAAGTCCCACAGACTAATATGAAGGAATAGTTCTCTAACGGTCTAACATGCATGGTGGAATAGTTGATTAGTAGAAGAGAGCAGGGAAACTGGTCATAGAAAAAGGAAGCTTTGCACAGAGTGAAAGCATAATAAAAGACAAAAATAACTGCAGAGACAAAAATCAGTAAAATTCTTTTTAGTCTCATGCTCCTAATATTGTAATTAACATTAAAATGTTAATTAACATTAAAATGAATATTGATGGGGAAAACCTAGCACTATATATATTTTATAATCATATTCTCTATCAGAAATCCCAATACAAAATTTCTGCTGCAATATGGAATAGTGTGGAAGAGATTTCAATTTAATTTTTCTAAACAAGAATGAAAATATTTTTCTGAAATTGCAAAAATATATCAGATTTTTTCTGCAAAGCACTGTGATGCAAAACATAATACATTCAAAAAGCTGTTTGTTTGGATTATCCACATGAAATGTTTGAAATTATTTACTTCTTAGCTGTTCTGATGTATTGTAAATGTTAAAAAGTTGCCTAGTGTCTCTTACTTGGACAACTTGTTTTTGCACTGCCTTTTTTATCAACCTCTTCCAGGATGTTAACACCAAAAGAATGATAATTCCAAGGAAAAAGAGACTGTTACCTGTGATTTCAGGGAAACCTCCAAATCCAATAATAGTTTGTACAAGGTATAGATACTATATTTCAAACACAGTGCCACATGACTGTCATGAATTAAAAGGACTGTTTAACTAAAGTAGTCTTACAACATTATGGATGAGTTTCAGATGGGATTAGTAAAATACATGTGATAAAGACACATAAAAGTGGCATCTACATATATCTGTCCATCCATGAGCTACATGTCTAGTCTCCCATTATAACTAGTGGAGAACTGATCCTTAAAATCAATGAAGACTACAGAGATCTTCCTATCAACCTAAAGTGAACATCTAGGGGTGTCAATTCAGCCAGCCACACATAGTTACCTAGTACTACCTGTGGTTCTTCTGGGCGTCTAAGATATCTAGGTGAGGCTAATATATACGGCACAAACCTAGAGGACCCATACTCTCCTGGAGCAGAAGCTAGATATCGGGCACCTAGAGTATTTCCAATCGCCCTAGATGCCTATGCATGACAAGTGAATTACTCTCCCTGTGCCTGGTTTATCAAACCTCTTGTCGTGGTTTCAGGTCAGCTCAGTCGGTAACAAAGCACCACGAAGCCGCTCACTCACCCCCCACCCCCTCGCCTGGCTACGTTGGGATGAGGAGAAAATACAAAGGCAGGCTTGTGGGTCGAGACAAGGACTGGGAGGGATCACTCCCCACTTATGGTCACGGGCAAAAGACAGGCTCAACTTGGGGAAGAAACAAAATCAATTTAATTTACTACAAAACAAAACAGAAAACAAAACACAAGGGTATTAGGAAGGGAAACCAAACATCAGAACAACCTCCCCCCACCCCTCCCGCCTTCCCGGCTCAGTTCACTACCGATGCTGTCTACCTCCTCCCCCCGGCGGCGCAGGGGAATCGGGGATGGGGGTTGAGTCAGCTCGCCACAC